>OZ007598.1:143574219-144174219 GCA_963931845.1 Maratus michaelseni
CTTCTAAACGATACCTATCATATACACGGGTGATTTTTTTTAAAGTTGTGAAAGTAAAACCCTATAACAAGGTTTGGAAAAAAAACGGTTTTTTAGAAAAAACCCCAAAAAACCAGGTTTTTTGGTTTAAACCAGGTTTTTTTGGTTTAAACCGAGCTTTTTAAAATTATTATATAAATAGCATTTTTAAGAAAAAGAGTATAGATTTTAGTAAGTCATGATGATTTTTTATAATTAATAGTTAATAAATGCTGAACATTCAGATTAGTACTTATTTTTTTTAAATAATTAATTAATAAATACAAAAATTTATAATTAAATTATCTCATAAGTATAGATTTCGATAGGGAAAGTTTTATTGTTTGAAAAACTTAGCTATTATTTTATTACTATACTTATATAAAACTTTTGGAAAATAATTAAAGAAATTATTATGAGTATTGATACAAAACATAATGAGGGGCAAAGAAAAAAAACATATTTTACTAAATCAACAAAAAATAAGCTAAAATAGAAAGTATTTTCATAAGAATAATTTGTGTTCATAACCATAAAATTATTTACAGTATCAATAATATCAACATCAACAAATAATAACAAGTCTCTTAATAGATATATTTACTTTAAAAATTAAAAAAACATTTTTTTCTAATTAAAAGAAAAAATACATATGTATTGACTTATCTGATTTATCTGTGAGTGTAACACTTATAGAAATTGAGACATAGACTTAAAAAAATCATGTATAATTTTAAAAATACTAACTTTATTTTTCTTGGTTAAACATATTTAGGAAAACAATTTCTTTATAAAAGCAACTCCATGCATTTAATTTTAATTAAAAGCTTTAAATAAAAAGACAAGTTTTGAAGCCTTTTCCAATCCTAACTTCTTTCGTATTTTTGATTGAACTAATCCAAATGTTGAAAATATTCTTTCAACACTTGCTGAGGATTCTTTTGCTGTTATAAGTTGTTCAATTTCAGTAAAGACTTTGCTGTTAAATTTATTTACTTGAATTTGCTGACTCTTCCACCATTCATATGGGGTGACTTCTCTTACTAAATTCTGCTCAAAAAAATGTTCTTCAAAAGGTGAAGATTTGGCATTAAATTTTACAATCAGTGCAAGCATAGAGTTAGATGGATATTTTTGTTTTGCAAAATTCAATGCATCCTTTTTTTCTTGCTCAGATAGTTCACTTTGATTGTACCGTGGATCAAGCATATATGCCAAAAAGTGTGTGGGTGTTACAGCCATTTTATACCTGGATTCAAAAAGCTGCGAGACGTCTTTATTTACCTTTTTCTCTTTTAATATTT
Organism: Maratus michaelseni; assembly: GCA_963931845.1. Classification (NCBI taxonomy): domain Eukaryota; kingdom Metazoa; phylum Arthropoda; class Arachnida; order Araneae; family Salticidae; genus Maratus; species Maratus michaelseni. Next base: position 143,575,542 of record OZ007598.1, read on the forward strand.
TTTGAAGATCTTTCCAAATATAAACTGCATCAGTAATGGAACAATTATTACTTTGGATATTATCCAAGGCAGTTGCAATAGGCTTTAACAGTTCAAACATATCTTCAACATTTCTTTTTAGATTTAAATTAGACACGAGTTTTTGAATGTTTTTATCAATAACATTCCTATTTTCTTCACAAATTTTAAGTAAAGTGGGCCAATTTTTAAGGTAAACGTCTAAAGCATCTGAAAAAGAATTCCATCTAGTATTAGAAGGAAGAACTAATTTGACAGCATTTTCATATGATCTGTAACATGCATTTGCAAATTGATTATTGCGAAAAAACTTTACAGTTTCTAATAAATGTTCTTTAACTCCAGGATAAGCATTTTCAATATCACTTGCTAGTAAATTCAGCACATGTGCTGAGCAGCCGTATGTTATCAAATTAAATTCATCATATTTGCTCAACAAGTCCCGCATTTTATTAACATTTTTAGCATTATCAGTCACAACTGATCGGATAGAACATTGCATATCAGACTGACATTTTTTAATGCTAGATATTGCCATTTCTTCCAAATTTTCTGCAGTGTGAGCTTTTCCACTTGGTTGCTTCATTAATTTTATAAATTGCGGATGTTCCACACTTCGGAATGATGTGTTTGTTGAATACACAAAACGAGCCACTTGTTCATCCAAAGCTTTCTTTTGGCTTGCAGTTGATCTGACAATGTATGAATCCAAAGAATTAGCGACTTTTTGCTTTTTATTTTGTATGAATGAAATTTCTTGGTTGTCTTTTTGTGAGCTACTGCTTAAATTTCTTTCTAAGTCAGACCTTTCAGAAGAAATTGATGACACTGAGAGCTCAAAATATTACCTGAAAGTGAAAAGTAAAAGATTAATTGTTTTGGATCTGTTTTAGAAAATTTAAATGTTATACTTTTAATTTGACTGCAAATCATTTCATGAGATTTAAATGCTGCTACTTACTACTGATTGACTATTAATTAATCTAATGCAAGAAATAAAAGAGAATAATGTTAATGGGTCAAATGGATTTGTCCCATTGAAAAAAAAGTTACATTACCCATAATACTAAAATAGGGAATCAATTAATTGGAATTGTTGAGACCAGATGATTGTGGATATTTGTGTCTTTTTTTTCGAAAATTGGTTGCAAACCCATCAATTAAACTTGTAGAATGCACATGGTTCTACTTTTATTTCTGAATAAAAATTAATTGATCAGATTTAAGTCCGGTTTTAAATTAATCTAACAAAAATTTAAAAATCAAATTCAATCAAAATAAAGTATTAATTAGAATTTGAGAGGAGGCAGAGGCAGTTATATAAGAATCCCTTGTTAACCCTACATTAAAAATCAAAATCTGTCCTAATCTTAATGCAACTCTGGATGATTTTAAAATCTGAAATTCGATTTGTAGCAAAAGAATGAAAATATAATAGAAGACTGTACAAAGTTTTAAATAATGTAATGCTTATTATTTTTACTACTTACAAAAATTTAGGTTCTTACACCTTTTTAAATTTGTTAAAAGATGCTCAAAAGCTAAAACTTTCTGATTAAATAATAATAATAATAATGTATGTGTTTAAGATTATTTTAAATGGAGTGGTATATTTTACAGTTTTGAAAACAAAATTGAAAATTTGTAATTCTGTTCTGTGTTCTCATAAAAGATTTATGCACATAACAACCAATATATTTTATAAATAATAAATATTTACTTACTTGTTTTATCCAAAATATCTTCTTTTTCTATTTCTATACATTTTCCAAGATGATCCTTCATTCTTTTAACTTGGCCTTCTATCTCATGGCCACAATGTTTACATTTGGCTCTTAAGCCTTTTCTTGATGTATTTCTTATTTCTTCAAATGAAAGCCAAATTAGATCTTTCTTTCTTCCAGTGCTAGACATTCTTTTATTTCACAAATCAGTAAAAATAACTTTCTTAAATTAAATACAAAATAGCTTGTAAAAAAATAAAATTATAATGCAAAATCAACAATCCCAATGTAGGAATGTAAGAAGAACAAAGGCTTACTAAACCCAATAGGCATAGAGCAGAGAAAACTCACAGCCAATCATTCATTAGGATACAGAACAAAGAGAAGAATGATTATGAAGAAAGAATGATTATGATTATGTCATCATTGATTCTTTGATGCATGATGCAATCCTTAGTAAATCTTAACTAATCAAGCAATCTAAATAGTAAAAGGGCATTTTTAGCTAAAATCTGCCATTTTGGCTGTTTTTAAAAATAAAAAGCTTACAAAAAAGAAGAAAGAAAATTAACTACTTTTTTTTTTCTCCCCAGCTAATTTTAGAAAAATTATTTTGTCATGTAGATTACAGCTTATAAGAAGAGTTGGATTTAGGGGTGGGGAATTTTCAGAAAATCATACTAGCCAAGGATTTTTTCTACCAGCCAGCTAGTAAGATGCAACAATCACATTGTTAAGATAGAATTAATGTCTAAAATATTGTTTTACGAAAATGCACTTTCATATTAACATTTCTGTAAAATTATTACATACAATTAAAAAATGTATGCAAGTGCAGAACAGAACTTAGTGCCATGTTCCAGGAAACTGATAAAAATGCAAAATATGGCCAATGATTTGAAAATTAGTAATGTTTATGGCAAATTTTTATACAATGCAATTATTTAATACACTGTTTGAAAACTTACTCGCCCAATTATATGATTTACAAGCCACTGGCAGATAATGTCATGTAATTCCCCATCCCTGGTTGGATTGATTAAAAATCTTTGTCGCTTTACAAATTTCATCATTTTTTTTAAAAGATTTGCTTCGCTTGTAGCTTGTGCATAACTTGGATTTTGCATTTTTCAATAATGTGTAAAATAATTGAAAACATTGGGGAAAATGAAAAAAAAACAGCATGTTTTTTTAAAAAAAACCACTTGGTTTAAACCACGGTTTAAACCAGCGTGGTTTACCCAAACAACCCTGACTAAAACCATAGTTAAAACCAAACAACCCTGCCTATAACAAAAGAACCACTGAAACAAATGACCTAAAATTTCACCAGTATGCTCCCAAAGCAATGAGAATTTTTTAGGCGTGGTTAAAAAAAAACTTAAAATCGCATCGACAGATGGCGCGGTACATGCAGTAAAGTCGGGAGACGAACTTGCGCCCAGCACACGCACATTGGCGATAAAAACGTGAAGTACACACATCTCGTGTTCATTATTCTACGAAAATCCTCACAATGACTGCGCCATTGACGGACCGTGCGTTGTTAGTGAAACTGTATTATCAGAATAATGACAGCGCAGCAACTGCTCTTAGGAGATTTAGGACACTTAAGAATTTAAGAAAAGGTCAAATGACGACAGAGGTCTACGGAAGATGGTTTCTCAAAGTACCGTCCATTGTTTTCCTCCCACAGACGATATTCTTTGTTTCTGCTACCTTACAGCGCCATCTGTCGGCGCGATTTTAAGTTTTTTTAACCATGCGTAAAAAATAGCCATTGCTTTGGGAGCATACTGTTGAAATTTTAGGTCATTTGGATCAGTGGTTCTTTTGTTATGGGGTTTTACATTCACAACTTTAAAAAAAATCACCCTGTATTTCTTTTAAATGCTAAAAGGTGTAAACTAAAAACATAATAGACAGTAAACTAACTTATTATTAAATTGTTGACTTGTTTCGGCTCACTCCGAGCCATTATCGAAAACAAATGAGAGTTTTCTATAATTGCACGGTCTTTGAAGTTATTATTTGAAATGCTATGATTTAATTTGCAATAAAATAGCTTTTATCATGCTGTTGACATGGTTCGGTTCACTCCGAGCCATTATCGAAAACAAATGAAAATATAATTAAATTTAAAATTTAAAAAATTAGGAGAAAAAATTAAATTCAAAATTAAATGATAGCATTTCAAATAAAATAAAATAAAAATTAAGTTACAGCATTTTAAATAATAACTTCAAAGACCGTGCAATTATAGAATATTCTATTTGTTTCGATAATGGCTCAGAGTGAGCTGAAACATGTCAAAAATCTAATAAAAGTTATTTTACTGTATATTATGTTTTTAGTTTACACCTTTTAACATTTAAAATAAATATATTATTACAAGGTGTTATAATTTATTATATTTTGATACCTATCATTTTAAACTTAAAGAAATACTTTTGTTATTTTATATTCCTAAATGTTATCCATAAAATTAATTAATTTTTAAAACTTCTTATAAAAGACATTAAAGTCTATAAATGCATTTATTTAAGTTGTTTTAATATTATGTATTTTTATTTATTTATTAAAAAAAATTGCGAAAGTAAGTTAAACCGCAATTTAGATCTATTATGAAAATAGAATCTAAAAAAAATGGACAATTTTTATTATAAGATTTCATTAATGAATAAAAGATAACAAAAAAACAATATTTGAAAAAATCCATATTTAAACTGAAGTTTATTGAAACAAAACTACGAAATTATGATAAACTGATCACCTATCGATGAATAACTTTTTAAACGATGATGCTAGAGGAAAAATTGATTGCGCTGTGTAATCCAATATTGGTCATTTCTAAAATCTGCTGTTCTATGCCAGATATGTAGTGCCGCCACTTAACACCTTCATAAAAACTACAATTACTGCTGCCACCTACAGGTTAGACATTTAAACAAAAATTATCATCTTAAAATTAACGAAAATAAAATTTCATGTTGCTTTAAAATACACTTTATGATTCATGAAAGTGAAAGTATTAGATAAAACTTTTTTACAAAGGACATTTAATGCTATAAATGCATTTATTTTAAAATATTTTAATGCTTTTTCTTCCCTTAGACGAACGTTACTTCACTTGCAAATTTGTTACAGAAGTAGAAATTTAAAAATGTGTTCTTTTTTTATGGTATTTAGCAGTTGAAAGTGTAATCGCTGCAATATTTGACGAAAAGCATCTTTTATTTATTCTACTGTGATATATTAGATGTTTAGTGCTGCGACCTAAGGGTTAGATTTAAAAACAAAATATCGTCTTATTATTAACGAAGATAAAATTTCAGGGTTTTTTAGAATAAATTTCATAATTCATAAAAGTTTTCAATGAAACTTTTTTTTAAAGGACATTTAATGTTATACCTGAATTTATCTTCAGATATTTTAATGGTTCTTTTCGGTTAGATGAACATCGCTGCAACAATTTTGCTTGCAAATTATTTTCAGAAATAGAAATTAAAAAATTGGTTATTTTTAGTATGTTAAGTTTTCAATTAATTCTGGCCAAAATTACTTATCATGTTTTTTTAAAGTTAAAACCATTGCTGTTGACTTACTGTTAGCAAATACACTTAATTAATGTTATATATACATACATGTATGATTTTATTTAAAAAATAAATATATAATACAACGTTTACTTAAGTGTTTACTGTTTATAAGAGGAAAGTAATTGTTGATATATTTGCTTTATTAAGAGGTAATGTTTAATTAAATGTGGTTAATTTTACTACACATCAATGTTTAATTATTTATATAAGCCAATGTATATATACTACTTGCATTTAATATTTAGAAAATCTGGGCTCTGTATTATAGAGATGTTGATTTTTGAGTGTTTTCAATAGATTTGCAATTCTCCCAAAAAACATTGGTATCTAAAATATGCGGAAATTTCTTTTATATATATAAATTTGCCTTCAAAACTTTAACCAATACGACTATATTTCAAAACTGGTCCGAGAAACCCAGACACAGCTTTAAACTGCTTTGAATATATTAGATAATATATTTCAATAAATATATTTCAATAAATTAAATCTAAAAATAAAAATAACCCATTTTCAATTGTAATTATTTTTTATTATATGAAAAATAAAGCTATTTAAATGCGCATGTAAAAGTATATATTTAAACATAATAACAAAGCTGAAACATAACAAAAATCACTTCTTCTCACAAAGAAACTTTCACTTCAATTGAAGCTAGGAGCCGCCGGATTTGACCCATACTCCTGAAATAGACATAGATCGACGCACTAGTTACTTCGCTATTATAAAATATGCTTTTTACAATTTTTAAGTAAATTTAAAGTTTCGTCTTTTTGGTCAGCATTTTGCATAAAATACTCCACTGTTCGCCACCTAAAATCAGAGGAAATGGCTAACCCTAGAAATGTTTACCAATGCTTCAATTAGGTCCTACATCTGTAAGAAACCCAACTCTGCATAGAGGTAGAAAGAGGACACATTCCGTTGTTCTGAGGAATTTGCTTTTGAGAGGTTTAACCATATAGAGTGGGCAAAACGTTATGGGGTGATAGAACGTAGCAATACGAGCAAATTCCGTCATAGAAAGTATGGTCGGAACTGAAGCAGTGAGAAGTTGAAAGGTAGTTTTCCACTGAAGGAGTTAAAGAATTAACACAAGAATGAGAGGAGTTACTTCAGAAAAATTTTTATTAACAGCAATGTAATTAATGTACATGCTCAAAGAAATTGCTCAAAAGATGTTCCGCCAGTTGTAATGCACGCTTCACTCCTGCGGGATAGGAACAGACGCACATTTGCGAAGACACCAGGCATTTCCCGAATATCCCCGACAACAATGGCAATCCTGGCGACTAGATCCATATCGGTTTCAATGGGGCACACGTACATTAGGCTTTTCATATGACCCCACAGGAAAAATTCCAAACACGAGATCCGGCGATCTTGGTGGCCAAGTTATGGGACCAATCCATTGCCCTGGGAACGTTGTATCTAAAGTGTTCCGCATATCCAAGGTAAAGTGTGTTGGCGCGCCGTCATGTTGAAATCACATTCTCGACCTGATGGGGGTTGGAATCGGACGTAGCAGCTCCGGCAACACCTCTCGTAGGAATGTGTCATACCATTTACAACGCCACCTAGCGGCTCGCGTGGCCATACATTTTATGCCGAAATATGCTCGTATAGCTGCGTTCTATCACCCTGTAAAGTTTTGCCCACTTTTTCAGCACCCTGTATATGTATTTTCATGTATATTCTAAAGCAATGAAAATAAAAATAACCCATTAATTTCAATGGGATTTCCTGCGTTCAATATTTTGTGACAGCGCAGCATAGGAAATGTGATAGAAATGAACTGGACTGGGATTGACATTTTGAGTTGATATACATTCCTCCTTCCTCTGCATATACTGTCAAAAAAAAAAAAAAACATTTAATGTCCTAAAATTTATATGAACAGCTAAATACATGTTTTCATAAATACGTCCCAGTTTCGAATCGTGAAAGCAACAATCATTATAATGGGATTCTAAAGTAATTTTCACATATGTATAATCTAAAAATTTTAAATCTCAAATTCAAGCTGAAACAAACAAATAAAAAACAAAAACAAAATTTAAATTTTTCATCCTGTAAAAATTATTTTAGGTGCCCGCCCAGCACTGGTTACCTCAGTGCTTAATTCTTAACACAAAAATAAGTACAGTTTTCAAACCAAAACAAAGTTATCAAGGTTCTTTTTGATGTGGGGCTTCCAATGCTTACCCAATTAGCACATGATGTTATTAGAGCGTTGAAAAAAATAATTAAAATAGAACGATTTCAATTTTGAGTAATTTCGATTTTTGATGAAGTCAATTACTCGAAGTACACTGGTGTGCAAAATTAAGAGAATTTTCAGGCTTGCTGAATTATCTCCAGAACTACTAGATAGATTTAAATGAAATTTGGTATGAACATAAGTTGATCTAATGCAAATAAAATAACCATTCAACAGTTATTATACACATGCATTATTGTGCGTAACACTGATTGGAAACAGAAGGTGTAAAACAGTGGTTAAAGAATCGAACAAAAAATTGTTTAGTAGGGGCTACGGTTCCCTTTTACAGATATACAGGCCTCACACCGCGATTTCATACTGAAATAAGGCAGTTTATGAGTTCCTGTGGCAATTTTTCCCACTCGTTCAGCAACGCTATTTTCAGGCGATGGGTGTTTCTTGGAGGTGTAAAGCGCCGAAGATGGACGATAAACACTTTAGAGGTTGATGTAATACTTGTAAGAAGCCATCTTGTCGTTTTTAAATTTTATTAACATATCTCACAAGCACAATTTACAACACAAAACAAAAATTTTAATATACGTAGTAACATTGACACTTTTGGTTTCATCCCACTCAACTCTACATAACTTCACCTTCACACGTCTAGCTCCGACCGCTCACTCACGTTCTGAGATTCTTCTTTAGCAAAACAGTTCAAGTTCATCTCTCATTGGATGAGTACTGCCATCTATCGGTGGCCTGGAGAAAATAAGTTCTGTGAAAGAGTTCTTTACACTGAAAAATAAGTTATCTGAAAGTAAGTTCTTTACAGACTCCTCCCCACCTGGAGAAAACTTTTCACGGTCTTGACGGGGAAAAGTTTCTTTCTAAATTATTGTTCTTCAAGCACTAGTTCAAAAAAAAAATAGATTAGTACCTTGAACCACACTTGACTTATTTCCACCGTGAAAAAAAAAATAAATGTAATTAATACCATTAAAATTTACAAATACTCAAACATTATATTCAAGATACAAATGAAAAATAATATACACATATTCAAAACAATAAATTCAAAATTAACTGTCATACAAATTATCATATTTACATATTAGCATTCTAATCAAATTTAGGCTTTTAAGGCTCGACCCAAACTATCGGCATTCTGATGTTGTTTTCCTTTTTTATGAACAATTTCATAATTGAAGGACTGTAGAAGTAAGGCCCAACTTAATAGTCTAAGATTAGTTCCGCTGTTTTTGTCTTTGCTTTCAGTATCACTATTGTAGACCATAAATTCTGAAAGACTGGGAAGAAACTAATTTCGCTCTTCAGGAAGAATTTCCCGCAGGAATCTGGACATATGTTGCAGTATCCCTATGCGAACTTCATCCAGATCTTTAATGAAGCGTGAAAACATAGACAGTAAGTCCTGGGATGTTATTTTAGGACCAAGTATCACAGCTAGTTAATGCATGGAAGAGGCAACAGTGTGACGGACTTTCCTCATCATTATAAAATCCTGCAAGTCTGATGAAAGAGCATCAAACGTTTCTTTGAGGCATGGCCAAAATTTACGCCCAAGAGTAATTGCAACTCCTGATAAACTATTAGCACAATTGTGAGCAATTTCAGTCCAGTTCACATCAATCATTTTTAAATAGCACCATAACAACTCAGGGGGATCAATATCATGATCATATGCAGTAATAGTATTCTGAAAAGGAGGAGGTTCACCTTTTTTATTTTCTAACATTTTATCAAACTCTAAAGTTTTTATTTCAATTCTACAACTTGGCTTTAAAATTGAGTTCTCTGCATCGAGTTCTTTGAGTCGACTGCATCTAAAATCTAGATCTGGTGTGGAAGTACTGGAATCAAACATATTGTTGCTTTTAGACTGAGACTTTATCCTGTTAAGAAAAACATCTATGTCTACGCAAGTTCACGTATATTTGAAGGATCTACATCTGGAAAAGGAATGCGCCAATGCTGGAAGCTGTTAAAGGCACTTTCATCATTTAAAGAAACTGTACTACTGCTATCATTTTGATCTTCTTCTACTCTGGATTGAGAATCTAAGTCTAATATAGCACCAGCTGAATGTAAAGATGTATGATTTTCATTACTTTGAGATACGTCTAAAGAATAACACAATTTATCTGCTTTCTCACAGTCTTCTTCATTTTCATCAGTAATCAGCTTACTCATACTGCAGTTTATTATCGATAGTGGTTCACAAGTTAGTGTTTCAGACAGCACTTCACTCACACAGACACCGTTAATAGCAACAGAGTTCTGAACTGTATCAAAATCAACAGGATCAGTTTCTTTCGCTTCCCTACAGTCACCGTTAACAAGAGGACTCTGTTTTTCCATGTAATAATCATACCATATATAAGACTCTCTCACTGAATCCTCAGACTCATTCAAATCATTCAGACAACAAAGATGATTAGCCCTATTGTTTTTTGCAACTCGCCTCAAACGATTTTGTGACAACGGTTGTGAACCATTCTCCATTGAAGAGACATCTATTGCATCATTTATCACACAGTCGTTGGCAGACTAGCTTTGAAAACTTACTTCTATCACAGCGGAATAGTTTCCTACATGGTCCGAGATAGCCGGAAATTCCGAAACAGAAGTGGGAGACTTTTCAGAACAGCTCAAAGGAACTATGCTATCACAGGGTTCTGAAACATTAGTCCTGTCTACATAGGAGGAATTATTGTCAGCACTTTGTTGAACAGTTTTAGTTCTGTCATTAGGAGAATTTTGTACTGGAGGAGAGTTTGGAACATCACAAACGACTAATTTTCCTTCATTACAATATAAACCGGTTTTAGATGGCTCAGAAAATGTAGCAATGAAGGGACCAAGACACTGATAAGCAGTCACCTTTACCCATCTACTTTGATCTTTTAATAGAAGCATATAAATGTCTGTAAGCTCATTGCAACAAGTATCCCTGGAAACTACAGAAGACACAGCCATGAAATTCTCAGCACATGCCGTGCGAACATAATTTTCGATATATTTAAAGCAATTTGGCCAATAAAATGTATTAAACAAAGCATCTTTAGTTCTAGCTACACCCAAATGGTTTGCAACCGTTTCATGACAAAAATTTTTTAATTGCTCACGAAATCTTTCTGGGACAACTAATAATTTTCTTTCAGTACCATTCCTATCTTTCCTTCTATAAAAAAGCATATTTTTCTCCAAAATAAATTTGCTATCTTTGGTATTTTTCCTTTTAGCTTCTTCAATAAGAAGTTTTAGCTCTTTGCTCTTCTTTTGTTCTTCAGAAAATGTCTTAGGAGAATTTTTTATAAGTTCTTGTACCGAGACAGTTTGACATACTGGCAAAATTGAGTCTTTTTTTATTTCCAATTTCTCTTCTTCAGATTGATCTTTATTTTTTTTCGCATCCATTTTTTTGTTTTCATTTTCTATATTACTGCTATGATTCTTTGCTGAAGTTTCATCAGAAATTTCGTGCATTTCAGGTTCTTCAAGTGAAACCTTCTCTGCTTCCAGAATTTTCGTCTGAGCTCTGGTTTGAACAGCATTAATCACATGCTCTTTCACTGCCTTTTCTTTCTTACAATGTTCCAATAAAGCGGCTGTTTTATTTCCTAATAAATATCTTCCTAAATCTACAGAGTCTCTAGAGACAGCAGCTTTAGTTATCACATGCCCCATTTCACAGTCTACTTCAATTTCTGCAAGAGGTAAACAGAATAGACCATCGTGTAAGGGCACCCGAACCCACACTTTTTCGTTCAGATACATATGTGGTTTGACATACCTTTGTGCAACTAAATCTATTGTCGCACCTGTATCTCTCAAAATTTCCATTTGTATGCCGTTTACTTTCCCCACACTAAGATAAGGCGTTATCGAAGAATATTGTCCAACTCCAACCTTAACATGAGAAATGATTTCTGTGGATTTCTTAAGTTTATCGCATTGAGGACGAAGATGATTGCTTGATCCACATTCGTAACAACGTAATGTTTTCCTCTTATCAAATTCTCTTTCTTTATTGTTCCCGGAAAATGATTCTGATTTAATTTGCAATTTTGGCTTATTATCCTTACCTTCTTTCTTGTAGTCAAAGTTATTTGAATTCTTAAACTGGGGTCGAGAATTAAATATATTCTTTTTCGGAAGTTCTTTCCTTTTTAAACTATCTTTGATACTTTCATAGTCATCCAATTTCTTAGCCAAATCTAAAGGCGTCACAAAATTTAACCAATTATCAAGAAAATGTTCTTCTGTTTCCGCAGGGACTCGAAACTTTAACTGTTCTGTAATAATCAGATTTTTAAGTTCATCAAACTTTTCAATACCTAATTCTGTAATCCAGGCGTTAAAATAACTAGTGAGTTCCTGCACATAATTCCTCCAAGACTTGTCTGGCGTTTTATGATGCCGATAAAAACATTGCTTTAATTTTTCGCTATTCAGCTTATATCTTTCTAAGATAAGACTTTTAACGAAATCATAGTTAATCGCATCTTCGGGCGATTCCCTGGCTAACATGTTCGTAATTTCTGTGGGCAAAACAGCTAACAAGTATGCAACCCAATCAGTCTTCGAAACTTTAGCCATCTCTGCTCTTCTCTCAAAATTAATTAAAAAGAAACCCATCTCATCAGATTTTTCGTCAAATTTTGGAACTATTTGCGCCAACTGTATCTTAGGTCCGACATCAGCCTTTCTTTCTGACCCATCGTTCTGTGCAGAAGTTCTTTGCGATTGCGCGAGCTTCTTTAATTCTAGTGCATGTTCTTGAGCTTCCCTAGCCATACGTTCTTCCCTTTCTTCTTGTCGAATTCTTTCTTCTCTTTCTTTCTCTTCTTGTCGAATTCTTTCTTCTCTTTCTTTCTCTTCTTGTCGAATTCTTTCTTCTCTTTCTTTCTCCTTTTCTTCTCTCTTCTTGCGCTTTCCTATCTTCTATTACTCGGTCTAGCATGATTTTAACCTCTTCTTCCTTGTAAACTTCACTTTCTAGAATTAGTTTTTAATTTCTGGAATCGTCCTCACAGGATCAATCTTCAACGCCAATTCATCACAAATTTCTAATAAATCTATCTTTCTAGCTTTTGCTAAAAAGGCCATCGCAATTTTTGACTAAACTAAACAAAATCAGAATGCTTAACTTCTAATTATAGAACGCCTAAGTCTCTCCTACTTAAAACTAACAACAAAAATTTCAAGCAGATAGAATAAATTTCAATTAATAAAGCTATTCTAAAATCCACTTCTATTAAATCCTCTGCTTAGACCTATTCTTTTTTTAAAAAATGAAAATCTTAACCACGTAAGTAAACGAACAATATAACGTTTTACCAAAATTCTTAGTAAATTAAACGCTATGCAAATATTTTAAACAAATTAAATAAGCATATGTAATTATCACAAAAATACGATTCAGATAGATAAAAGAATATTTTTAAACTCTCAAAATACACAGCTGTACTTTATGTTCAATAAACAAAATTATTTCAAATCATAATTAAATTACGCAATTAAAATTAAACCAATCAAAACCACGTAAATACGAGAATTTTTCTTAATTCTCAAACCTTTTATACAAGCACAACAAATTACTCGCAAAAAAAATATTTAAAATAATCCACGAAACATTTTTTTTTCTTTACATAAAAAGAAAAAATGTTAAAATATTCAACTCAAATTCTTTTGCAAATGAAAATAACACTTTTCTGTTTACTTGATATTTTATCAAGTTTTTATTTTCTTTTTACATAAATCTAACAAACAAAACAGAATTATTACTATTTCCGTTTTTAATTCAGTTTGTTACTTTGCCTTTTTAACAAGAACAAAACAAATATCAAATCTGATAATTTTCAACTCAGATATAAAAGAACAAAAAATCATTTATTCTATTTTTAGAATAAACAAATAACCAAATAAAGAAAATAATCTAAAATAAAACAGAATAAACCAGCACTTTTTAATTTTGGCATTGATCCAAATGACAAATTGGTAAGATTGAAAAATTTTATTCTATTTCCTTCAAAGAATGAAATGATACATTTTACACATTAAACCATTTTAATTCAAAAGAATTATCACATTATAATTCTCCCCAACAAAAAATAAATAAACTGTATTATTTATTCTTCAAATTTACTCTCAGAACAATTCTTAATATTTTCTAAAATAAAATAGCTTACGAGTTCGAAATTCACACTATTTATCAAGAAAACTATTAACTTTTCAATATTCCGATTAATTTTATTTGATGGGAATAAGTCCAGTATATTTCAGTACTTGAATTTTTGCCCAATTAACTCACAACTTTTACTAAAATCTGAAATTAATTTACGCAAGCAAATTAAATGAATCAAATTAATCCAGATTAAAAGGAAATTTTATAATTGATAATAAGATTCAATTCAAGGTACTAAAAAATACAAAAAAAAATTGGAACTTGCTTACTCGCTTCATGGACGAACTTGCATCTTTTTAGAATATCACTGGTTCTAGTTACCTAGGTATCGCACCTGAGCTGCCACCAAAATGGTTGTAAAGCGCCGAAGATGGACGATAAACACTTTAGAGGTTGATGTAATACTTATAAGAAGCCATCTTGTCTTTTTTTAATTTTATTAACATGTCTCACAAGCACAATTTACAACACAAAACAAAAATTTAAATATACGTAGTAACATTGACACTTTTGGTTTCATCCCACTCAACTATACATAACTTCACCTTCACACGTCTAGCTCCGACCGCTCACTCACGTTCTGAGATTCTTCTTTAGCAAAACAGTTCAAGTTCATCTCTCATTGGATGAGTACTGCCATCTATCGGTGGCCTGGAGAAAATAAGTTCTGTGAAAGAGTTCTTTACACTGAAAAATAAGTTATCTGAAAGTAAGTTCTTTACAGAGGGTAAGAGGGGTGGGAGTTGCAGTTGACCTCCCCAGAGCGTCCCAAACATGCTCTATGGGGTTGAGGTCTGGAGATCTGGCTAATCAATCCAACCGGCGAATAACCTCAGTTTCCAGAAAATCGTCGACGAGATGAGCGCTATGTGGCCTGGCGATGTCGTCTATTAAAATGAAATTAGGGTCAACTGCAGATCTGAAAAGGCGAATATAAGGCTCCAAGATCTCATCTCTGTACTTCACAGCAGTCACAATGCCTCTTGCAAAGACATGGAGGTCTGTGCGACCGTCCAACATGATGCCTGCTCAGACCATCAAACTCCCGCTGCCATAATGGTAAATTTCTCGGACATTGGAGGGAAGGTAGAGGGCCCTTGGTTCTCTCCATATGAAAGACCGTGAGAATCAGCTGTTAGGCTGAGCCGGGACTCATCAGTGAATAGAACGGTTGCCCACTGATCCTTGCACCGATCTCTATGATCTTTGCACCATGCTAAACGGGCTCTCCTGTTTACAGAAGTGAGCGGGACACAAACAGCAACTCTTCTTGCAAACAGGCCTCTCTCGTGAAGCCTTCTGGAAACAGTAATCTTTAAAATTCGACTGTCTGCGACCGCATAGAGGTCACGAGAGAGCTGAGAATCTGCAGCATGCCTGTTACGCCTCGCTGTAATTGAAAAGTAACGATCTTCATTGGCTATCTTGGCTTTTGGACGACCTTCGCCAGGCTTTCTCTTGGTAGATCCGGTATTCTAAAACTGTTTCCATAAGTAAGTTGGACACGGCGCCGGACGTTACATCGAACTCTCTACAAATCTGGAGTTGAGACTGGCTTGCTTCTAAGTTTTTCACAATCCGCCACTTCATTCGATCATCTAAACGTCGATGGTTATTCATTTTGACTGTTTAAATTCAACCTATTGCTGAAAAAAAAGAAAAAAGAAAAAAATACCCAGAAATTCGTCCAGATGTGCGAGCGAACGAAATGCGGATTTTCTCAAAGCCTCTACCTCTACTATTTCCTCCCACGCCCATATTTACTCTTACGTATTAGACACACCATTTGCATCTTTCTTCTGAAGCAGTGGTTTTACATTTCAGTTCAATTCTTTTCATAGAATTCGAAAAATATGCAAATTCTCTTAATTTTGTACATTAAGTAGTTTAATATATGCTTATGAAATTTTTATAACAACTTTTTCTTTTTCATTTGTGCATGAAACCAAAAGTGGAGCTTAATGTGATAAAATGATTACATGCATTTTTGAGGGGGAAACAAAAAAAAAAAAAAAGATTTTTTAAGTGAAAATTCTGATTTTATCTACAATTTCAACATATTTCATGTAATTTTTGAAAGATTCCAAACTTTGAGCTTATTGCACAGCATGAATTAAAAACATCATTGTTTTAAAACAAAATTTAAATATGTTTATAGGAAGTGACTTTATTTCATACTAAATAAAAATTAAATTGCAAAAAATGTCGGAAGTTAAAAATTAAAAATATTGCTTTTATACCCAAAATATTATATAAAGGAGTGCCTCTTATATAAATTATTGCTGTATTAAGTGTTTCAAGCAATCTGAACACACTTTATTTTGCAAATGAAAAATTTAACAAGCATTCTTAGAAAAATGTTTGATTTTACTTATTAGGTAGCTTTCAATACAAAAAAGTCCTTCCGGCCTGTACCGGGAGGAAAAGGTAGCTTTCCTATATCTTCGTTTTAAAATTTTAGCTAATGTTACACGAAAACAGCAAGTTAAAATGCAAAGAAACGTTTACAAAAGATTCGTTAATACTGAATTTGAATAAAAAATTCGCCAAATTATTGAGCAATAGCCAAATTGGCTTCATTTATGAAGACTTATTTTGGTCGCCAAATTTGGCGATATTTCGCCAAATATCGCCAATTTTGTCAATTTTGTCGCCAATTTTGTCGCCAATGTCGCCAATTTTGGCGCTAAGGGATATGAATATATAGTTTTATGCGTATGATTGGGAAAATTATTACAACAATGAAAGAAAATAATTTGCAAGTAATGGCGTTAATGTGCTGTTTTGTTTCAAAATGTCAGCCACCCTAGAATTTCAAACTGCTCTATCTCAGCCATTTTTTAAGATAGAGGTAAACCAAAATATGCTCTGGAATCCTTGTATCGAGGCCTAACACGTAATTAAAAAATAAATTTGAATTTTTAATTTTTTTGTATATTTATTTTAGTTTTAAATTTTTAAATGGCCGCCATCTAGAAACAAAATGGCGGACCAAGCTGGCCAATGAACTCGGTCGAGACATTGGTGAGCTTAATACACACAATTAGTTTCATCAAAATCTATTTATAAATTAGTAGCGTTATCGTATGACATAGGTCAGATATATATATATATATATATATATATATGGATATATCTATATATATAAATCAACATTTGAGCGGAGGGTGGTTTTGGGGTCTGGGGGTCATGATCGGTGAAAATATATCGAAATTTTCCGGAACTGCTTTCCTCCGAACGGCTGCAATAGGTAGCTTTATACTTTTTAGTATTGAAAGCTACCTAAAAGTATAAAGCTACCTATTGCAGCCGTTCGGAGGAAAGCAGTTCCGGAAAATTTCTATATATTTTCACCGATCATGACCCCCAGACCCCGAAACCACCCTCCGTTCAAATGTTGATTTACATATATAGATATATCCATATATATATATATCTACCCTATATATATAAAATCCTAATGAAACGAATTTGTGAAACGAATTTATGAAACGATTTTATGAAACGACTGATTAAACGACTGATTATGTTTCAGGGCTATTTTTAATAAAATATTAAACGCTTTATGGTGAAATTAATACCAATTGTCCATAAAAATCCGCGGATGTCAAAACTGGTAATAGAATTTGGAAATTGGAATTAGTTTTCGTGATATTAATTTTTTTCTAATTTTAATGACATTTCTGTAATGATGGCAACTAATTACTCAGTTTTTTTTGTGACAAAAAAATGGAAAAAATGAAAAGAATCCCGATAGGGATTATTGATTTCTTTTTATTCGTCATTTTCAAATTGAAATTGAATTTATCTTTTATTTCAATCGATAATAAAGACAAGATTGTGATTAAATTATGTTTTTCAGGAAAATTTGATAAAAAAATCACATTTCTATCGTCAGGATTCAATCGTCTGTCAGCATTTAATTTAATTTATAAACTGAATATTTTGAATAATTTCGTCCAAATGGCGTCATTTATGTAAACGCAAAAGAAAGGGGGGAAAAGGAATTAATAGTAATTATTATTTATTGATATCATTTTGTTATTTTTTTGTAAAACTTAATTAAACGAATTTATAAAATCACTAATTCGGATATTTGAAACGAATATATAAAATAATAATTGCCCAACTGAACGGAAGGAGAATAAAATATCCTGCTTGGTTTTCTATCCTGCTTGGTTTTTCCGCTAAGCTTTTTAAAAAAGCGTCAAGACCCCTGTAATAAAAAAGCACCTAAAGTTCATTGGGTTTCTTTTCATGACTTTTGGCAACAAATCTATGTATATTAACGAATCTATCCCTTTTTGAAGCTCAAATTACGCCAAACCTAAAAGCAAAGGATCCTATACTGGAAAAGTACCCGATTTTCTTATGGACAATATTCATGTGACATAACATGGTGTAAAATTATCGCGGATAGCAAATTTGTTTAAATATCTCATCAATTGATGCCGAATAAATGCAGGCATGCATGCATAAAATATTTAATTAATTTTGTATGATAAATAATTATTAGAAAATTCGTATATACATATTAATTAAAATAAATAATTTACATATTTAAAATAACATGAAAATATGCACGATGGTGCACTAAAATAGAGAGAAAATTAAAACCTGTCACAGAAAATTGTCTACAACAAAGTACTTTTCAATACTGTGGTTCTTAATGTTATTTACAAGCAGATGGAATTTTTCTCATCCTTAAACGCAAAGGAAGAATAGAATACAAATCGCTGTTATAAAAGTCCGAGAGGTAGCCACAATTTAAACCTAACCATTTTATACAAGCTGGATTTCAAGTTGTAATTGATGTTACTTATCAATCCCGAAAACAGTCGTCAGTTGTCGCAACAGCTGTGTATGAGGCCATGATAATCAAAAAATGACCCATTAAAACGTTAAAAGCATGGCAACCCAATTACAGATTTACCAATATTTTTAAAATAAAGCACGCTGTCATGTTTTTAGAGGCCTCGAAGTCTGAGCGGGGGTTGGCGAGCGTAGCTCGCAGGGGGTAGGCCCCCTAGTATATATATATATATATATATATATATATATATATGACCTATGTCATACATTAACTCTCGTATTTATAAATCAATTTTGATGAAACTAATTGTGTGTATTAAGCTCACCGATGTCTCGATCGAGTTCGTTGGCCAGCTTGGTCCGCCATTTTGTTTCAAGATGGCGGCCACTTAAAAATTTAAAACTAAAATAAATATTCAAAAAAGTTAAAAATTCAAATTTATTTTTTAATTAAGTGTTGGGCCGTGATACGAGGATTCCAGAGCATTTTTTGGTTTATCTCTATCTTAAAAAATGGCTGAGATAGAGCAGTTTGAAATTCTAGGATGGCTGACATTTTGAAACAAAACAGCACATTAACGCGATTACTCGCAAATTATTTTCTTTCATTGTTGTAATAATTTTCCCAATCATAGGCATAAAACTATATATTCATATCCGTTAGCGCCAAATTCTCGCCAAAATTGGCGACATTTGGCGAAATATCGCCAAATTTGGCGACCAAAATAAGTCTTCATAAATGAAGCCAATTTGGCTATTGCTCAATAATTTGGCGAATTTCTTATTCAAATTCAGTATTAACGAATCTTTTGTAAACGTTTTTTTGCATTTTAACTTGCTGTTTTCGTGTAACATTAGCTAAAATTTTAAAACGAAGATATAGGAAAGCTACCTTTTCCTCCCGGTACAGGCCGGAAGGACTTTTTTCATTTGCAACGGAGTCGATTACTCACATGCATATGCACATAATTTATTTAGATACATTCTTCTGATTCTTCTGAAAGTTTTATGTTGCTTTATCATTTTTAGCTGCGTGTAACAAACTAAAAGTGAAATTTTATGTGAAAAAGTTATAATTCACATACATTTATGAGATAAAAAAGGGAATTTCTTAAGGGAAAATTCTGATTTTATCGACACATGTTTGCAACTTCTGATAAGCTTCCAAACTTTGAGTTTATTACACAGCGCGAATACAAAACATCATTGTTTTAAAACAAAATTTAAATAAGTTTATAAGAATTTTATTTTCTTGTCTCTAAAAATATGTTTAAAATAGCAAATTTATTATTTGTACTAAACAAATTACACAAATCTGCAAAAACCACAAGTTTTATACTTTTAAAATATCATTGTAAAACTATTTGAAATATGCATGAGTTCTGTTTTCGAATAATTCTGGAAAAATGACTTACAACAAAAAGTGATAGACAAGGGATATCCCCTGGCTTCTTTATGTTACTAATACTGACTGTGAAATGTCTTGAGAATCAGATAAAGTATTTCTCCTTATATTCCACCAATAACAATTAAATTCTATTTTTAACTGAATTTTTAAAGATTGTAAAGCACTTTAGAATGCATTTTGTTTGTGAAATAGGATTATTATTTTTTTATTAAGTTTTGAGTAAATAAAAATTTTACTTTGATCCCCAGCCCAAAGAATGGTATAAAAATCAGCCCACCTTATCTTTAATCAGTACAAATGAGTTTGGGCTTTTTTTTTTTGTTCTCCTCAACGATTTAAAATCCAAGCCCATCCGAGCTGAAAAGATTTTGTGCCATCAGAGCCCGACACCGAAAGTACGCAGTGGAAAATTGTTAATAAGAGTTTAAAATTATTTCAAGATTAATTTTCTTATTTAAAAATCTCTTCTGACATAGCAATAAGTATTAATCTTAAATACAATCCCATGACGACATTTCGTGATTTTTATGTCTTTGAACTATTCCACTTAACCGCTTCCCTTACAAATTCTTTTGAAAAAAATGCAAAAAATCATCATATTTTTTTATTTTATTATTAAACTAGCAGATCCGCCCGGCATTGCCCGGTCCCGCCAAAACAAAATAGGAAATGCGAAATCACTCTTAAAAATCGCTGCACGAAACTCTTCCACTGATAACTCTTTGTCTTTTGGAAATTAAATAGAGAGATGAACCAAAGCGGAAGTAAATTTAATACCGCCTCCTCAAATGTCTGGATCATTTCATTCAAAACGAGTCAGTTTTTGGTCAAAATTTAAAAAAAAAAAGTTACCGTTTGATTTTCACAAACTTCGCATTTTCAGAATCAGAAAAATAAACTGCGAGTTCCGATTCAAATATTTCAATACTTTTCTTAATACTCGAGGATGAGTGAAAATGAAACTTTTTCGTTGTCTGGGACTATCAAATCGGTAAGTTTCTTTTGCGGTTTCAATAAAAATAACCATTTTTTATGCACGCACAGGACAATCTTTTAGTTACACCGCCAGGAGATCTATTTTGGTCTAAACAAATTATCCGACACGTGTCCCCGCTGCCTACGATACCGTGTATAGCAGGTAAGCTAGGCACGCGCTGCAAAATCTTTTAGTTCCAGTTTCCACCACCGGGTGGAGCATTCTGTTCTAAATAAACCTATTTCCGAACGAAACTCCGGCACTCGTTCATGCTGCTAACGTCACCGTGTAGAAGGCGTACCTTGCACGCGCGAAAAATTTGTTAGTTCCACTTTCCACCGCCAGGGAGTACCAGATCTGAGTCTGAAATAATTAGCTATATCTTAATTAGTTCATGTTAAGTTGAATGAACCGATTCCTTTTGAAATTGGACCCATAGAACCCGAGAAAATAAATCAACACCCCTGGATATTAATATTCATAAATGGTGGTAACCAAGGGCAGAAAAAATTATACCGAAGTTTATTTAGTACCTGGGAGAGTTCGGAAGAATGTCAGAAAAGATTTCGTTTGAAACGGACCAAGATTAAATGCAAAATCTTTTAGTTACATTTTCCACCGCCAGGTGCACTTTGTTCTAAACAAACCTCTTTCCGAACAAAACTCCGGCACGTGTCCCCGTTGCTTATGACAACGTATAAAAGGCGTTCTGTGCACGCGCAGAAAATGTTTTAATTCCACTTTCCACCTCCAGACAGCGCGAAATCTATGTCTTAATTAGTTATCTATATCTTAATTATTTCATGTTAAGTTGAATAAATCAATTGTCGTTGAAATCGGGCCTTTTGTTTGAATCGGACAAATTTTAAATGCAGAATTGTTTAGTTTCACTTCCCACCGCTAAGGGGTGCACTCAGTTCTAAATAAAACTCTTTCCGATCGAAACTTTGGCACATATCCCTGTTGATTACGACACCGTATAGCAGGCTTACTGCGCACGCGCTGCAAAATCCTTTAGTTCCATTTTCTACCGCTAGGGGGCCCCAAATCTGTATCTTAATTAGTTATCTATATCTTAATTAGTTCGTGTTAAGTTGAATGAAATAATTCTCATTGCAATTGGGCCCATAGAACCCGAGAAAATACCACTCGCTGGTCATTAATATTCAGAAATAGTGGTAACCAAGGGCTGAAAATATGATACCGAAGTTTATCTAGTACCTGGGGAACTGAGAAAAGGTTTCGTTTGAATCGGACTAATAATTAAATATATCTGATTTTGGAGGCAGGGGGGGGGAGGAGGAGGGAGTTCCGATCAGAGCATTAACGGGATATTTAAACTACAACCGAACACTCACCTCCACCCCCACAGAATTAAACCAATGGCGTTAAAAAATTAGGAATTATCATTAATTTTTGAAACAGAAACAAAATGTCTTTTTTTTTTTTTACATACAAAAATAGTAAGTTATCGTTGTTTATTTCTGAAATCAAATACATAAATGACGTAGACATGAAAAAACTCTAAAAATCGCATAAAACAAATCGCAAAAATTCAGAACTCGCTGTTCGAATTGCAATCAGCTGACGACCTTTTCATCTGCCAATCACAGTTGCACGGTTGACTTCCAGCTGTGCCTACAATTCTATCAGCTACCAATCACAACTGCCCTCCAGTGGTGTTTGACTTGTAGTGGGCGAATTGTGACGTCATTTGAAACAAAAAACGTTGCAAATCATGAAAAAAAAGTTTTAAAAAAAATGAAACTAAAAGAAAAAATCTAATAAAAAAATCGGGTTAATAAATAATCCGCCCTTCCCTTTATAAAATTAAGATTTTTTATCTGTAAAGAATTATCAACTTTCTCCAAGCTAAAAAAAAATTTTTTTTAATGACGATTGTGAGTGTATCTGAAGCTGAAATGGAAGCAACCACCGAACCAATCAAGCGTTCTGGGCAGAATTACTTGTCGCAGGCTTTGTTCAGGACCGAAGATCGCGCGGCGCGCGGGCGACGGAGAGAATGGTTATGGAGTAGGTCTTATCGGAAATTGAAGTAATTTAATATATTGAAATAATTTAATTATTTCAATTATTTTAAGCTTCTGTGGCTCGGATTAGGTGAAACTAGCAACTACACATCTTTATCCTTCAAAAAAAAAAGGATCTTATAATAGGAATATCTATTTTTATTTCATCATAACAAACCCCCGAAACATTCATGAAAAGCATCACGTGATCAGATAGCCCGATCGGCGTTCATAACTCGCAAACATTTTGCCGCGCGGCGCGCGATCGACCCAGGAAAAATCTGTGGGTGATTTGATCACGTGATTGGACTTTTTTTTGTGTTTATAGTTTTACTTGGTTTGGTAGGTTGATTGATACAGCTGTAGCAGCATGATCGGATATCTGAAATTTTTCAACTTTTTAACATTCTAAAATGATTTTTTAAGCCTTATGATCCAACATAAAAATAATAGAATACCAAAGTATGATGTATCTATATATATATATATATATATATATATATATATATATATATATATATATATATATATATATATATGTGTGTGTGTGTGTGTGTGTGTGTGTGTGTGTGTGTGTGTACATCATATAGTTACATAACTGCTGTCAACTTATATGTCTCTAAAACTACAGCACCTACTAAAACTGATGGATTAGTTTAATTGACAGCAGTTACATAAATATATATATTGTACAAAACAATGCATATAATAAAATAAAGTTTAATTTTCTATAAACAGTGCACCTTTAACTAACAAGGGAGAGGACGTTCGGATCACCGAATTCCTGAAACAAAGTATTGGTTTCAATAAAATTAATGTAAACTCTCAAAATAAAAATGGTTACTTTTCGGTTCGCCGGGCGCTAGTGAAACAAATATAAATATATATACACACACACATATATGCATATACATACATATATACACAAACATATATGTAGATATATATCTGTATATATATATATTTATATTTTTTCACTGTCGCCCAGCTAACCTTAAAATACCAAAAATTGTTACGTACTTTACTGACGTTTGGATTGTATACCTTCCAGGTTCCATATAGATACAAAGTCCATGCTCGCCATTTATTTCAGTTTTTTTTCCCTATTTTTCTTAATTTAAAAATGATTTATCAGTTGCTTTATATTTTTTGGGATAAATAGAATGTTAATAAATCAAGGTCGTGATACCAACATGTTAAAAGATTTATTTCTTTATTGGTAATAGTAAAATAAAATCTTTGTTAAAATTTGATAAAAAAGCTTTTGAACATTTTATTAAAATATATTTTTCGATAACAACATTGTTGAAACATAATTATTAATTTCTAAAAATATATTTTTCTTGAAATTCATTTTTTATGTAAATTACATTATTTATTATATTGCAATAAACATCACAAAACACGGGAAACAAATGCTAAAATACTTATAGGGCGCGTCCAGTCGCAACTAACCAAAGTGACCAATGTAACCGCTCTCTTACGTCACGGTATGTAACCGGTGTCTAACCAGTCCACTGATACACTGAACGGAACTAACCAGCCTCCGCAGCGCCATCTGTAGGAACGCTGTCGTAGTTATCATTGTTTATGTTTGCTTCGTATCTTCTGCGGCACGTAAGCCATCAGAAATATAAGAAATTATAAAAAAAATTACAATCAAGAGGATGTAATTAATAGTATCTTACACATATGTAGTTTTGTTTGTTATTTTTCACCCTTGTATTAGTATGCATGTAAAGAACCAATAGATCTTTAAAATCTAATTGTTCACATTGATTTATTTTCGTAATATTTCCTAAATGCAGTTTTTAAAATTCAAATTTTGGATAATTCACACATTAGTTTAAGTTAACAAGTGTCTACTGTACTTATTGGTACTTTTTTTTAATGAAATTTTAAATATAAGTTCAGGGTTCATTCTAACAAATGTTTGTGTACATAATAGAAACTTATTTACTTAAGGCTAAAAATTTTAAAATTGATTATAACAGCAGAAATTAGGGAATTGTAGATCATTAATATACAAAAATAAAATAAAATAAAACGGTGACTCAGAAACAGGGTAGAAAAATGCAGAAAGATAAGATACACCACCACAGCTGGCCAACATTGTAAGAAATAGAAATAAATAAACTTGATTAAAAAGAAACTAGGAAACAGAAAAATGTTTCATAACTGAGAATTTACTGTTGAGATACAGGAAGTTACAAAAAATTTTTTCTTGTTCAATAAACAATTTCTTATAAAGTCCAACAGCTTATGAAATATTACAGCTCAAGACCTTGTTTACAATTTGGAAAAAAAGGGAGGCGGGGAATCAGCTAATCTGTATCTATTTAAAGGTAATTATCAGGGTATACCAATTTAAATTAAATTGATTAAAATCAAGATTTAAGTAGCTCTGCCATTTAAAAAAAATCCTTGATTAAAATCAATATTGAAATTTTATTCTTTTGAAATACGTAATTTTGGTTATTGTTGTGTTGTGGTGAAGCTCACAAAACTCAAGCGGAGTCAGCTATTGCGCATCACAAATATATAAATCACAAAGCATTAAGAAAAAGCAACTGCAATGCTTCAAACTATGTTTCATTTCACATTCCTATGCTTTTCTGGGCATAATCTTAAGTTGCATCTCTATTACAGATAAAATTTTGAATTCACCCATAAATTCATTTCATCTATATTAATAAAAGAAAGTTTCGCTCTGTGTGTGTGTGTTTGTCTGCGATGGCTAGCAAAATCTAGCCCACCTAGAAGTCTGAAAATTTAGGTGTCGATAGTCCAAGGTCTGGCCATGTGCACCTGAGTCTCAGAATTTTAATAGTTTGATAATTACCCAAGATATTAATTAGATTCTCACTAACCATTGTTTTTAAAATGATACCTTTTAAATCAAAATGGCTAAAGAAAAGAACAGGTGCATTGGATTTGCAAGCAGACATGAACAAATTCAAAATTATTTTACTAATTAGCGAATTTTATGAAAACTAATTGAGATATCAATTGGAAAATTGATGTGTAAAAAAATGCATATGTAAAAAAAAAAAAAAAAAATCTGCATCTGACTATGTGATTTTTGAAAAATTCAGTCGGTAATTTTTCTTAATTTATGCAAAAGTCTACCGGCGCCAGTGAAAACAATCCGAGAAAGTTTCAGACAGGGATCTGCTTTCTTTAAAAATTGAACTACAAAGAGATCTGTTTCTCTGGCCGATCCCTCCATTTAGTTTGCAAAAATGAAAGGAAATAATTGCCAATTTTTACTAATAAACAAAAATTTAGGTTAATAATTAAGATATAGATTTGAAATTGGGGTCGGGAAGGGCTATCTGCCGGCTATTTTAGCGTAGCGTCTTCGTTATGTTCTAATTATCAGAAAAATGTAATTCTTTTTTTAATGATTGCATTAATGTAGGTGACGGTGGTTTTCTTGAACAAATTATTCGTTATATTTGCGGGTACGGGGAAGGAGGAGGTTAACGCCTTTCTCGGAGATTGTAATTATCTCGGGCCCGGGCAACACCGGGCGGGTTAGCTAGTGGTTTAATAATAATAAAAAAAAATTATGTACAGTTCCAAAGTCACAGAACAATTTTATTGTAGCTTCTTCATCATCAAGGTGACTGCCGAATAGTAAAATCTATTTCAGTGTTGACAACAATTGTAAGTTAACTTAATAAATATTTTCATTTCAAAAAATAGCAAATTAAGATATTTTGCAAGGTTATGATTCAGGGTTGTAGTGGGTAGCTGGCGGGCTACCCACCCGGGCTGGGTTTAAAAAAAGAACCCAGGTCTTTCACAACCCTGCTATGATTAAATAGTAATTAAAAAATTATTCATGGTCAAAAAATAACAAATCGCAACATTTGGCATAGTTTGCAATAAAAATCTGCAGTTAACTGTCAGCAATCTGTCAGTTTTAAAATAAATGATGCATTAACATACATTTTGACCTGGTGTTGGTATAACGGGAAAAGTACCATCATATTTTTTTGGTTAGAAATTGAAAGTGTAATTTTGGAGCTATAGAAGTTTGAGTGTGCCACATCCAGTAAACAATAATGAAAACTTTATTTAAATGCAATGGGTTTTTTTTTTTTCAGAACAGTATTTTCAATCTGTTTTCGAGTAATCTTTTAACTTTATGCGTAATTACATTTGTAAAAATTTTGTAATTATTTCAAAATTTTAATATGGTGTTAAGGTACACTGCACACTACTTGACATTCTTAAAATAGTTATATTGTGTGTATTTTTTTTTACGGTGACATCCCAAATCATCGTGTGCTTGAGTCAAAATAATAGATATTGTCAACAATGAGATTTAATACGAGCATGGATTAAATTCCAGAAATTCAACCCAATCTGCAATTTGGGCCAGGAGATAATACAGGATTGCCACAGAAACATGAAGGGAAGAAAGGATCTCTTTAAGTAGGGATGCACCGAATAGTGATTTTGACCGAATAGCGAATATTCAGCCCACAGGTGAACCGAATACTAAATATTCGACTAGTCGAATAGTAACCATTTGGCTGAATACCGAATATTCAGCTGGCCGAGTAGTAACTATTCAGCCGAATACTTATTTAATAATAATAATAATAATAGTAAAAATAAATATTTCAGAGTTTAAAATAATTTTACATCATATTTAACACAAACAAATTTTGATGAATAAAACCTTTTCACAATTAAACTTTACAAAAAAAAAAAAAAAAAAAAAAAAAATATATATATATATATATACATTCTTCGAACTATATTTTAAGGATAGTCTTAAAATTTTTTTTTAAATGTAACTCCAAGATTTCTTTTGTAACTAAAACAAATGAAAAAAATTTCTTATATTCTAAAACAAATATTTTAAAATCAAAAAGAAATTTTGAAGGTATTCTTTTAGTCATATAATGTTTATTTGGCAGGAAATATATATATATATATGTGTTCAACCAGTGGCTGAGAGGTTGCGCTCTCGAAGCTGGTAGACGGGAGGTGCTGGGTTCGATCCCAATCGCGCCCGTCGGCCTAATCGTTCGGAGTTTTCGTGGTTTTCTTCGAGCCTTGGATTTATCCATGCGTAAATACGGATTAGGTTCCCTTAGAAAGACCCCCACGAAGGGCACTCCCCCCGGGCCTATATCCCTAGTGTACATAATTGGCCGTCAATAATCAACCCAACCCATATGTGTTCAAATCGTGGCAACTTAACAAGAATGGTTCTGAATGTAAATACCAGAGAGCCTAAAATCAAATGATGTCTAAAGTGAACGATTTTTTTCAGATGTTGGAAATGTACAGGGTAATCCTAAAATTCATTAAAATCTTTCCAGGAAGATAATGCAGTCAAGACAAAAATTTTTTGCATAGGAAACCAGCATCACAATCCATTTATTCAATCAAAAATACAGGTGTGTTTCACTACAAGGTGAACTCAAATTTGCATTTACAACTTTAACAATAATGAATATATTTTAGTTAGATTTTGATCATATTAACTTTGCTTTGTATGAAATGTGAAGAAATCAGTGGGAAGTGATGGAATTTTAGCCAGTGATACAGTACATGTACTGTCAGTTGCATTTTAAATTATGGAATATCTAGCTTAGTGTTGTTTGCACTGCAATGGTGGCAATTTCTAGCACTTTTCATGTTTCACAGAAAGCAAAGTAAATCTGATGTTTTAAAATATTGTTACAATATCTTCATTATTGTTAAAGTTAAATCAAACTGCAAGTTCGACGTTGAATGAGATACACTGTATTTTTCAATAATTCTATTTCTTAATTTTCCTGAATATATTTATTGACAGTTAAAAATAAAAGTTACCAATGATTTTAAAAATTATTTTTAAAAATGTTTTCTTTAAGTATTCGGTTTGGCCGAATATCTTGATATTTATCCAAACCGAATAATTTGATATTCAGCAAACCGAATAGTTTGGTATTTGGCCAAAGCGAATATTCGGTAATATGACCAAATATTCTGTGCATCCTTATCTTTAAGTACATTTAATTTATTAAAAATCACTTGTGTTTCCAATTAGAACTTGTAGGGTTGAACATAGTATTTAAATGAGCAAAGCAGATAGAAAATAAGAGAAAAAGAAGAGAGGGAGAGAAGATGCAAAAATCCTTAAAAAGTTTAATAACTAAAAAAAACAAAAAAAAACAATTCAAGATCATAAGAAATAGCTGAAAAAGAAGACACTGAAAAACCGTGCATCATGTACAGAATCGTAAACTTATAAACAGTTTTTTAGGCAATATTTTCTTAGCTTAGAAGTGCAATCTAATGCACGACCGATACGGTACTGTGCACCAGACTGTCCCACTTAGCTATTGGCTTTATTTTAAAATCTACATAGGCTCTTGATGTTCTTGCATCTTCCTGTGTCTCCCACCGTCCTCAATTAATATGTCATAAAATAGTTTTTCCGTCAACAAGTCTTCCTTTTGCAGCAACTCTCCTCTGGTAATAAGTTTCTTGTCAGGGTAAATACTCCATAGGGATTATACTTCTTTTTCAGCTGCATGCCTCCACTTATTTTTTGATTTGCGAGGTACATGATTCTTGAACTGCAAGAAATAAAAGTAGGGGAGAGTGGTGTACCTTGGACATATGTGTACCTCGGACCTATGCTAATTCTAGCTTTACTTGTTTAGATAATTAAATAACAACATTTGTAGTTTAAATATATGCCACAAGAGGTCTCATTTAAGTTCTTGGCATTTGTTTAGAAGCTCAACTAATTGTACAATTTTTGAAAAAAGAAATTCACCTTTCAAAAGTAAGTTTTTCTTAGATATTTCTATATTATTTTTATACTAAAACATATCTAATTATTTTTAAATGAGGGTTATGCATTATAAAGCAATGTTCTAGCTACTACACCATGTACGTTAAACAAAGTTAGGTCTAACATTAACATCATTATTGGCAGTTTTGTTTTTAAGTGTCAAGTGGTGTACCTTGAACCTAATAAAAGTGGCGTACCTTGGACTGGTCCAAGGTACACCACCTGAATATCATTTCAGATAATAAAATGCATATGTTGAAAAATCTTTTTAAAATTCAAGTAAAATGCTTTCTTTCAAATTAGTATTTTATTTAAAGTCTATTTACAAGTTAGGACTACTTTGTGATAAATTTTATATATGTATTTAGTTTATGTTAACCCCATAATTTTAACTAATATTGATACAAAATCAGTTTTACAGGTGCATCTAAAAATTTAAAATATGTTTTTAATAGCAACATGGTTTATTTTAAATAGTTATGGTTTAATGATTACATCAGTTTTGCTTTCAACCTAATTGTAAAAAAAGGGGAAAAATAAAACAAAGTAAAACAGTACAACTTCCTACTAAGCCATCTAAAAAGAGGCCTTATTATTATTCAACCCAATCTGAAGACGGGGATATAGATGATTTATTTCAGGAATCTGGTTTTTCAGAGGAAGACTTTGGTGAACTGGAAGATTCAGATCATGTTCAGATAATATTCAGATTGGTGCTTTTGTGTTAGCGAAGTTTGCTGGTAAAAAAAGTATTAAATACTTTATTGCTGAAATTATTTAAATTACTGATAATGTATATGAAGTACAATATCTAACAAGAGATCCAAACTCTCAGAAGTTCAAAAGAGAAGATCCTACTGTTTATGAAGTTGACAAAAATGATA
Organism: Maratus michaelseni; assembly: GCA_963931845.1. Taxonomy (NCBI): domain Eukaryota; kingdom Metazoa; phylum Arthropoda; class Arachnida; order Araneae; family Salticidae; genus Maratus; species Maratus michaelseni. The sequence continues at coordinate 143,606,215 of OZ007598.1, forward strand.
TCAGTTCAAGCTGCCACATCCAATATTGCCTGGTGGATCTGAAAGGTAGCTCAAGAAGTTAACATTTGAAATTGACTTATCTAATAACAATCTTGGCTAAACTTAAGTGTTATTACAAATATAAATAAGTTTTAATGTCTTTTGTATTTATAATAAGTGTAATTGCTCTGAGGTTTTATGTCTATTTAGACTTATCTTATTTTTTAAACATAATAATAAATGAAATGTATCCTTTTATTGCTTTTAAGGGAAAAAATTTATGTATGCAGCTTCTTGATTAATAAATGTGGATTTTTTCCCTAAAAAACAAGTTTTTTTCCACTTGTTAGTAATGGGACCAAGGTATACCACTAGTGGTGTACCTCGGTCCTATTTTCATTTTATTTTTAATTCAAAAAATTTCATGGAAATTATTTATATAAAAATTTAAGACAAATATATGTTGTTTGTAACAACATAAAGTTTTATAAAAGCTTTTCTTTTTTTAATTTTGGCGATTTGTTTTAAAACTAAAAATTAAAAAGTCAAAATAGGTCCGAGGTACACCACCTTCCCCTACAAGTGCAAGATATTTTATAAACGGTAAAAAAGTATTTATAAATACATATTCTAAAAAGATGAAAGAATATTAATTCGCTAGTTGACCCGCCTGGGAGCACATCCCAAGTACTATAATAATAACCTGAAATATATATAAAATAAGTCTTGAATTCAGACATTTTCCCCTGGGAGAGATTCCTACAGTTACAGGAGAAGGAAGGGGACACTGTAGCATCCCAGGGGGGGATATTGCCCTTCCTCTGGAGTAATTAAAATTAATACTTTTAACATGTATCTTTCTGTATGCATGTATTTAAAAACATATATATCAACCCTCCTGTAACATTTTAAGGATCACAATCTACCTTTCATATCATAGCTATTTCCACATAGTTATTTGTTGGGGCCCTTGCTTTTGAAAAAAAATGAGATTGCGTCATCTCAATACTAGGTAAATCAAAGATTATTTCCATATTTGTAAAAATAAATACAGGCAATTAAAAAAAAAAACATGAAAAATGTTCTGGAACATCAACAAAAAAGCAATTTTATGATATCAAACACGTGTTATTTCTATCGGATTGCAAACCATTTGATAAGATTTTACAACATAACATGGCAATATACATCAAAAGTTCATTTAACTTTCTTGTTCTTCTTCATAAGCTTTAAAAAATAATTCATCCATTTACACGATCCATTTTCTTCTGGAATATTCCACGTCTTTTCTTTCTCACAATGTTGCATGGCTCTATACAGTTCCATCAAAATCTTCCACAATTATTTTCCAGCAGAGAACCCTAAATGATAGCTACTTTGTTATTAACAAAACTACACATCTAGGAGTCTCTGCTAAATCATGCAGAAAATTAAACTGCCCCTTCCATCATCCAAAGATAGCATCTTCACTATAGTCAAAATTGTGTGCAAGGTAGAAATTCCTTTACAGGCTGACCGAGAAAAAATTGCATGAACTATCATTGTTTGGGGGGGAGGGGGGGACCTAAAACTTTACATAGTCAGACTGAAAATAAATGTAAAATTATCCTCATATAGCTACTTATAAATAAGAAAAGCATCCGGACAAACCATTGGGTTAAATAAATTCTCAAGATACATTTAAAAAAAAGCAGCACAGATGGGTTTATACATTATATAGTTTGATTGAATCAAAAGCATTTAATAACATACAAACTGATGCAGTGTATTATACTAATGTAACAGAAAACTAATAATTTACAGAAGATTTCTATTTATTTTAATCCTATAAAACTGACATTAAACATCATCACTGTTCAGTCATACACCTGTTTAAAACAGCAAACAGTTTGATAGTGTACTCAAGAAAATGTCAATGCATTACATTAGTTTTCAAAAGCGAACAAATACCAAACAGTATTAATAATTAACGAATGTATGCATATTAAATATATTCTATCCATGTACATATAATTATAAGCGAGCATTTCATTAGAATAGTTCGAAAGTTGTAAACATTTCCAAAATAAAAGGAAAAAACAAATACTAAAAATTTAGCAATCATTATAAAAAATAAAATTATTAATCTTACCTGCTACGGGCTCCTGTAAATTTTTAATTCCTATCACCTGATGTCTATCAGCCATAGTATTATATAGCCAAAAGTCGTTTAATGATATACATATGAAAATCATATTTTTAAGCGTGGCAGACTAAATCATAAAAAAAAAAAATCATTCAAGAATACATAATTTACTTCTGATCATAAGCAGATAATAAAATGTTAATTTGTACGTAGTTATATTACACCGTATTATGTGTAGAAAATAATATATTATTATGAATTACTAGCTTGGCGAGAACTGTTTGTTTCTCTCAATCGAGCGTTGCCAATTCGATTTAAATAAATTTTCATGTAACCGATCACGTGACCCTTCTAACCAAGAAAATTTCCCGGTTAGTTCGGTTCCTCACGGGTGACTTTGGTCACTTTCGCTGAACGACACTGGTTGCGGATCGGTTAGCAGCACTGAACGCTTTGGTAAGTAACCGATCTCACCGGTCACTAACCAGGTTACTGGCATACTGGACGCGCCCATACATTCAGTAGAAAATTTATAAACATTCTAACTAGATTTTACGCATATTCATTAAAACGGTAAACCACATGCATTTACCTCTTTACAAAAATAGGCACTGATATTTCTAGTTTAAAATAATGTATATTTTTTACATTTTATTTTTATAATTTTTTTACATTGTAAAATATGCTTTGCATTCTATTCGTACTAAAAATTCACTGTTGAAGTACTCATTATAAAAACCTGGAAAAATTCGTGCAAATTGATTATATTTTCATTACTTATTTTACATTTGCTAAAAGAAAGAAAAAATAATAATAATGTTTAAATATTAAAAGGCACTGTAATGTAAAATTTTAATCGTAAAATAGCTGAATTTGTCGTATTTAATTAAATAAGTAATTGTTAATAATATCAAATTTTACTTTTATAAAATACATTCCATTAATCATGAAAAATACAAAGCAACCGATAAAACATTTTTAAATGGAAAAATCAAATAGAAATTTAGGGGAATCGAACCCGCAATCTCCAGAATCTAGAGCAGTGCTCTAGCCATTCGGCTATCAAGATCACTTCAAAATTTCAACAAAATATCATTAAAATACGCAAATTAGTCAAATGAAGGCCCGCGTTCATTATCATTGATTTGGACGTCCAAATCAATGATAATGAACGCAGGCCTTTCAATTTCATTCACAGTATAGACTAACTCTATATTTAAATCTCCATCGCCCGCGCGCCGCCTGATCTTCTTTTCTGAACAGCCCCGCAGGAAAAAAATTGCCAAAAACTAAAAAAATTGCTGTACGAATTTCGCATAAACTTTATTGAAAAGAGGATGAAATTTACTATATTGGGCTAAAAGATTGGAACCGGATTGCGGTTACTAATGTGGGTAAATCGCAGCGAAACGTCAACAAGAACGAAAAATCATGCGTCAAGCATAGATTATGTAGCACTTTCCAACGCTTCTAAAATAATTTTACAAATCATTACCGTTTAATAAGCTGAAAGATGACATCTAAGTAAACAATTTGGAAAACGCATAACATATTTAAAAACGTAATTTCAGGAATTTTCATTATATACAATAATCGGAAAAATATCCGAATACTTTTATGTAGCCCTGTATATGATCTATAGATTTGTATATATAAATAGGATGCTAAATTTTAGTTTAGTTAGGAAACGCGTAGCACAGTTTAAATTCTCCTTCTGGAGTTTCTGTCAATAAACGGAAATGTGTTCGCGAACTTTTGTGCTGCCCTGTATAGGATCTACAGAATTTATACACACCACGTAATAGACAAAAAGCTAGTTAAGATTAAAATCGCGTTCAGTAACTTAAAACGCACTTCCAGGAATTATTGTTAACAGACAGTAGAGAATTCTTTTGTGTGTCCCTGTAAATGAACGATGACTGCTATACACACACTATTCTGCAGTAAGCCTCTTTTAATGCACCTTAGTAATATATATAAACTTCAATGCGTTTAAAATAGTGGAACATTATTTAAATAAGCCGCAGACGATTTTTCTCCATAGACGTAATGTAACGGAATTATTTTGACTGTCCCTGTAAAGTAACTCTAAGTGCTATACACCTACTATTCCATATTAAGCTTCTTCTAATGCATCTTAGTGATCTATATAAATTTCAATGCATTTACAATAGTGAAACATTTTTAAAATAAACCGCAAATGATTTTTCCCCATAGACCGCAATGTAACGGAATTCTTTTGAGTGTCCCTGTAAGAAAACTATAAGTGCTACACACTTCAGTTGAAATAGGGAACGTGCCATAGATAACGACAATAACATATAAAAATTGCAGAGCAATCCGAGCATATTTACGGGAGTTAGAGCACGGACAGACGGCCAGACGGCCATCCGGCCAGACAAACCGAAGTCATAAGCACTTTTCAACTAGGTTGGAAAGTGCTAAAAAACACTAAAATTCGCATATTTAAAATCATGATTTTTTATCTGTAAAGAATTATCTACTTTCTCCAAGCTAAAAAGAGAAAAAATAACGATTCTGATCGTATCTGAGGCTGAAATGGAAGTGCAACCACCAAACCAATCAAGCATTCTGGCAAAATTTCTTAGTGTCAAAGGAAAAAAAATCGCCAAAAATTCAAAAATCGCTGTACGAATTTCGCATAAACTTTATTGAAAAGAAGATAAAATTTACTATATTGGACTAAAAACTAAAAGATTGGAACCGGATTCCCCTTATTAATGTGGAAAAATCGCTTCAAAACGTGAAAAACACTAAAAATCGCATAACAAAAATTAATTAAAATAAATCTATTCAAAAATTCCAAAATCTGGCTTCGAGGTGCAAAACTACATGCATAAAGGTACCTTCCCACCAAATTTTGTAGCTCTGCGTGCAGCGGTCTCTTCAGAACACAGCAGAGAAACACACAAACACACAAACTTGCTTCTTTATTATAGTTGGAGATATAAATCAACATTTGAACGGAGGGTGGTTTGGAAGTCTAGAGGTCATAATACCCAATACCAATATACCAAAATGTTTTGAAATTGCTTTCCTCCGAACGGCTGTAATAGGTAACTTTTTGTAATGAAAGCTACCTAATACAAAAATTCTGTAAAAGACTAGTCCAGTTTCTAATGGCAGTATATTAAAACGCACAGTCTGTTTAATTAATAATCAAAATTTCATGTTTAAAAATAAAAAAGGTTTTGAAGATACATTAATTCAAAGTTCGAAAGTTCTTGTTGATTTTCGATGAGTTTTAAAGGTTCAAGACCTCTGAATGCAGTTCGAATTATAAAGAAGATATCTTTTCCTAATGTTATACTGGGTGATTCTTAATACATGGTACAAACTTTAAGGGTTAGTACAGGACACTGGTACAAAAACAATTTTTGTAAAGGAAACCAGTGTCGGAAATCCATTTATAAAGTCAAAAATACTGACTACAATCTGAAATAGCGTTTTCGTTCATAACTTTAACAGTAGTGAAGATATTTTAACGAAATCCTTACAATATGCTTACAATTCGTACAACGATGAGTCTGTTACGAATTTTGTTAAAATATCTACTGTTAAAGTTATGAACGAAAACGCGACTTCCGATAGGAGTGAAACGCCCTGCAATTTAGTGTAAATAAATGAATTTCTGACACTGGTTTCCTATACAACAAATGATTTTGATAATAAATAAATGATCTATAAATGTTTCCTGTACCAATCCACTGTAAAAATCATTTATAGATCATTTATTTATTATCAAAATCATTTATTGTATAGGAAACCAGGGTGAAAAATCCATTTATATAGTAAAAAATACAGTGAGTCTCGCTCCAAGTTGAAGTCGCGTTTTCGTTCATAATTTTAACAATGGTGGATATATTTTAACAAAATTCGCAACAGACTCATCTTTGTATGAATTGTAATAAGCATATTGAAGGATTTCGATAAAATATCTTCACTACTGTTAAAGTTATGAACGAAAACGGGATTTCGGATTGGAGTGAGACGCCCTGTATTTTTGACTGACATTCACTAATTATTCGAAGTATTAATTATGCAATACTAAAATGTTAAGAACCTTTCATGCTGTTACTAAAGGACAAGTTAGATATACAGGGTGAAACTGAATTCATGGTACACACTTTAAGGGGGTTGGTACAAAACACTGTAATAAACAATTTTTGTAAGAAAATTACTCTCGGAATCCATTTATACAGTCAAAAATACAGGGCGTCTCACTCCAATCCGAAGTCATGTTTTCGTTCATAACTTTAGCAGTAGTGAATACATTTTAACGAAATCCTTACAATAATGCTTACAAATCATACAAAAATAAGTCAGTTGCGAATTTTGTTAAAACATAATCACTACTGCTAAAGTAATGAACGAAAACGAGACTTCGGATTGGAGTGAGACGCCCTGTATTTTTGACTGTATAAACGGATTCCGACAATGGTCTCCTTGCAAAAATTGTTTATTACAGTGTTTTGTACCAACCCCCTTAAAGTGTGTACCATGAATTCGGTTTCACCCTGTATAACTAACTTGTCCTTTAGTAACAGCATGAAAGGTCATTAACATTTCAGTAATGCATAATTAATACTTCGAATAATTCAAACTTTTTCCTCTGTGTTTGGGAGATTGAAATAATATGCCTCTACCATAAACCCTACTAATGATTAAATTATAGCTGGCATTATATGCGGCAAATACCATAATTTACATTTCTGCGCCAGTGAATTTCAAGGACATTCTTTGATTGCTATCATAAAATTTTATATGCACAGAGAGATGTTATCGCATTTAAACATGAAATGATGATACTACTTACATGGAATGGATTAGTAATTATTAAGGTTTTTTTTTTTAATCATAAGGAAAATATTCATATATTATTAAAGCGATTCTGATCATTTCATAAAGAGAAATAGTTATACATATGAATGAAAATTGATATGTGATTATAGTGAATACGTTGTTTCATTATGTGTGATTACATTATCACGCGTCAATACTACAAAATTCAAAGAATATAAAAACAAGCTTAAAAAAGAAATTCGACTTTTACTACAAAAATGGTGCAGAACATCAGTGATAAGTTTATGGTAGTTTCTTTTGCGGAAACGCCTTCTGTATATATGGAATTATTGTTTATGCCTCTAACTATCACTTGCATATCTGTTTTATATTATGTTCACTTGCGCTATACTTTTTCCAAATTTCCATCTGTTTCCTTTGAATTTTTAATAGTTTATATCCGAACCACTGGTTTTTATATAAAAGAGCTGCCAATTGCCACCGGTATGTTTTACTTTTGTCTAAAATAATTACTTATATTTGTGTACCATACATAAATTTTTGAGTTTTGTTTGAATAATAATATATATTAAAAACAGGAAAATATTTTTAATGAATCATAATTTATTACTAAAATATGTGTAAAATAGGTTTTAAAACATTAAAACCAGTCCATAGATATTAAAAAATTTCGCCGGAGATCCCAAGCGCTTTCGACCAGAATCCGGGTCATCACAGGAGACTAAATGAGAAAAAAATCTCAAATGAGAAAGAATTTTTTTCTCATTTCGTCCCCTAGTGATAACCAAGTTCTCGTCGAAAGTGCTCGGGAACGAACCCCAGCGAAACTTTTTAATATCTATGGATTGGTTTTAATCTTTTAAAACCTTTTATTTTATTTTACACCTATTTTAGTAATAAATTATGTTTTTCATTTTAAATGCTTTCATGTTTTTAATTAAGTATACTAAGGTAAATTTAACGTTCCAACATTAGAAAAAGAATTCTATAGATTTAATAATATATACTTGTCACTTAATTCATGCATGTTTAAGTTAAAGAATTAATCCAATTTTATTTTAAATTAATATATGTATTACTTCGAAATGTTATACTATAATTGTAATAATTACAAAATTTGATAGTTATAAAATGTAAAATTTAATATCTTGTAATTGTATTGCATTTGTTTTTTACTGAGACCATGCATTTTGACAGGTATAACTCTATAATTATTACTCTTTTGTGTACGCATGTGTCCTCATGATTTTCATTTTCAAACATATCAGCTCTGTTATCAAGAAAAAATTCTTCGTTTTTTCACCGCATTACCGTATTATCGGTGTTTGTTATATTGCTAAACTTTTGAAAAATGTATACAAGCAAGATGCAGTTCTGTTTTTAAAACATAAAAATACTATAAATAGTCATTTTTTTTTTTTTTACGTTCAGTATAAGCACAAGTATCTCAAGAACAGTTTGTTCATAAAAGAATGCCCCAGTTTCAATGGTATATTATAACAGTTCACGGTAAAAATTTGCAGCAAAGCATCCGGTCATTCGACCGTTTGTTTTTATAGACAATGGCTACATAACCGTAATTTAACGCTATTCTGACCATATTAATCCCCATATTATGGTCATAATACTGTTAAATTACGGTTATGTAACCGTTCTCTATAAAAACGGTCGAAAGACCGGATACTTTGCTGCGAATTTTTTACAATGTTAAATTTAGACTATTTACAACAAATCATACATCAAATTGAAGGTGAACTAACCTAGTTTTTCTTACAAATGTTCAATATGTGCACCTTTAGTTGTACGGCACACATCCAAGCTAAAGTCCAATTATTCCCCCACTTCGTTTAACAAGTCCGGAGTTATATAAAATTTGATAACTATAAAATGTAAAATTTAACATCCTGTAATTGTATTGTATTTGTTTTTTACTGAGACCATGCATTTTGACAGGTTCAAAATGCATGGAAAAGAGAAATTCGAATTTTACTAAAAAAAAATGGTGCAGAACATCAGTGATAAGATTATAGTAATTTCTTTTGCAGAAACGACTTTTGTATATATGGATTTATTACGTATGCCTCTAACTATCACTTGCATATCTGTTTTGTATTATTTTCACTTGCGCTATTGTTTTTTCAAATTTCCATCTGTTTCTACGGAATTTTTAATAGTTTATATCCGAACCACTGGTTTTTATATAAAGGAGCTTCCAATTGCCAGTGGTATGTTTCACTTTTGCTAAAATAATTATTTATATTTGTGTATCATATAAAAAATTTTGAGTTTTGTTGTATAATAATATAGATTAAAAACATGAAAACAAGAAGCAATAGCCTCTTGAATTCTGTTTTTCTAGTCTAGCAAATCATTAAGTAGAGGCGGAACGCAGGCACGATCTTTTATAAAGCCCCAAAAATTAAAAAATCGCATGGCGTTATGTCAGGTAAACGTGGAGGCCGGCGAAAAAAGGTTCCATCATCTTGACAATTACGACCAATCTAACTGTCAAGGAATTCGCGTTCAACCACTCTCGTACCTTGAACCGACGCTCTACAACTCTTAAAGTTCATACTATTAAAATTTATAACTGTGACATTATTTTATGGAAAAACTTTTATCGAAAACTTTTCTTTTATATGCAGAAATTCTTTGGTAATCATACCTGTGATTCCAATTTTTTGCTCGACAAATTTAGAAACCCCTATAACAACTAATTTTCCCTATTATCATCTGATAAAAAAATATATGAAATGGAAGAAGAAACATGTATACCACCTTTTAAAATTGTGTTTTTGTAATGTATACTTTTTACGATATAAAATGACAAAAAATTTCATTTTTTTCACTTTTCGACATTTTAAAAGTCTTATGTTTTAAAAAGTCCGATTAACCTCTGGATCTAGGGAAGCGTGGCATCATTAGTGGCATCATTAGTGGGGGAGAAATAGGGGTTTAAGGAGAAAAAAATTCATAACTTTGTCAATTCAAAAGATATTAAATCCACTTAAATTTATTATAAATCCTCTTAATATTATCTACAACTTTTATATTGAGAAGTTTTTTTATTGGACCAACCCTTATAGCAGAAAAAAAAATCAAAAAAGAAATCCCTGCCGGCTCAGCGTACAAACACAGGTAGATTTCGAAGTGGGTGTTCCCAACTGCAGTATCATGGCTAAAAGGTCATTTCTTCTGCAATTCCCAATTAACAAGCGATACACGGACTGCGTCTTCGAAATCTTCCTGTGCCTGTAGTCCGAGCCGTCAGGGATTTTTTTATGTGCCCTGCATATACTTCAGATATATTTAGTGCATATAGCTGTATGCTGAATTTGAACGGGTGATTTCTAATAGGCACATCAAGATGCTATGTGATTATAATTAACATCCTATTGATAATATCCATATTCCCCTGTTAAATAAGTTTCGTGAAGTAGTGCGTGGATTTCCTCTTGGATTAAGCAAACTTTCTGTTCCAAATAAAAAAAAAAAAAATCAAAACACAATGTAAAAAATGAAAATGGGAATTACAGAGTCCTCTTCATAGTCACTTTGAGGCCTTTAAAATTTTAGAGGGGAAAGCATGTGCTTCACGTGCCTTTTGGGTAGTCAGGACCCGTCTATGACCCCCAAGTCGTCGAGTCGCACAACTATGTGCAGGTATTATTGTAATTGATAATTCGATCTGCGATGCATAATTCCGGACTTGTTTACAGCGAAAATTTATGTTCACAAAAAAGTGTTTTGCTTAACAAAAGTAGTAATGGAGAAGATGGAGTAAAATTGAGGGTAAAGAAAACTTTTATTTGATATTAGCATACATAACAACATCCTTTAAATAAAAAAGAAAAATCATGAGTCAAGCACAGATTATGTAACACTTTCCAACACTTCCAAAATACGTTTACAAATATTTACCGTTTAATAAGGGGTAGGATGGTGCCTAAGTAGACAATTTAGAAAACACATAACACGTTGAAAATCCAATTTCAGAAATTACCAACAATATTCGGAAAAATATCCGAATTCTTTTGTGCAGCTCTGTGTATGATCTATAGATTAGAATGTATACTACATAGAATGCGAAATTTTAAATCAGTTCAACGCATAGCACATTCTAAACTTCCCCTTCTGGAATTTCCGTCAATAAATGGAAAAGTACTAGCGATCTTTAGTGTTGCTCTGTATAGGATCTATAGAATTTATGCATACCAAGCGATAGGCAAAAAAATAGTTAAATTTAAAAACGCGTTCCAGAACTGAAAACGTACTTTCAGCAACTATTGTTAACAGACACTTAAGTAACCGAATTATTTTGTGTGTCCCTGTAAATGAACGATGAATTCTATGCACATAATATTCTATAGTAAGTCTCTTGTAATGCACCTCAGTGATATATATCAATTATAACATGTTTGAAATAGTGAAAAATCATTAAGATAAACCGCAAACGATTTTTCCCCATAAACCGTCATGTAACAGAATTCATTTGAGTATCCCTGTAAAGAACTATAAGTGTTATGCACATCATCTTCTAAGTTAGTTTGGATGGACAGGACATTAATAGGCCCCTTATATATGTTTGTGCAGTGTTCGGAAAAACTACTTTTTTATTGCAGCGAACTACAACTACAACTACTTTATCGAGAAAGAAGTTAACTACAACTACAACTACTTGTTTAAAAAAGTAGCGACTACAAACTACTTTTCAAAAGTAGTCACTACTTTAATATTTTTAAATTTTGTCAAAGGGTTCAATTTACACTGGAAATTGAAGACACGGATAAATAATAAAGCTACCCCTCTTTATATCGCATCTGTCGGGATACAATTAAATAAATTGACATAACCGAGAGCATTAAAAAGTTAAGAAAGATAATATACAATAAAATGTTTCATGTTTATCTCCAAAATGTTAGTTTATACACACATTTCAAATTTCGAAACAAAATTAAGAGATACATTATAATCTGGAAAATTACAGAAAAACAACTCTAAATGCAAACAAGAAATAAATCTGTAAATGTATCAATTCAGAATTATAAGAATCCCAGCGATAATACATGAAGACCTAATAATGAATAAATAGACAAATGTTGCCAGCAAGAAAATTAATTCCTTTGGTGAGTTAGCACTTGATGTTAGCACCAAGTGACAAGGGAAAAATCTATGATTTCATGCGTCGCGTTAAGATACACCACAGCTGATATTCGTAAATTGTTGAGCAGAACACATTTTTTGCAAAAGAAGCAAATTTCGGATGCGTGATTTGCAGAATGGCACATTTTTTTCCCCCTGTAGTAGCCTAAAACTCATATCACACGTACTACCATACGATATGAAGTATATGCTATTGCCTCTCGCTTGCTTGGAGCTACACTTTCACGCTGCAACTAGGGTTATTTTCCATACTGAAAGTTATCTGCTGATGTAAGGAAAGGGCGTAACATTTGGCGAGTAATTGCAGCAGGTGATTTAATATTTAGTGTAGAGCTCGATTGATCAACAGGAAGCATTATCGCGTAAACATTTTATATACTGCAGTTTCTTTTCGTGTTTGTTCTATATATATAATATTATGATCATTTTACTTAAAATTCCAAGATTATAAAAACAATATGCTTGCTAATATAACATTATAATTCTAAATTATAGAGTCTATAGAAATTGAATCTTCACTTTATGTCTTTTATTACCTGTAAATATTAAGAATTCTCAACTATTAGTATTAAGTGATTTAGAAAAAAATAGTATATTATAATACTAGTTTGTTGTCACATGTATTGGAACCGCACTTTATCGCTAAGCCGAAATCTGTGACGCAAATAAAGATTTTAAATTAAGTTTTAGTTATTTTGCCAAAATCACTGTTATGACATTTTTAGTTAATATATTTTACATATTTTAAATGTAATTCATGTTACATATTGAATGTAATGTAAAAATTGAAATACGTAATAGAATTTAGATATAGTTCCCCCTCTTTTGCAGTGTTTTCTTCCTTGGTTTTAATGATTTTAATTATTTTTCGAAAGTTTAAAGGAATTTTTGATATTTTTCGTTTCAAAACACAGTCTTTATTTTTATACATATTGTGTACAGTCCTCGGTGGGGGGGGGGAGTTATACCCTCTACTAACTCTACCACAAATCACTGTATAAAAATGTCACAAGTAACAATAGATTAAAATAACATCTAATAATAATGCTGTACATAAATTTTGCTGGGGGGATGGGGGGGGGCAAGGAAGTCATGTACAGCAAACGTAACATATTCTAAAACTTTTAGTACTAAATCCTAATTTCGACATCATGTTTTTCGGTAAATTTTACCTTCGTGTATCAAACTGAAAGTCACTCATTAAAGTAGTTTAGAAATTACGCAGGTTTTATGTTTGCACCTCCTAATGTTAAATAAATGTTCGATCGTCACAAAACAGATTACAAGACAAGTGCTTTCTTAAGCATAAGTTAAAAACTATTTGGCGGAATGAGCTTTAATTTTGGGTTCGCATATTTGAAAATTCTAGAAATCTATTTCTGTTAGGAAAGTTTTACGTTACAATTCCTTTTTGTTTTCGAAAATATATAAGTTTTATTTATTTATTTTTATTTTTATTTTTTTGAAGGGAAGCAAAATATTTTAACTGGAGGGGGAGGAGGTGGGGGTTATATGTGTTATTTATTATTAATACAAAGTAAAAAAAGGGCACAATTTGCTTAACAAATTGAAAAACATATAAAGGTTTAAAATTTATACACCGCTAGGAGGGGGAAGACAAAATTTTAGGGTGGTTGAAATTCAATAATTAAAAAGAAAAAATAGACTGAAAAGGACATTCTCACCCCTGAGTCTGCGGGCCCTTAACCCTCAACTGCTGTGACAAAAATTGTCGCTTAACTACTGTGAGTGGTCTATGCGATCGCTTTATTGAAATATGAATGAAAGTCTCGATTAACTTGTAGGGTACTGTTACTGTACTAAACTTTTTATGCAGGCTTATTATAATTAAAATTTAATGGTACTATCACACGTACTCTCATATCATAGTCAATGTAAGATATTTCATCCAAAACACGTTTTTCAAGAGGAAAAAACTCGAAATCGTCCCGTTTGATAGATTGCAGTTTTTAAGTTATGCTTAAAAAAACACTTGTCTAGTAATCTGTTTTGCGACGATCGAACATTTATTTAACATTAGGAGGTGCAAACATAAAACCTGCGTAATTTCTAAATTACTTTAACGAGTGACTTTCAGTTTGACACACGAAGGTAAAATTTTCGAAAAATATCATGTCGAAATTAAGGTTTAGTACTAAAAGTTTTAGAATATGTTACAATTGCTATACGTAACTTCCTGCTTCCCCTCAGCAAAATTTATGTGCAGCATTATTATTAGATGTTATTACTAATCTATTGTTACTTGTGACATTTTTATACAGTGATTTGCGGCAGAGTTAGTACAGGGTAACCCTCCTCCCCCCCCCCCACCCCTCCAGGACTGCACACAATATGTATAAAAATAAGGATTGTGTTTTTGAAACGAAAAATATCAAAAACTCATTTAAACTTTCAAAAAATGATTAAAATCATGAAAACCAAGGAAGAAAACACTGCAAAAGATTGGGTACTATATCTAAATTCTATTACGCATTTCAATCAATATGTAACATGAATTACATTTAAAATATGTAAAATATATTAACTAAAAATGTCATAATAGTGATTTTGGCAAAATAACTAAAACTTAATTTAAAATCTTTGCGTTACATATTTCGGCTTAGCGATAAAGTGCGGTTCCAATACATGTGACAAAAAACTAGTTTTAATATACAATTTTTTTTTCTAAATCACTTAATAGTTGAGAATTCTTAATATTTACAGGTAATGAAAAACGTAAAGTGAAGATAATGACTCTATAATTTAGAATTTTTATGTTATATTAGCGAGAGTATTGTTTTTATAATCTTGGAATTTTAAGTAAAATGATCACAATAATTATAGCACAGACACGAAAACAAACTGCATTGTATAAAATGTTAGTACACGATAATGCTTCCTGTTTATCAATCGATCTCAACATTAAATATTAAAACACCTGCTGCAATTACTCGCCAAATGTTACGCCCTCTCCTTACATTAGCAGATAACTTTCAGTAGGGAAAATAACCCAAGTTGCAGCGTGAAAGTGTAGCTCCAAGAAATCGAGAGGCAATAGCATATACTTCATATCGTGTGGTATTCCGTGTGATAACAGCTTAACATTCAACTGATTCTAGCGGTAGTTCGAAAGCTCCAAACGAAACAAAGTGTCACTAGTATCTATAGTTAAACTGGAATTTTTTAGTGAATAGTCATTTTTTTTTAATGTTAATAAATTATGTTCAACTTTTAACTGCTGTTAACGGTCTCCCAGACCACTGCTATTTTCAATTTTCGCAGTTTAACTTATAATTTTAATTACAGACACTAGTTAATTTTTGTTTCATTTGGAACCCGTGCACTATCACAAGAAACTTCTGAATAGGTGAATTTTGATTATAAATATCTTGTACATAATGTCTAGTACAAAAATAGTATCTTCTAAGTTAATTTTGCCTTTTATCCATGTTTCAATTAAGCTGTTTGAGAGACCGCTCACAGTAGTTATGCAACAGTTTCTTGGACAGTAGTTAATAAAAAACTAAGTAGAAATATTTGAACTAGTGTAAAAATGTTTCTCAAGAAATTTTTGTACGATGAGATTTATTAGATGTATATTTCTTTCATTCGGTTTTCCATCATCTTAATTTAAATATGCTGAGGAAGTTTAATTCTAGATTTAAGTGTGACGCACAGGTTTAATTATCGCTTTAATTGGCCTGTGAGTTTAAAAAGTTTGAGAAACACTGCCTAAAATAAAGAATCTTTTTTTTTCTTTAATATCCTAAGCACGGGCCGCAATACACCGGATATTATTTTTTTTACAAAAACTTACAATTACAAAAAGTATATGCATATTAAGTATCATTCTAAAATTTATAACGGATTATCAAGATTATTTTAAAAGAAAATTATTAAAAGGGAAAATATAATTAACTATAAATAGCTGCTAGATTAAATTTTCATTTATTAAATTTTATTTTTCTAAAAGAATAAGGAAATTTTCTGTCCCCCCTCCACTACAAAATTTAGACTCTGAACGCTGCATGCTAAAAGGAGGCTAGAAAAATTTGTATTGCAATAAAATACCTTGGTGCATGTTTGCTTGCATTTTTATCTTTGGGGACATAACTTGGCAACAAGTACGAAATAACGCCAAATACATCTGCAGAAAGTAGTTAAACGAGTACAGTTTGAGAAGTAAATAAGTGACTACGACAGTGCAATTATAACATATAGCAAATAATATAAGGAATTTAAATAAAGTAATCGCAATAATTAACTTTAAATTAGTAATTAAAGTTCTTATCGGTACTGGTAAATAACGAACTCCGAAGGGACAATCGGCGCATATGTAATTCTTTAATTTCAAAATAACTGCACAGTTTTAAAGTTCGTGTATAATTGGTCGCTGTGTTACCAAAGATATTGCTTTTTTCTTAATCATTCTCTATTTTTAGTTTCATAATCTGCGACCACGCTAAACATAATATGTTCACTTACTGACGGTAGCCATCTTGGAATTTTTAGAGAGCTCTGATTGGTGGATTTCGAGCTTATATCTATCGTAGGGGATACAAACAGCCATAAGTTAGCGCTTGATGAAGTTACGAGAGTTTTACTCTTGAAGAACGTGTTTCGGAGGAAATATCTAATATTGACTATGATAGGAGAGTACGTCTGATAGCAGCTTAAAAAGTAGCGTCTTGTTTTACTGATTTTTTGTATCACGCTACTTGCTACACTACATTGTTCAAAATGTGGAGCACTACACTGCAAACTACTGTAAAAAGTAGCGATTACTGTAATTTCCGACCCCTGTGTTTGTGTATATGTCTATTTTTCAAGTATTTTCTAGTTACCAGTAAAAAGTATTTAAAAATAAATGACAAAAACATTTTTTTTGTTTCAAAGATTAAGCGGATAAAATATGAGTTAAACGCAAAATTCAGATTCTATGAAGCCGTTATTATCGAAATTACTTTCATGTGATTTTCCAGTTATTTTCTTTCCTCTATTTATTACTATTATGTTTCCTTTTTTTTTTTCTTGTAAGGTACTATTTTCCCTGTTGTATTTTACATTCGTCATTTTTTTTAATTAAAGGCTAATAAAATAGAAAAAAAATAATAATTATTTTGAAGCTCTATCCTTAATATATGACGTCGAATCATAAAATTGCTACCCCTCTGATCACAGAGATCGTAATGTAATTATTGGGAAGTAGCGTTTCTTTGTCATATGTCAAAGACGTCAATAGGAAAAAAATGAGTCAGTATAAGACTTGAGTTCAATCATACGGTAAATAAGAGTAATTATGTATGGCATTTAAGATAATCTCTAAAAAGCATCGGTTAAAATAACTGTTTTGGTATAATGGACTCCATCTGCATTTGAATAATGCTTTAAAGATTTTTTATCAGTAGGAAAAACCAATGCATGCAGAATAGATGCGGTGTAGAACAAAGTTTTCCAACCGTTTTAACACTTTCCAACATGGTTGATAATTTATTTTATGGACTTCAATGATTCTTTTACTGACAAAGAGAGGATCAAGCTTGGTGATCACAGATTTTGATTATTTCTATATTTGTTGTAGGGTAGAAGCCCCTTAGTCTCAGGTTCAATAGATTTTATACAACGCTACTTAGTTCTCAAGAAATAGGGGGGTGGGGGAGGGATTATAACACAACTTGAATACTTGCTTTGTAACGAAATTACTGCGTTTGTTGTAGCCCAGTTGTTATTAAAACAGATTCGCACTTTCGTAAATCATAAAAGACAAAAAAAAAGTTAATAAAAAGTTTGGTCTCACCTAATTTTCTGGTTCTGGTCTATGTAGCTTCAAATCAGGGGTCGGAAAAACTACTTTTTGTTTGTAGCGAACTACAACTACAACTACTTTATGAGAAATGTAGTTAACTACAAATACAACTACTTGTTTTATAAAGTAGCGACTACAAACTACTTTTCAAAAGTAGTCACTACTTCGCTACTTTTCAAAAGTAGTCACTACTTCGCTACTTTTCGCTACTTTAGCTATCATTATCATCGCTAATTAAATACACCGCAAACGATTTTTTCCCATACACCATAATGTAACAGAATACTTTTCAATGTCCCTGTAAGCGAGATATAAATGCTACACATTTCATTTTCAATACTGAACATTATATGGTAAACTTCAATAACATATAAAACTTTCATGGCATCCGTATATATTTATGAGAGTTAGAGCACGGGCAGACAAACAAAGCGAATTCATAGACACTTTTTAATTATGTTGGAAAGTTTTAAAAAGAGAAAATTTGAAAACAAAAATTGTAATAATCTTACAAATTTATGAGAGTGATATAGCACAGTAGCGCTTAAGGTGGTTCTCAAATTCCTTGCTCAACAACTATCTGATACAATATCTAACTCATTTTTAAGCACAAAGGCATAAAATTGGCAGGTCTGACTATTGAAGCGATTTGGAATCGAAATGATTTTTTCATTTTTTGATAAATAAATTACTTATCGGGTTATAAGCGATTCGTGCCACGTTTTTTCCCTTTACCCTGCTGCAGCGTCGGAAATTCGGTTGAAACGCCGACCTTGACAATGTTTTCGGAAAAATCTTCTGTCTTTACCAAAAAATAAAATAAAATAAAATAAAGGATAGTGGAAAACTTCTTTCGGTTACAAAGTTTCTGAATAAGAACACCTGCATTTTCATGCGTTTCCGCACAAAAATAAATTAAAGAATATGTCATAAAGTAGCCAATTTGGATTTTAGAACAACCTTAAGAGCGGATAGCCATTGATAAATTTGAATATACATTACTTTTTAAAAATAGAGCTAAATAGTCCTATTTCTTTACAATTTAAATATAGTTCCTGAAAGCAATTTAAAAATTGGACAAAATCATATAGACTTGCTTAGATTAAATCCTAGCTTTTCTTTTCCTTTCTATCTCTTTTTGTTTGTTTTCCTTTGAAAACCCGAATTTCAACATACTGGGCTTTAGATTCATTCTGGAGACAGATAGAGATATTTCATTAACACACCAAGCTAACCAATATCAAATCAAATACAAAACAGAGAGCGCCCGCTTATTTTATTTAAATTTTTCCAAGCTGTTGATTTCAATTTTCTCGTGTCGAAAATTAAAAGGTCCGTAGTCGTTTGTGTTGTTCTTCTTCCCCGATGATGGCTTTAAGTTTAAAGCCGAAACATGTAGGATTTTAGCTCTTTTATGAGTTTAAAACAATTTTTACACTGATTTTAGCAACTAATAGGCACAATTTGTGCAATTTGTGTTTTTAAAATAACTAGTTAACAGTGTAATGTCCAAATGGATTCAATTGTCAAATACAAAACATTATAAATCAATTATTTTAGCGATAAAAAACCTGTGCAGCTAAAGTAAAAATAAATAGCCATAAAAATAAAATTAAGCATTCTGAGGCATTTTTTAAAATAATATATTTTTATTTCCAACCACCTTTGTTTTATCTATTGGAATCTTCAAAAGGAAATGTGCAGTAAATTAATCTGTATGCATACATTGGACAAATATTTCACAACGATCAAAAGACGTATTAATAAAATAATTTTTTGCGATAATAAACAGTTCGCTAAGAATATTTTCTGAATCAGGGATCTTAATTCGAAAATACTCTTTTTAATGATTTATGAATTTTAGTGAATAACGATTTAGATATTCGGTGCGAGATGCGATCGAGTAATTAATATTAATAAAGAAAATGCTAACTCACCTCTATGTTCAACTTCAAGTTGTAAGCAGATGATTTTGATACTGATAACTTCTTATTAATTGGACAAAGTTGAAATACATTTTAAAAGTGATTTTTAAAAAAATTAACTGTTTCATGATGTTTTATAAAACGGTTTAGTTACAAATAATAATAAAAAAATAAGTTAAAATTATAATTAATGCACAATGTTATAATTTTTAATTAGGATTATTAAATAATAACTACAAGTATATTTATTTAAAAATATGAGAAAAACAAACTCAACGCGTTCCAGTCTCGAACCCGGGCCCGCAGATCAACGAGCAAACGCCATAACAGCTGAGCTACGACCAACGTAGTAATTTCGTAACAAAGTAAGTATTTAAGTTGTGTTATAATATTAGACCCCCTATTTCTCAAGAACTAAGGAGCGTTGCCTAAAATTTATTGAACCTGAGACTAAGGGTATTCTACCCTACAACATATATAAAAATAATGAAAATCTGTGATTACCATGCTTGGCCTTGCTTGGTCTTGTGAGACACTCAAAAGAATTCTGTTACATTACGGTTTATGGGAGAAAATCAGTTGCAGCGTATATTTTAATGATGTTTCACTATTTTAAACATATTAAAATTGATACATATCACTGAAATGCACTATAAGGCACTTACTGTAGAATATGGTATGCATGTCAACAAGAAATGGAAATCTTGGGATTAGGGATTCCGTGTAATTATGTCGGAGATACGCTCTATTGTAATTATTAAGTGCAGAGAAGATATGGAAGTTCGCCGATGAACAAGAAGCACATTTTTCGTTGTGTTGGCAATAACTACGTGGCGTCGTATTCCTGGGATCGAAACTGGATGTTTTGTATGAAAAGGAAACTAAAGAGTTCTTTAGCAAAGTTTCTTTAATAAAAATGATGTCACAACATGACAATTTATCCATAAACATCATATCACACCCATAGATGATGCGGTACTTTGAGAAATAGCCCAGGGTGACATCCTTCTTGATAAATCCAAAAATGTTGAAGACAAATAGTTTGCATTTTCGGGAGTAGACGAAGAATTTTAATATCTCCTAAGGCGGCACAGGGAGCGAGAGCACTTTTTTTTAAGTTTAACTGCTGGTGGTCGGAGAGCAAGTGAGTCTCCAGATATGAAAGCGTGCGCTAGAAAAACACGCCAAGCGATTTACATTTTGAGCCAAGAGAATTGGCATTCTTGCGTGGGATGCTGTAACCATTACAGATACATCATATCAAATTCATAACTGACGTCAGTGGTAGAGAAATCTTTTTTTTTTGCGAAGAGTGCACTTTGGCTAAAAGAGAGTGATTTAGAATTTTTCCGTTTTTATTGTTTTGGGAACATGGTAACAAAGATATTTTGGAAGAATATTGTAAGGGCGCCAGCCAGACGAAATAAGCATCTGGATGCATTATGGAGTCAAAACTGACCATGAGAAAAGAAACATTTTATGTCTTGTATAATTTCATTTTCATTGATATGTGGGAGACCGAATAAGTACGTTAATGATAATAAAAAAACAATATTTATGATTTTGACTAAAAGTTTTTCGTTGAAAGAGGAGGACAAAAGGGTGCGCGTTTTAACAGCCGGGAATGTATATGAATTACAATAATGCAGAAAAGGGAAAATATATTTAATAAAATACTTAAAATACAGATTTCTTTAATTTTTGAAACGAATATATATGGTATCTTTACCATAGCATAGAATGTATTGTTCATTTACAGGGACACTCTAAAGAATTTGGTTACAGTACTGTCTATGAACAATAATTGCTGGTAGCACGTTTTCGGTTGTGATACGGGTTTTTAAATGTAACTATTTTTTTTCATATGAATTGATGCATATAAATTCTATAGATTCTATACAGAGCACCTCAAACGATGTCACGTGAATTTCCGTTTAATGACGTAAATTGCTGAAGGGGAATTTTCAATTGTGCTGTGTATTTCCTAACTGAAGTAAATTTCAGCATATTGTGTAGTATACATACAAATATATAGATCATATACAGAGCTGCTCAAAAGAAATCGGACATTTTGTTTGACTATTGGTATAGTAAATGCTGAAATTGGGTTTTCAAATGTGTTATTCGTTTTCTAAATTGTTTACTGAATAAACTGCGAAGTTTTGTTACAGTATTCTGAATGTGTTGTAGAGTAAACTATACGTGGCGCATGACTTTTCGTTCTTGTACGTTAAAATTTGCTGAATAGGGACTCTGTGGGATCCGAAACGTCCTTTTTAAATGTTTTTTAGTGGTTCTAACATTCTATATAATTGTAATAAATTGTCTGTAATCTCAATAATTTTTTATAGTACGAAAAATCCATTTTAAAGTTTTAGTTACGCAATTTCCTACCAGGGGCGCTACCAGCGTAAAAAAAAACCTATCATGTGAAAATTTTTATTAAAGATAAATTTAACCATGTCAGAAGCTTATTCTAATGATTTATAAATAAACCATAAAAAACAATAACGGAAAATCATGCGTCAAGCATAGATTATGAAACACTTTCCAACGCAAACAGAAAACTGTAACGAAACTTCACCGTTAAATAAGGTGAAAGAAGATATGTAAGTAAACAGTTGAGAAAACATATAGCACATTGAAAAATACAATTTTCTAAATAACCTTCCAGTGTCAAAAAAGTAGTCGAATTATTTTGTGCAGCCCTGTATAGGATCAATAGATGTGGATATATAGCATGATAAAATTTAGTTCTATTAGAATATTCACATCTAGCAATTTTCGCCAATCGATGGAAATGCACTCGAAATCTTTTGTGCAGCCCTGTATATTATCTGAAAACTTTTGTACACACCACATATAAAGCTAAAAGGCAACTTAAAACTCACTCGCAGCAATTACCAACCGTAAACGACAAAGTATCTTTTTCTTTGCGTAGCCCTCTATATCAATTTATTTATATTCCACAAACTTCTATTAGTCTACTAAATATGGTTCAGCAGGAAAATGCTTAACACACTTAAAAACTACCCTTAAGCAATTCACTCCCATAGTCTGTAATACTTACGGATTTCCTTGTGTAGCCCTGCATATGAACAACCGAGTTTATAAACACACACGTACTATGAAAAAAATTAGTTAAACTTAAAAACACAAACCGAAGTTGAAACCGCACTTATCACACAGACTGTAAATATCGCGCAGGTACTGTAACCGATATCTTTTGTGTGTCCCTGTAAATAAACACAATACACACCACACTTTAAAGAGAGCAATTTATAGTGCACCTCAGTAATGCATATAATTTTCATTATGTTTGAAATAGTAAAATATCACTAAATTACACTGCAAACGATTTGTTCCCATAGAACAGTGTGTAACAGAATTCTTTTGTTTGACCCTGTAAATGAATAATTAATGCTTTGCACCCCATATTCTACAAAAAGCTTAGTTTAATGTGCTTCATAATTATATATCAATTCCATCATGTTTCAAATGCATCATCAAAATGCATTTGAAACGATTATTTCCCATTGACTGTAATGTAACGGAACACTTTTGACTGTCCCCCCCCCCCCCCAAAAAAAACTATAAGTATTACACACTTCAGTTGAAATAGGAAACATGATATGGTAAACGACAATAACATACAAAAATTTTAGGGTGATCTGAGTATATTTACGCGAGTTAGAATACGGACAGACGGACAGACGGCAGGCGGCAGACAAACTGAAGTAACCCTGAAGTAGACTGAAGTAGTAACTGAAGTAGAACTTAAAAAACCGGCCCGGTATAAAAACTTGAACTTCGGCCTGGCCCTGACCCGGTATAAAAGATAAAAGTTCGGCCCAAGTCTGACCTGACCCGACCCGAATCAATTTATACAAAACATGCCGATATTTCTGAATTAATATTATCCTAAATTTAACTTTATTCAAAAAACGCACTTACTTAGTGCATAGATTTTATTGTCAGATTATGTTTGAAATGCATGTAATGCAGAATATCAACAATACTAATGATCACTTATACAATTACGTACATATACACTAAACTAAAAAATTGGACTTAGACAATTACATTTAAATGAAGATTCAGTAACAGAAGAAAAATCAGGAGGGAAGAAAATATCCGCTACAGACAGGTTCCAATTTTAGCAGGTATATCGTCTGTTGTATATGTGCTGTATTCTTTTTGCACGGATCAAGACATTTTTCCGTTTAAAACAGGTCTCTGTCATAGACAGATTCTATTTCATAGGTTTTACTGTAACTTTTGTTTTATTCGCGAGAAATTTATATACTATTCTTTAAAATGAATTTTAATTGTAGAATAATGGCCCTTTAAAAATTTATGAATATTTTGCAAAATATTGTTATACCGGGCTCATTTTACTGATTTTTGCACGGGCTTGAAAATTTCGGCTCGTACTAACCTGTAGGAAGAATGGAGTCCAGGCCCAGCATGGCCCAGAGAAAAGGGTCTGGCACGAGTCTGCAGAGAAAAGTTAGACCCGGCCCCGGTACGGCCCGGGAAGGGTGATGACAAGACACGGCCCGACTCGTGCCTGCAGAAAAATGCTAGGCCCGAGTCCGGAAAATTAAAAAACAGCCCCGGCCCAGCCCTTTTGTCTCGTAAAAGAAAATCGGCCCGGGCCCGTACAGAATTCTAGTCACAGTTGTTTCCGGGCAAGTATTTTGGAAAGTTTCGACAGTGAACATCGTAATTGAGCAACGTTTACTGTATAAAGCGACTTTTTTTTCAGTGGAAATGAGATCTTATTTAACAGTTCTCCTTTTCAATGTACAGAAATTTAAAGATTTTCTAATAATTTTCTCCTAATGTTGAAAAATGTATCATAACATATGTTTGACGTATGATTTTACTTTCTTGTTTTCAGTTGCCCTCACTTTACTAATTTCATTCTGCAAGCATTTCGAAAAGCAAGGCTTTTTTGTCCTGTGGATACTCAAACCTTATATTTTTGTTTTTGATGAAAAATACATAAAGGTAAGAAATAATTTGTGCTTGAATACTCCTAATATCTAGTCAAACCAGAAAACGCGCCATTTTATTTATTTTTCAAAAGTTACCGATATTTTTTTATGCTAATAGTCATTGTTTAAATTTAGAGGGGTGTGGGGGAGGGTTGGTCGGTCGTAATCTAAATATAGCGTTAATGTTAAAGGTTTATAGATCTGGGGCCCTTGAAGGTGTAAGGCGGAACTAATTTATTTTTTGCAGCGCGTGCATGCCGTAAGTAGCGGGTAGTGTTCAGGATGTTCGTTCGGAAAATGGTTTTTTTAGAACAGCCTCCTGGCGATGGAAGGGGAATTAAAAGGTGTTTTAATAATTCGAGGTTTGGTTGGAAAAATCGTCCAGCGAAGCGAAAGTAGCTTGCTAGTAGTTAATATTATTGTATAATCGTTTTGTACAATAAACTGAGTCTTTCAGATAGTTAACGTAGCTCTCAGTTTGACTAATTCGATAAGAATTTGCTATTCGATAAGAATTTGGGTGGTGCTTGTACAACTTAAGCCTTTTTGTAGGCCTCCCCACCTGAAATTTTACAAACCATCGTTGCTAGCACGATTAAAAGCAATGTCAAATGATGGCTGGCTGAAACAAGATTACGTAGAGGCTGGGGAGAGAAGTTGAAAGGTATATTGTCAGGAAATGTTTATATGTTTTGTCATATGGCATGGTTTTTTGCTACATCGAATGTTTAAAATAAATATTCGCCTCATTATTTTAATGAAAGTTTCTTTTCTGTGGTGGTCGAATATGCTTTTTATTATTCGGGAATATTATAAGGCAGATTTCTGTTTGTTTATTTATTTTATTTACACGTTATAATGTTTGCATTTTTTTATGGTACTTTGAATAGTTTTACAACTTATATTTCAATACAGAGAAAGGGGAGGAAGGTCAGTTGTATTGTGTCCTTTTAGTAACCAATTTCGCATATAGAAAGTATGCAATAACCTAAATTCCTTCTACTTGAAAAAAACAATATTGTGCATATGCATAACTAACAGTTTTTTAAACATAGGAAATATTATTTCTTATGTATTCGTACGCATAAATTCTTTAAAGCTATAATAAAAATTAAAAATATATATTTATCATTAACTATTAATTTGAATCATGAAGATTTTTTAATTCTTATTTAATTAGAAAAACTCTTCATAAAATTGAAATAAAATTTTATTTTATATTGATATTTACTTCTGATAAATAATGCTTCAGTTTTCTGTATAAGTGATTAAATTAAGTTTATAATAATCTGAACAAAAGGTAATGTGTAAATTAATATTAAATAATTAGGAGTTCATATGATCTTGAAAAGTGGTTTAATATTTTATTTTCTCCTAAAGTATATTTAAGTTTTAGTTGGATTGAAGGAGGTGTTACATAAACAAAAGGATTTTTATTATATACACCAAATACATTATTACAGCTTCAATTTTGATAAAAAATTTCTAATGTAATATATTTTTAGATTTCATATTTATTTTTAATGTTGAATTTTATTAATAGATGCCGCTACCATGCAGGAAAGGGTTTCTTTATTATATATATACTTTTATAAAGGGATTATGGAATACTGGCTAAGCCATGCAATACGATGCTTAAATTACTTCAAAAACTGATTTTAATTATATATTGTGCCTTTTTTTAAGTGCAAGGAATTTTTTTTAATAATTTGTATAGGTAACTGAATTATTTAATTACCTTGTAAGGTGTTATTTCACTTAATTTTTTCTCTGAATATATGGAAAAAATTGCAATGTATTATTTGTTGTGGAAATAAAATATAATTATTTAAAAAAAATAAATTTACATGAAAAATTGTGTATTTTATGCTCTTTTAATTTAAAAGCGATGGTTTAAAAAAAACCTTTGAAGTAACTCACCTTGCCCTTCCCCCGTAAAGCTAAAAGTATAAAACTGCATTATTTATATGCCAATTTAACTATCAGTTTTATGAAACAGTTCAAAATGTTAATAACAGCTTGGTAAATTTATCTTTACTTTTACTTCCATTATAATTATGACAAAAAACATTATTAATTTTTTGTGCCTAAATTTCATTCTTGTGAAATACTAGTTTAGTATATGTTGATTTAAGTGCAATAATTTAGTTCCATGTAATTAGTGAATTCTATAAATAAAATTCAAAATAAGAGCTGCTTCTACAGAAAAAAATTATGTAAATTTTATTAAAAATTTATTATTATGCAAAAAATATTAAAATATTTTATTTAACGTTATATATCACTAAATTATCTTACACGAATAGTCCCCCCCCCCCTTTAAAAAATGACATAAGCTGCTACAAATTTAAGTTAGTTTTCATTTACCATTTCAGTTAAAATATTAGTTTTCATTTTCTTAAAAATAATAATAATAATAATAATAATAAA
The DNA here is from genome assembly GCA_963931845.1 of Maratus michaelseni. Classification (NCBI taxonomy): domain Eukaryota; kingdom Metazoa; phylum Arthropoda; class Arachnida; order Araneae; family Salticidae; genus Maratus; species Maratus michaelseni. The sequence goes on from OZ007598.1 coordinate 143,633,467, forward strand.
GAGGTGAAGTATTTGATTGCTTTGCTAATTCAACCTGTTTCATATAAAATGATACTTGTACATATGGATTGTTTTATTTTAAATTTATTAAGTTAATAATATTTGTTTGACACGTTTAATATGTCACAAGCATCATTAAAAACTAGTCGGATGTGCCAATCCCAAAACTTTCTTTTATCTCAGTCATGTTAATACTGAGTTAAAATTGTTGTTAAAATTCGCTATCACATCGCCAATAAAATCAATATTTTTCGTCATTGTGTTGTACGTCAGCTGCTTGCGAATCGTCGGGTTACAGGGAGGCGAACAACCGATGCATACTAAACTACGAAAAGTACTTCTGGCCTGAACCGACAAGAACAGATAGCCTCCCTATTCCTTGGTTTTACGATTTTAGCTAATTTTACTGGAAAGCACGAAGGTAAAATGCGTGGAACCTAAATAAAGAAGATTCAATCCCAGTTCTCGTCAACATTGAATTTGAATGAGAATATCGCCAAATTAGTCCTCTACAGCCAAGTTGGTTTCATTTATGGCAACTTATTTTGGTCGCCAAATTTGGCGATATTCCGCCAACTGTCGCCAAGTTTGGCGAGAATTTGACGTTGGCGAATATAAATATATAGTGATAAGCATATAATAGGATTAATGGTTACAACAATGAAAGAAAATTTGCCGAAACCACATATTTTGAATTTGAAATCTTTAAATGGCTATCACAGCGCCCCCTTTCGTCGAAATATCTCCAAATTCTAATATAACCTACTTGCCATAGCCAAAAACATAGAAAAAAATGTGGTTCAATTTGAAGCATAACTTCATACACTTTTCGATGATACAATAGTGAAAATGGAACAAAAATATCGATCACAGCGCCCCCTTTCGTTGAAATATCCCCTAATTCTGATAGAACCTGCTTGCCATAGCCAAAAACATAGAAAAAAAATAGGTTCAATTTGAAGCATAACTTCATACACTTTTCGATGATACAATGAAGACACACAGACGGACAGACAAACATTTTGTAAAAACATGTTCTTCGGAATCTCTGACCCCTAAGACGTGTAAATCCGTCAAAAACCGGAAGTCGAAAAATATTTCGATTACAATACTTTCTTCTATTATAGATAGAAGAAGATTCTGTCCTATCATGTGACTTTTGCCTTTTTTTAATAAATTTTATATGTTTTTCGCGTTATAAGTTTTATGCAGATTTATGAATTCTGCATCTTTGAACTTTTTGATATTTCCCTAAAAATTCCATTTACATTTTCGAATTTTTCGTGAAAATTTATAGTTTTTGCGCAATTTTTATTCTAATATTTCTGTTGATGAAAATCCAAACTATTTTAAGTCTTGATATCTCGTCTTTTTAAAATGATTCTTGTTTACATTTATGTATATTTAATTATTTATTTATTGTATTTATGAAATAATGCATTTTTTTAGCTGCATTTTCTATTTTAAAAAAAATAAATGATTAAGAAAAAATTAACAAAATAATGTATCCTTTTAATATTTGGTTTGTTCTAAATATATCGAAATATGTTAACTGCTGAAGTACTAAAATATTTAGCATTACCGACATCGACATTTTTAGTTTATTAAATATGGAACTAATTGTGTGATACATATTGCAAAAATATTCTAAACAAATACCGCATTAAATATCGCCTTTAAATATATTCTTTACGTAAATTGTTTTAACAATATTGGAAGAATGTATAAATTAGCATATTATATATTCTTTAAATGTTTAAATTGTGATAAATATATTTAAAAATGCATTAAATTTGGAAAAGAAATTATTTAAAACGTGGTAATTGACTTTAAAAATACTTAAATTGTGATAAATATTAAAAAATGCACTGAATTTGGAAAAGAAATTATTTCAAAACGTGGTAATTGTCTGCAAAGGATTAAACAAAATGGATAAAAATAAAATTTTATTTATTCTGATATTACCGTAAAAGTCATTGCAGACGATTTTTTTTTCAGGTATTTTTTATATCTATTGTAATTTACAAACGATTTTTCATTTCTAGTTGAATTTTTCTGTATGGCATCGACTTGTTAGAATTAAAAAAAAATAATTGTAATATATTATTTTTTATTTGTGCAAATCAAAAATGATGTTGAGTTTGAACTTTACAGTTAAATGTATTTAAATAACAATATATATATATATATATATATATATATATATATATATATACATAACTGGCTAAAACTTGGATATAAGCGTTATTGTTTTAATATTTTATTACTCCTTTCAAGATATGTTGTTGAAATTACCTAATCATACATACCTTTAGAAGATTTGAAATAAAAAATATTTTGTATAAATTATAAAAGAATATAAAATTTTATTTAAAATTTCATAAAGTTAAAAAAAGTATTATTTTAGAACGGTTATTAAAATATAAAAGGTAAATAATAATAAAAAAATATAAACAAAATCTAGACATAAATTAGTTTGGAATTTCGTGAAATACTAGTTTCAAAACTGCACCAAAAAAAAAAAAAAAAAAAAAAAAAAAAAATTAAATTATTACGAAAATTTTGAAAATGTAAATGGAATTTATTAGGAAAATATCAAAAAGCTCAAAGATGCAGAATTCATAATTCTGCATAAAACTTATAACGCGACAAATATATTAAATAAAGATAAAAGTCACATTAGAGGACAGAACCCTCATCTCCGGCTCTCAAACCGCGCGCGATAGCACAGAGCCACGAAGACCTCGTTCAAGATTGCGAACTAATGGGTATTTGAAATGCATGCTGAACTTTAACTCGAAATTTCTCGAAAACTAAAGCCCATTTGAAGGAAACCTTTGACCTGAATAGTTAAGGGTATGACCCCTACAACATACTTTAAAGTCATCAAAATCTGTACGCATCATGTTTGGCGGTCTGCTTGTTAGACATATGTTTATTTTTGTAAATTATAAATACAGTAACCGAATTTTTAATATGTATTTTAGTAAATTTCGACATGCTTCCCCTTTGTAGCTATTAAATAGCCAATGCGGTATTTTAGTTCTTGCCACGTGTAGCCCAATATTTCTTTTATAACCAAAATCAGAAGTGAAGAAGAATCACAAGCGGCTCGTCAGGGGATTCACAATCATTTTTTACCAGTATTTTCATAATTTAAATACCTTCTTTTTTAATCGTAAGACAATCTACGATTACATAATGTCAAATATGATATACTAAAATTCTGGTAGTAAAGTAATTGTGAACCCCCTGTCGCGCCCCACTAAGACGAATAAAAAATAAAAAAAGGTTGGACATCACATAGCAAGAAACAGAATACCACTTTGACATACTCCGAGCAGCAAAGGAACTGCATTAGACCAATAACCAGGCAAGGTATACTGGGCGCCCCCTCTTCCTGCCCCTACAAGCGACTTCGTAAGCCCCATCTAAACCATAACTTTGAGTTCTATTATCATCTGTATTACATTAAAAAAATTTAAACTTTATAATCAAAAGTTTTAGGGCAGGAGCAGGACTTGCCTCTAGTTCTGTCTATATGTATATATCATGGGGAAAGACAACCTATGAATTAACACCAGCAAAGATTTTTAAAGCTCATTCTGATTTTTCCGACTGGGTACGTCCCTGAACCACATGTTGAAATTTACTAGGGTAATTGGACTTGTTATAAACTAGATTACAGTATTTACAATTTACAAAAGTAAAACATATATGGGCCAAAATCTCATAAGTGTGATTTCTCAGTCCCTAGTATCTCTCTCGGCATTTCTATATTTCTTCGCAATATAAATTCTCATTTAATGTTAAAATGTTTCTCTGTGATTGTTCTAAAACATTATGTTACTTCTACTGTAAAAATATGCTTTTAATCTTTAAAATGGAATATAAATATATTTAAAATCACTACTCTCCTATCCCCAACTATAACTTAATCATTAAAACCATCAACAAACAAAAATTAGTAAACATTTTTGAAAAACAAATATATATATTATAAATATGAACCTCGTGGAGAATAATGATATAACTTTTATATGAGTGAAATGTGTAAAATTTTCTTTTGATGGGTTTAAATTTGTGTTCCTTACTTTTTGGTCACTACTGTCCCGATGCATGAATTCCGTCTTATTTCCACCAGATGGCAGTATGTAATCATTTTCAGTATTGTTTCCACTAGGGGACACGCATGTTGTTCTTAAAAAGTCGCCATTGCTTGCTGTTTGTTCATAAAAGAGATGTTCTGGATTGTAAAAAATGAGGAAAAGGTTAATAAAGGTACATTTATTAACCATCACTACTGTCCCCATTGTTAATTTAAATATTCATATTTATAGATTAACCAATATCTAGCCAGTTAATCGCAGGTTCGATTTGTCTATGAAAATAGTTCATACAATATTCAAACAATGTTCTTTTTTAAGTAAAGTGGCAAAATGGCAAAAAAAAAAAAAAAAAAAAAAAAAAAAAAAAAAAAAAAAAAAAATGTCACTTCTGTCCCTCACAATTTGTGTTTTGTCCGATAAAAAATGCCATATCATATGTATTATTCAATAGAGTTTCTCCCATCTGCTATTTATTATTCTGCAATATATCAGTGGTTAATAAAAATTCAAATTGAGCATAATTTGAGACTTATAAAAATCAGATATCAGCAGAAAATCAGAAGTCAGAAATCACACTTAGGAGGTTTTGGCCCATATGTGTAATAGTTTATTTAAAAAATAAATATTTGTAATCAGGGATCTACTTTATTCTAAGACTATACATGTTATTTCCGGCACAGATGTCATATACGTACCACATTGGCGCGATTGGAACAAAATGGCAATTTTATTCCTCACATGGTAACCTGGTTATTTTGTTTATATTGCTGTTTATTTACTTTTATTTTTTTTTATTTTATAAATTGTTTTTATTATGTATATCAATATTTATTTATATCAAACTATTATTTTTTTTTTATTTCCTTTTTTTAAATAATAGAAGCTCTTTCATTTATTACGTTATTTTATTTTTATATTGAAATAAAAAATCACGTGCTACTATTGCATGCTATTTGTAACTAATATTCAAAAACAAAGTTTTCGCAAAATTGGCGGGGGGGGGGGGAAATCGCGCCAATGTGGTGCGTATATGACATCTGTGCCTTATTTTCTTGTGCAGATTTTCTTAAGCACGTATGTGGTAATGAATAAAATTTCTATTATACATTTTTTTTCTGTTTCATTCACAGATTCTTTCAAATGATCAGACAACTATTGACAGACCCGTATTCTACGACATATTGTCTGATGCGATTGGAAAAAGTCTTCTGACAATGTAAATTTTTAAATCTTTTTATTATACTGTATTATAGAATGTTTGTGTTAATGCCATTTTATTAAAATGTCTGAAGATATTGGAAAAGGTGATTTTCATTTTGATTGATTTCTATTCATTGCATATAGAGTAAGGTAAGGTGGTCTTTGTCTATAAAAAAATTATTTATTTATTTATTTGAGAATCGAATCGCAGCGTCCTTTAGATTTGTTCCAATGCATTAAAAAACTTCGGGTGCAAAGTTAAATCTCATTGAACATCAAGAACACGTGCTTCATCGACACTGAAAGTTAAGAGTGTTTTAATTTTTTTTTTTCCAAATCCAGAATAAGATATAAGGAAAGTTTTCGAAATAAAATTCAAATTCAGTTTCTAAAATTTCTGAATCGCCAGAAGAATAAGAAAACTAAGAAAAAAATCTGCATTTGGTTAAATGTTTCAATACTAGAAGTTAATGATATTCTTTTTCAGAGAGTAGGAGTGGGGACTTAAATGGGTTATAGTAGTGAAGCTTGTAGTAAATTGTGTGATATTGTAGTAAACAGTTTAGAAAATACATAACAAATTTCAAAATTCAGTTTCAACAATTACCGTTCCACAATGAGAAAAATAATCGAATTATTTTGAGCAACCTTGTATATGATACATGGGTCTGCATATATACTAAGTAGAATTGTAAAATTTAGTTCAATTAGAAAACTCGTCACACAGTTGAAAATTCGCCTGCAGTAATTTCGCCAATAGACGGAGATGCACTCGAATTCTTTTTTATAGCCCTGTATATTATCTAGAGATTTTTATGCACACCGCCTGTTAAACTATAATTTAATTCAGGTAAAAAACGCACAACACAATTAAAAACACACTTCCATCAATAACTAACCATAAACGGCAATGTATCTATTTCTTTGCGTAGCCCTGTATAACAATTTATTTATATTCCACAAACTTTTCTTGGTTTACTGTACATAGTTCAGCAACAAAATGCATAACATAATTAAAAACCACCAAAAACAATGCACACCAATAAGCAATAATACTTACAAATTCTTTTGTGTAGTCCTGTATATGATCAATAGAATTTATACACACCGCGAAATATACAAAAATTTAGTTAAACTTAAATATGCATACCACAACTGAAAAAGAATTTCAAGCAATTATCGCTCAATAGACAGTACTCTACCCGAATTGTTTTGTGTGTCCCTGTAAATGAGCAATATTTTCCATGCGCATCATACTTTACAAAAAGCATCTTATGGTGCACCTCAGTAATGTATATCAAATTCATTAAAAATAATTTCAAAAATGGAATCATTAATTTTTTTTTTAAATTAAAAAATAATTTAAAAAAAAAAAGAATTATTAAATTTAATGATTATAAAGCATAAAACTATGGTTACAATTTTTTATTATGTTTTTCAAAATTGCACGAGCCATATTATACAAAAGCATCTTTAAGCTAAATAATTGTTCTAAAGTTAAAAATTATTTAAAACTTATTTATTTTATTTTATTTCATTTTTAACAAACGAAGTCATATATATCATTAAGTAAAAAATCATCAAGCTAAATAATAATTAAAAAAAAGGAACTTGCAAAGCAAATTAAAAAAATAAATTTATTTCCATATTGTTAAGCCCGAGAAGGGACAGATATTAAAATTATTTTATTTAGTCAATGCTACAATAACGTTGCATTCTTATATTAAATCTTGCTCAGTCTATTTAATCTTAAAAAATTAAATTTAAATTTGAAACATGATATTAAAGCAACTTTAAAACATATCATTTAGAAATCTAAATAAATCTTCAACTTTTTAAATTATTTGAACTTCTCATGTTTCTTGTCTGTTAGAATTTGCTACAATAAAAATTTTGCATAATGCATGTAAAACTGAAAAAAAAGTTGAAGATTTATTTAGATTTCTAAATGAAATGTTTTAAAGTTGCTTTAATATCATGTTTCAAATTTAAATTTAATTTTTTAAGATTAAATAGACTGAGCAAGATTTAATATAAGAATGCAACGTTATTGTAGCATTGACTAAATAAAATAATTTTAATATCTGTCCCTTCTCGGGCTTAACAATATGGAAATAAATTTATTTTTTTAATTTGCTTTGCAAGTTCCTTTTTTTTAATATCTCAAGTTTTTTAATAACAATTTAATATGAAGCAGATAAGATTCAAACGAGGCAAGTATGTAAAAGACTGCACATATGAAAATGAGGATTGGTAATATGAAATATACAGTTCAAACATTGATTATTCTGTAAACAATTAAAATAATAAAAGTAATTTTTAACAAAAAAATGTATATAACGGACTTTAACGGATTGTTTCTCATCTTCATAATGATAATAATAAACGAATCATGTTTATTTTTGCAAATAATTTTATTCCATCGTGTAAAATACATTTGCAACCACTTTGGAAAGAGACACTAGTAAGCGGTGTGTGAAAGCTATTATTAAAATCTTATGTTGTTTCATCACATAAGAAGCATAAAAATAATAATGAGCATATATGAAACAACTGTATTCTGATTTTGTTATAAAATGTGTAGTTATGGAGGATGAAATTTTCAGCAAAATATTTCTTTTTGTAGCTGAATAAATATTTTACCTTATATTGACAATTTCTTAATTTAACATTTCTGTAGAAACAAAATGTAAACATCTGCAAGATTTTTTACAAAACGTGTACGATCTGTTATTTTCATATCCTCACAAACAGTCCATTTATTGATCTCGTTTTCATTTAAATGCACCATTGTTATATAATGGCCTGAATCAATGAACTTTCCTTTATGCAAAATAGCAGATTTTGTTTTAAAGGTTATATATTATTTATTAAAACCTTTTGGTTTGAAAATCCTGTTATAGGGCACGAAATTTTAAAAGTTCTATTCTGACCCATAGAGACATTTGTTGAAGAAAATCTGGCTAGTTGCACAAACAAATATTTTCCACAAGAATTTAATCGAGTTTGACACATTTTAGTTCTGTTTTTGCAATGAACACAGGCAATGTTTTCAGTCTGCCATCGTGTTTGGAGTTCATTGAAATCAACTGCATCTTCCCTATTATTAAAGTCATGTGGAAATCTCACAATAAATTCATTAAATGGTTCTGTACTAATACATATATCTCGATAACTTGGGCAATTACTACATTTCTCCCAAAGATCTTGCTTCAGTTGAAAAAGATCTATGGCATTGACATTTTCTTTTGACAAATTTTCCAGTAGGTAATCAAGAAATTCTAACGGGTCTTGATCAGTACCATCATGAAACTTTACATGAAGTGTTTTTCTCACTCAAGTGTATCTACGGTTTCAATCTGTGGATTTTGCAAAGTAGTGAATATTTGTTTCAAAGCTTTTGTTGTAGGACCAGGATCAATAACTCTTTCCTGAATTTTTTAACAAATTCTGTGATACAGAGAGTTTGCAACATAGCATTTGCGTAACACGAACGATCTGTATTTGTAAAGCCTTTAAAGACAAAGTAATTTAAATCAGTAATATGGTTTTTATTATTTTTTTCACTAACAATTACTGATATGTCAGATGAAACAACCATTTTACTCTCAGAGTATTTTCTGGAACATGCAGCTAATTGTGGCAAATCAGTTCACTACAATTACCACAAATATAATCAGTGTTACACTGAGAAACATGAATATTAGCATACAAAGGATTAATTTCTTTTAACTTTCTCAGTGCTTTCATTATCTTTTCAAGCCTAACAATTGATTGCCAAACTATTTTATTTTTAGTTGGTTGGCCATTAACTAATATATGAAGTTCATGATTATCTGGTAAACCTCGAGGAATCATGTCAATATTATTTCGCAGAGGCAAATGTAAATAAATAATTTTACCTTTAATTGCCTTTGTTAAGCCAGAATGGTTTAAAGTCTTTAGCTTGGTTCCTAGTCTAACTACCACTTGAAATGCTTTACACTTCTGAATAAGTATTTTTTCAAACATATTCAAATTTTTAATTTCATCAGGTATTGGATGCACTTGTAATCCATTGAGGAAGGATCGCTCAGGAATTTTACCTGATATAATTCTCTTGTAGCAGTAATCACAAAGATTTAATTCCTCAAACAGTTCTATATCAGAGCCTGGTTTTTGCAAAAGCCAAGCTGTTCTTAATATATTGAATGCAATATTTTGTGTATTTTCTAAGTCATGCTTGGAAACCAGTTTAGACACTGGTGTAAGTTTCCTTTTTTGGTACAATTTTTCACAGGAATCGCAAAGGTGTGTCATGAAATTCATGCATTTCTCGAAAACAGTGTGCCAAGGGCTTTTCAAATTGTTCTAACAATTCAGCTTCTTTCCAAATAGGTCTTATGACAGATGTATTTGAATTTGTTTCACAATTGTCTTTCTTTTTTCTTTTTCTATGAGACCTCCCAATTCTTCGACTACCACTTTTAAATCAATAAAATCGGCGTTTAGAATGGCTTTATCAATTAAATTGTATGCATCATAAAGTTTTTTTATTTCCTACACATGTCTAAGAAGAGTTCTCAAGCCACTATAGTGAGGTAACAATTCAGTCATGACTCTCAAAATGCTTTTACATTTGCAATTGTCTAAGCAATGAACTGCATGACCCAACTTAACAGCACACATTTGATCTTCTTTTATGTAATACGATTTATACTCACAACAATCTATGTTTGAAAATAATTCCTTTGTAGAACTGCCCTGAGAAGAAGCAAATATATGAAGAATATGCAATAACCTTCGAACTGAATTCTCTCGAATGTTACAGAGAGGTCCACATTTCCACATTAGAGTTTTGGGATGATGACCATCAATGTTTTTCTCGAATTGTAAATCACCTAAAGGAATATGTTCTATTTTAGAATTGGAATGACTACTATAATTATGATCTAAATGTATGTGAACTAATGGGTGATATGCTATTTCCCAAAAATAGGGTTCTGCATTGGAGTTGTGAATTCTTTCGCCACCAATTATTTCACATAAATTTTCTGCAGTGATATTTTGAGTTGATTTTGATAACATCTGTTGACATTTGTTTGAAAAATTTTTTGAAGCCGATAAACTCTTTGCATACAAAACATTTTTAGTATGAATAGCTTTACGCGCAAGTAATTGAGCTTTTATTTGAGTTTTTACAAATTGAATATTTGTTCTGCTTTGCTGAGCTATGTTAGATTTATAACTCTTTAGCAGATTTTTCACTAAAGCAAGCTGTCAATATCTTGAAGGATTAATTTTCTTAGAGGTGAGAATCCTATTATGATTTGAGTTTTTTTTTTGTTCCAGTATTTTAGCTTATATTTATTAGCCTTTGATTTATTTCACAAACAATATGAAGTATTACGCTTCTGTATCTGGCTTTTACATTTTTTATAGTATGCGGCTCTTTTATTTTTGATAATTTCACGATTTCCTCGATAATATCGTGAATATTTATTTGATGTATCACTTAACGGTTCCGACAGAGATACTCTTTGTATAGGGTTAGGATACTCTTCAGTTGGGCCATTTAAATCAATGAAATGCCGAGAGCAAACATACCAGTCTCTAGCCACCGTTTCTGTATTTGTTATACCACAAGCAGAAAGCCAATCGTTACATTTACTCAAGTTTTTCTGTGGTTTAGGAAAAGGGAAAAACAAAACTCCCAGCATATAGTCTTTGTAAAAGTATCGTGCATCACTCTTGCAATCAGAAAATTTGCATTTTTTCACCATGTTGAATTTTAGTAATCATCGATTAAGAGAGAAATTTAAAAAACGCATTTCGTAACATCACAGGATCACTAGATAAGTAAATATCCAACATTCATCCAATTTTGATAAAGACAGTAACATCTAAATTAAAGTCCAAATACCTTTTAAAGTGATAAAAACTTAACACGGAATATTTAAAATACCTTTTTAATGTAGATCGTTCACAACTATTGGTGACATCTTCGGATCTTAAAGATAAATACAATATTCTCGCTAATTTTTGAAATAGTAAACATATACCACGAGATCGCATGTCCAAGGCTAGCAGGTGCTTAAATTGGCCAAAACTGGGAAACGTGAAAAATTATTATTTGTTTTTATTTTTATTGCTTCTTCAAGCTATCGATCATCGCGTGCCAAATTTTAGCTAAATATTTTAAATATTCCGTGTTATGTTTTTATCACTTTAAACAGTATTTGGACTTTAATTTAAAGACTCCACGTTTACTACATTTAGAGTTTTTTGATTGGGGGATTTATTTTTTTACAGAATTAGGTGTTTTGAAGAAAATTTGTGGAAGCGCGTACAAAAAGTGGGAAAAACTCTAGTAAATTAACTCGTTCAATGGGATTTCCTGTGTTAAATTAACATTAGGATGTCACACTAGAAATAAATAAGCCTTGCGCTACCGCGCAAGGCTTAATTATCTAGATGAAAGTTTTGTTTAAAATATTTATCTTATTTTATTCTTAAAAAACCGGATCTTATATGTTATAAAAAAAATATCATTAAACTAAATAATGATTATAAAGTTAAAAATTCTATTTAAAATTACTTATTTCATTTCATTTCATTTTTAAAATGTGAAGTAATATGTACTATTATGTGAAATCATCCAACTGAAATAATTATGAAGATAAAAGTAACGTCTAAAATATTTATTTTATTTTATTCTTTTAAAAAGCTCATCAGGTCTTATAAAATATCATTAAACAAAATAATGATTATAAAGTTAAAAATTCTGTTTAAACGTGTTCATTTTATTTTATTTTATTTTATTTTTAAAAAGTCAAGTCATTTGGTAAAATCATCAAACTCATAAATAATTATAAAGATAAAAGTAGTGTTTAAAATGTTTATTTTACTTTATTCTTTAAAAAAGCTTATCTTATGTCTTATAAAAATTATCATCAAACAAAATAAATGATTATAAATTTTAAATTCGGTTTAAACTTATTTATTTTATTTTATTTCATTTTTAAAAAGTTAAATCATATGTACTATCAAACTGAATAACAATTATAAAGATAAAAGTAATGTTTAAAATATTTGTTTTATTTTATTATTTTGAAAGTGGATCTTGTGTCTTATAAAAAATATCATTAAACAAAATAATGATTATAAATTTAAAATACTGTTTAAACTTATTTATTTTATTTTATTTCATTTTTAAAAAGTAAAGTTATGTGTACTATTAAGTAAAATCATCAAGCTGAATAATGATTATAAAGATAAAAATGATGTTTAAAATGTTTATTTTATTTTATTCTTTTAAAATGTTTATCTTATGCTTATGAAAAATATCACTAAATAAAGTAATGATTATACATTTAAAATTCTGTTTAAACTCATTTATTTTATTTTATTTCATTTTTAAAAAGTAAAGTCATATGTACAATTATGTAAAATCATCAAGCTGAATAATGACTATAAATATAAAAGTAATGTTTCCCCCTGACCGCCGAGCAAAAGGGCAAATTTGTAATGTTGTTTTCTCTGTAATATTTTTAAATGCTTAAAAAATCTGAATTTTCAAACTTGAGATAAAAAATTAATTACGTATATAAGTATAATCCTTGAGAGTATCAATCATTACTTGATGTTTAAAAAATGCATTATATTTGTAGAATTATATTAATTTAAACAAACCTTGTATTGCTGTGAAACCTACAGCATAGTGAACGTATATATCAGGTCGCGGCGGTGAGAAGGTTAAAATGTTTATTTTATTTTATTCTTTTGAAAAGCTGATCTTGTGTCTTATAAAAAATATCATTAAACAAAATAATGATTATAAATTTAAAATTATGTTTAAACTCATTTATTTTATTTTATTTCATTTTTAAAAATTAAAGTTATATGTACTATTAAGTAAAACCATCAAGCTGAATAATGATTATAAAGATAAAAATTATGTTTAAAATGATTATTTTATTTTTTTCTTTTAAAAAGTTTATCTTATGTCTTATAAAAAATATCATTAAACAAAGTAATGATTATAAATTTAAAATTATGTTTAAACTTATTTATTTTATTTTATTTTCATTTTTAAAAAGTAAAGTCATGTGTACTATTAAGTAAAATCATCAAGCTGAATAATGATTATAAAGATAAAAGTAATGTTTAAGATATTTGTTTTATTTTATTCTTTTAAAAAGCTTACTTTATGTCTTATAAAAATAGCATTAAACTAAATAATGATTATAAAGTTTAAAAATGATCTTCAACAATATTCATTGTATTTTATTTGTTAAGAAGCGGACATGAATGGATGAAAAGTAGAAAAATGATGAATCCCGCTTTTAGTTTCAAGGAACTAAGATATACCATGGCAGGTTTGAATGGAGGAGCTGAACGTATTGTAAAAAGCATAACCGAACAAAGCAATAATTCTTCTATGAATGTTCTTCCAGTGCTTAAATTAGGAGTTTTGAAGATATTTTGTGGTAAGTAATCGTTATTCATCTATAATTAAAATTTGGTATTAAAATTTGTAATTTGAAAATGCGGTAGTTAATTGTAGTTGCAGTAAATTTTGAAAGAAAGTGTCGATTTATTTTCTTAAAAAAGACTTAAAAAATTAATCAATTCTATGATTTCTTGCTCCACACAATTAAAATTTCACGCACAGAAATTATCAAAATGCTTGAAAATAAATTAATTTTGTTAAGCATACTTAATATTAACATAACAAAAGAAAATAACCAGGAAAACAACATACACATACACACAAATAAATTTACACACAGAAAAACTATATAAATGCTTGAAAGTAGCAAACAAAAATTGAGTGGGATATCTAATCAAGCAAGACGGTCGTCCTACCAAGCCAAGCTATAGAAAAAAAATACTAAGCCCACCAAACAAACAAATGCCACGGACCGGATATCAGATCCCTAATTGCAGATTATTATACAAAAGAATACTTCTCGATGTTTAATCGACCAAACGTGCCAGCGTAACATATTAAATATCAAAGGAACCAAGCATCATAGAAAAATAAAACGATAAGTAAAAGAATCTAATGAAGAAATTCTTAATTTGAAACCAAGCTCATCTTTATAAGTGAATAATTAAAAACCGAGCTATAGAATTTTAGAAATAAATGTCGAGATACTGAATATAATCCATTTTTTCTTCTTCGTCAAACTTATTTTTATAAACAACTTAGAGACTTAAATAATGGACAGAAAAAAAGTAAAAAATCCATTTTTGGACAGGTTATTACTTAATCTACATGTTTTTATAAAGTTCAGTTTAAAATAATAATAATAATTCTATCCTTAATTAGTCAAAAACTGTTAATTAACTCTAAAATTAACAAAATAGGCCAAAAGAGAGATAAATACGCCATCGACTGCCTACTACCTATTATATTGCAATAGCGTAAACCAGATACGGGACCAACCACTTTTCGTTTCATCTGCTAGTCAGCCATTTTCCCTAAAAATTAATTTTTCAAGAAAACTGCTTAAAAGTAACATTTTTAGAAAGATCTTTAAAATAATTTATGTTTTGATAGATGAGCTACCTTCTAAATTGTCTGTATTTGGAGTTATGGGGATGCAAAATGTGATTCCTAACGTAAACAAAACTTGGAAAGGAATTGAATTGAATGTGATTATTATATTAAAAAAAATAATAATTTTTAAAAAAAAACTTAGTGAACGATAGGCATGTTGTTCGCAGGCAGAGAATAAATCAGAAAATATCTTTGACATCACTTGCCTATTAATTAATACAGTACGGTTTTAGAGTGAAATGTTTGTTTATAGAGGGTAACTTTGAAATTACAGAACTTATTTCTAAAGTAATGGTAGCTAAACGATTGTGACCGATTCTGCTCCCCAACATAGACTGTATTTTATGTCGGTACCACTACCCCTCCCACTCCCCTCGAAATGGTTGCAGAAGCAAATAACGATACAAAATTGCACTTACTGTGATATCTTTTGGGAATGAAATCCGAAATTTGGCATTTTGGTTATTTTAAGATGCAAATGCTCTCTAAGATATGTTTCTAAAAAATTCGAAATTTAAAAGGGAGAAAAAAGTTAAAAACGTTTTAAAATCGCTCTAAATTACGATTTATGTGATACCGTTCGGGATGGAGATTTTAGAACTAGGTAGTTGAAATGTGACATGATTGTGACTTTTAAGACATAAATGTTTGCACAGGACGTTTTAAAAAAAATCGAAATTGGAAAGTTTTTTTCTCTTTCACCTTTTTGGTGAAGAAGAAAAAAACTTTCTAAAATTGTGATATCGTGCCAGATAAAAACTTGAAATTCGGCACGGTGGATATTTTTAAGATTTAAATACTCGCAAAGAGCCATTTTTATAAAATCGAATTTTAAACAGGTGAAACGAGCGTCATACATTCTAAAAACGTTCTAAATTTTGATTTAAACAGAATTGTTAGAGCATAAACGTGAAATTTGACATTGTTACTTTTAAGACGTATGAGCTCGCAAAGAGCATTTTCTAATAAATTCGAAATTTAAAAGGCTTTAGGAACAAGAAACATTCAAAAATTCCGATTTCTATGATACCGTTCGTGATGGGGGTTACTTTAAGGACGTAAATGCTCGCTAAGAATTGTTTCTATAAAAAAAGCGAAACGAGCGGAAAACGTTCTGAAAACGTCATAAATTACGATTTGGATGTAATTGTTAGTGCATGAAATTGTTACTTTAAAGACGTAAATGAATAACACAGAAATTTTTCTAATAAATTAGAAATTTAGAAGGTTGCAGGATAAAATAAGTCCGAAAATTCCGATTTCTGTCATACCGTTCGGTATAGAAACCTTAAATTTGGCAAAGGTTACATATAAGATTGTAAATGCTCATTAAGAACTATTTCTAAAAAAAAAAGAAAGAAAGAAAGAAATGAAGAAAGAAACGAAATTTAAAAGGGTGAAATAAGCTGAAAACGTTCTCAAAACGTTATAAATTGCAATTTATTTGGAACTAGCCGATTTCGCTTGGAGCATCTGTCTGTACTCTAGTGTCTATTCTTTTAAATATATGCATATTAAAATACGCGAATTTCAGCATTATATAGAATACTATGCATAAAACTTCTCCACTTAGTACTGGGTACTTTGAAATAAAATATATATACACATCTTGAGATATGGACACCATTTAGGAATATGAAAACAGAGGTATTTTTTCAGCATCATGCTTATAAAAACTTTTGCATGCACACTGTAGTCACGCGATGCTCTTTAAAATTAAAACAAGAACGAAAAATCATGCGTCAAGCATAGATTATGTAACACTTTCCAAAGCTTCCAAACTAATTTTACAAATCATACCGTTTAATAAGCTAAAAGATAACATCTAAGTAAACAATTTGGAAAACGCATAACAAATTTAAAAACATAATTTCAGGAATTTCCAACATATACAATATTCGGAAAACTATCCGAATACTTTTATTCAGCCCTGTATAGGATCTATAGATTTGTATATATACTACATAGGATGCTAAATTTTAGTTCAGTTAGGAAACGCGTAGCACAGTTTAAGATTATCCGTCTGGAGTTTCTGTCAATAAACGGAAATGTGTTTGCGAACTTTTGTGCTTCCCTGTATATGATCTACAGAATTTATACACACCCGTAATAGACAAAAAGCGAGTTAAAATTAAAATCGCGTTCAGCAACTTAAAACGCACTTCCAGAAATTATTGTTAACAGACAGTAGAGAATTCGGTACTTACGTATTATCCGTGCCAGTTTTAAGCCAACTGCGCCAGGCATGGAGCCAATATTACTAATTATAGTAAACCTTATATATTTTTTTCTTGCTACATGGTACATGCCTGGAATAATCTATAATATTATTCTTTCTTAATTACTATGCTATTTACCATTTATTAATTTTACTAAAATAATGTTATTTACTATTTTTAACAATGTTATAAGTTTAATAAAAATACATTACATTTTATTTATTTTATATTAATTACCATTTTTAACTATGTCATTTGATAATTTTAAATTACTGCGTTTGAAAACATGATTGGCAACAATAAACAAGATTGGTACTTGGCAACCACTTTTGGCGATCAATCTCCTGGCACGGATATTACGTAAGTACCGAGAATTCTTTTGTGTGTCCCTGTAAATGAACGATGACTGCTATACACACAATATTCTGTAGTAAGCCTCTTGTAATGCTCGTTAGTGATATATATAAATTTCAATGTGTTTAAAATAGTGAAACATTATTTAAATAAACCGCAGACGCTTTTTCTCCATAGACCGCAATGTATCGGAATTCTTTTGACTGTCCCTGTAAAGTAACTAACTATAAGTGCTATGCACACCCTATTCCATATTGAGCTTCTTCTAATGCACATTAGTGATATATATAAATTTCAATGCGTTTAAAATAGTGAAAGATTATTTAAATAAACCGCAAATGATTTTCCCCCATAGACCGCAATGTAACGGAATTCTTTTGAGTGTCCCTGTAAAAAAACTATAAGTGCTACACACTTCCGTTGAAATAGGGAACATGCGATAACGACAATAACATATAAAAATTGCAGAGCAATCCGAGCATATTTACGGGAGTTAGAGCACAGACAGACGGCCATACGGCCAGACAAACCGAAGTCATAAACACTTTTCAACTAGGTTGGAAAGTGTTAAAAAAGTGCACAGATATCCTATTGAAAATATCTACACCATTCACAATTATCAAAATATTTTTATCTTTTTTTCGTAATTTTCAGCCTCAAAAACTTCTTTATATACACAATTATCAAAATATTTTTATCCTTTTTTTGTAATTTTCAGCGTCAAAAACTTCTTTTTATATACACAATTGTAAATTTAAGAACTCGGAGATACTACAGTAACTAAATCAATAGATCTAACTCTTGAAATGCCCACATACAACTGACCATTAGCTAAAACTGTTTTTGACAAATCTAAGCAATATTTTCAAAAGTTTGACCCTGGGCTTTACAGTCATTAAAAAAACTAATCGGATAGGAAATTGTATACGCATAAATGTAAAAGGCAGAATTCTGTCATGGAATAAGTGGTATTCGAGGGATGAGAAAAATTTCATTAATATTGTTTTTTTTTCTTTCTTCAATAACATTATTTTGCAAGTTACTAACTACAAGTCTTGTACCATTGCACAGACCTTTAAAAGGTACTAAATTTCTTAGTAACATTATGATAGCTCCTGGCTTTAATTTCAGATTATAAAGTGGTACTCCAGTGGTGTTACACTGTTTAAAAATTCTGCAGTATATGCAAGTTTATCTAGTGGATCATCACTTATGATGTGTCAGTGCTTTCATAAACCATTTCAGTAACCAACCCATAAAGAAACAGTGAAATTTCCATAATTGAGTTCGGCGCCTACGTCAAGTTAATGTGTTGTAACGGAAAGTTTTTGAAATAATCATGAACCAGCACAGACAATCATCTCAACGAGTTCACGGCTGAAATTCCAGAATTAGTTAAAACTTGTTTCGCATATTAAAACGCAATCGGTCTGCCAAGTCACATCTTGGTGGAAAACACCCGAAAACCTGATTTTAGCGGTTGGCTCGTAGGTTTACCATTGTGTTTTTCTGCTCCCAGTCCTCCATGTTTTCATACCTTTGGGTGCAGGAAAACACAATGGTAAACCTACGAGTCAACCGCTAAAACCGGTTTTTAAGGTATTTTCCACCAAGATATGATTTGGCAGACCGATTGCATTTTACTATGCGAATCGCGTTTTAACTAATTCTGGAATTTCAGCCGCGAACTCGATCAGGTGATTGTCTGTGCTGCCGCCTCCCGGTCTATAATGAAGAGTGATTTTCAAGATAAACATTGAATGCTTATAAAAGAATGTATTTAAAAAAAAAACTATTTTTACTTTTATACTTATACTGTATATATTTTTTATTTTTCTACAGAAAAATAAATTTTTCTGTAGAAAAATTTTATTATTATTATTATTATTATTATTATTATTATTATTATTATTATTTTATTTATTATTTATAACTATTTTTTATTTTTCTACAGAAACGATACTTGGCTTAAATATGAATAATAAAATGCATGAAGATGAATTTAATGAATACATAAAAGCAACTTCAAGGTAAATGCTAATCTTTTTTATTATTATTGATTGACCTAAAGTTAATCTAAACTTCATGATATTCAATCTATTCTATATATGAAAACTTACTTTCAAGCAAACTTTTTCTCTATAAAAAATGCTGTGAGAAGATCGGATCAACAATTGTAAGTCGGTAAATATAATAGAGCTATCAATAAAGTGGAGGCGTCTACCAGTTGCGAGTGAAGTAACTAAGGATGTAGTCACAAGATGGCGGCTATTAATTGTCTGCATAGGATGAACGGAGACCTGATTACCACACGAGCAAGCTTCTAACAGTAAATTTGAATAGAAATTTTTGCCTCATTTTAAAAGACTTTTTCATACAAAATTTCTTTTTAAAATGAGGCGAAAATATCTATGTATGTTTGCAGAGAATCAACGGGAGCCTAACTGCCAAAGAAGCATTCCTCTACCAGTAAATTTGAATAGAAAATTTTGCCTCATTTAAACGGCTCATCTGTGCAAAATTTCTTTTTAAAATGAGGCGAAATAATCTATGTGTGTTTTTATCTGTGGCAGTTTGCCCCGTGGGGTATTATAATCTCTTTCACTGGCACTGACAGGAGAAATGTTTATGTCGTCACAATATGATGGAATCGCAGAGCCTGACTATCGCCGAAGCAACTTGAACTAGTAAAAACGAGTATGTATTTTTGGCTTAATTATAACAGAAATTCTGCATGAATAAGGCATTTAAAGGAAAAGAAAGTTTCTATGCAAATTTATTGATGGAAGTTTGCCTCGGCGGTAATCAGCCTTTTTGGAACCGGTTACAGTTGAAACTTCGCCATTTTGAGGATATGTCAGAATAAAAAGGCTATGCCTCTTTATTCATAATTCAATGGTAAATATAAGAATCATTCTACCGAAAGCGTTACTTTTTCGGTTCCTGGTAGTTAATTTTTGGCAGAATATTTTTAAAAACTACACTATATTGCCAAAGGTGACCGGTCACTTGCGATTTTAGACGTTAAACTATCGATAGTTTGTTAACTATCTAGAAAAATACATGAGAAATTAACCTGAAACTGTAGATGTGTAAACAGTGTAGTATAGGTTATATATTTCCGCGAAGATTTTTTCACGAAACCCCATAGGGGACTGTCAACAAATTGAAAAATAACGAATATCTTGTGGACAACCCTGTAAAAACTAATGTAGCAAAGGCGTTCAAACTCGAGATTATTAATAAGTGGCTTATTGTAATATACTGTGTTCATTTTTATGAGGATAGCATGTATACTCGTAGAGAAATTAAGGTTTTTATAAAAACAGTCCCAAATTTCGCCTAGTTTTTTACTTATAATTTGCAGAGTTCTTAATAGAAAAAAAAAGTTCTTTTCAGAAAATATGACAAACAACGTTGTACATAAAACTCTGCAATCCGAATTAAAAAATAATAAAAATTGGATGAAAAATGGGTAGGTTTACTAAAAAATGTTTCACTGCGCATGCGCGAATGCAATTAAAATATAATATGCATAATGTATTAGCTAGGAAGCAAAAAGATGAGGAGTTGTATCCAAATACGTGCAATATTGTGTACGCTATCTTGGCACTAATCAACAGATATTTGATACAACCCCTCATTTTTTTGCTTCTTTTTTGGAACAACGGATTTCGAGCTTATTCTATCGACGATAATTTTCAGAATTTTCAAGCTATGATTTTGAGACTTTCACAAAAGTTGCTCTATATACTTAGCTAATACATTATGCATATTATATTTTGATTGCATTCGCGCATGCTTAGTGAAACATTTTTTAGTAAACCTGCTCATTTTTCATCCAATTTTTATTATTTTGTAATTCTGATTGCAGAATATTACGTACAATGTTGTTTGTCATATTTTCTGAAAAGAACATTTTTTTTTATATTAAGAACTCTGCAAATTATAAGCAAAAAACTAGGCGAAATTTGGGACTGTTTTTATAAAAACCTTAATTTCTCTACGAGTATACATGCTATACTCATAAAAATGAACACAGTATATTACAATAAGCCACTTATTAATAATCTCGAGTTTGAACGCCTTTGCTACATTAATTTTTACAGGGTTATCCAAAAGATATTCGTTCTGTTTCAATTTGTTGACAGTCCCCTATGGAGTTTCGTGAAAAAATCTTCGCGGAAATATATAACCTATACTATACTGTTTACACACCTGCAGTTTCAGGTTAATTCCTCATGTATTTTTCTAGATAGTTAACAAAACGTCTAAAATCGTAAGTGACCGGTCGCCTTTGGCAATATAGTGTATTTTAAAGGTTTCAAATAATAGAACACGTTGAAAATATCTGGGAGCACAGTAGAGCGTCCACGAAATTCGCACAGCCTTTCCCAAACCGTTTCGGCATACTTTTCACCCCTCATAATTCTATTTTGGAGAGAGCAACAGAGTTTTCCTTTTTTACACAGATTAGTATAAGCAAATTGAACTGAGTTCTACGATTTCCTCTATATATAATTAATAATTTTGAAATATACAAATCTGAAAAAGAGCTTTTTTGTCACTGATTCACTCCCTGGGAATCTTAAGAAACTAAGGCACTTCTAACAGTCGTAGAGTCATGAAATTAGACAAATAAATGGGTTTTGTACAACAATTAACCAGAAAAATCTGAAAACATAAAATTTTTGCCTTTAAACCCTTCAAACAAGGAGTGCTAATTTGGCCGTTCACATTTCCGTAATCGGAACCACATTTAATTGGCAAATTTTAGCAAAAGTAGTTTGGCACAAAATTAATAACACTGTTGCGACCATGTATGCTTTTTGTTGTGCTATAAACATTTAAATAATAATGGCCCCGTAGACGATAATTTTATTGCTCATATTTGAAACCAACATTTGATTAGTATTAAAATTGGACGCCTAAACCCGATTACAGAAAATTAGCTTGAGTTTTGAAGACATGATTTCTAAATGAATGACATTTTTATATGCTTTTCCAAAAATGTTCATAAAGTAAATCTTTAAGTTTGTTCTGTCTTCCTGTATTTTACTTTCTTGAAATAAATTATTCTATTAGAAATGTCAGGATCTCAAATTTCAATAACACTCCAGTTAATCTGGCAAAAATCCGCTACTATTTAAATGTTGTTATTCCTTTAAGGGAATTTTAATGAACTTTATATATGGTTCATACATAATATAAGGCAACATAGAAGTGCATGAAATATACTATATCTTCTATGGACGATACTTTATTGGGATTTGTTTTAAGGACAGCTCCGTAAAATCGGTACTCAGCCAATTGGTGAATTTTAACGAATGTGGTTTGGCACAAAATTAATTACATGTTTTACCTTGTATGTGTTTTGCTTTCTGGTAAACATTTAAATTAAATCCCGTAGATGATCATTTCCTTTGTCATATTTGTAGCGTTTGATTAGGATCAACTATTGACGCCAAAGACCGATTAAAGAAAATTAGCTTAAGTAGAGCCTTCTCAGTGTACTCATTCTGAATCTCTAGATCTCCAGTTCCGGAGTCCCCCAGCACGTGTCTCTGCCTTTCATAAAGATGATAATTCAGAAATGCTTTTTGTGTATTATATTATTCATAGAGAAATCTTAGTATCGAAACATATTTCATTTGATCTCAATGTAGAAATATGCAGACAGTATAGAAACATTTATAAAATGCCTTAATGCTTCAAAATTATTGCGAAATGACGAATCTCCTCCAAAAATTATGTGAACATAAAATTGCAGGTCATACAACATTTTTGTTTCATACAGAGGTGAGTTGGAAAAAAAAAAAAACTACTTTAAATATGAAGAGGCAGATGTATAGCTTCGTCGAATATGTGGAGTTAATGTTAAAACATAATTATGACGGTATTTTTACTGTTTAATTGGCTAAAAGCAGTTGAAGGAACTTGTCAGTGTCAACCATTTTGCGATTAGCTGCACGTAGGGCGTAGGGCTACTATAATACATGTTGAATCATCAAGCATTTTGTTGCCCACTTACACCAATCAGCGATTGTTGCCACGCGGCGTGGCCAATCCTTCTTCTCCTACAAGGCAATTAAATGGCAGCGTGAGTCAGCCCGAATTGTAGGAGCCTAAGCTGCACGTATACGTGCCTTATAGGATGCACAAAATTCTTGAAATGAAAACTACTATTTGAACACGACAGTAATTTTTGCTTTATCTAATCATCGATTTTAACACATTGAGGGCGGGAAACGTAAATTAACGTATTTTGGATATCTCTAATTCCGCCCATGGGCGGTACTTTTGCGTTTTATAAGTTACATTATTTCTCAAAAACATACACAAAATTCGTATTTTTACAATTAGAGTACTATTGGTGTAAATAGTTAGATTAGAGACAATACCATTGTTATATACATTCATTCATAATTTCTTTTCAAGGCCTTCTCCGTGTGAATAAGAGTTCACGTTTTAAATGTAATAAGAATCATATGTTTCTGGGTTGGGGAGGGGCATCATGATTTTAGAATATGCTTAGGTGGGCGTGTCCAAAATAAGTTTGTGAACCACTGCTCTGGACTGTGGGGGAATTTTTCATAATTCGAGTTTATGCCAAATCGACGTAAATTAACCGCGGTGTACCTTCTAAGATTTTTTTAGGAGAAGCGCGTTGATTTCAACAATGTTACGAAAACAACACATAAGTCCTTAACTTCTTTCTAGTAATTTTAATTAATTTTTCCTTTAATTTTCAGCAGTGAAATTTGCCCGAAATTATTGAATAGTAAACATGCAAATTTTTACATTGATATCTAAGCGTAATAGCGACAAAGTGAAAAATATCCAAGTCGGGAATCGAACCTGCACCTTTGGAATAGTGGTTCCAAAGATTATTCAAAGCGTCCGAGTTTGATTCCCGCCTTGGACATTTTTCACTCTGTGGGTATTACGCTTAAATAGCAAAATAAAAATTCACACGTTTATTATCCCCTTAACAGTTCTGGTTTTTTTACTTTTTTCGTACTAAAATATTTGCCTTATATAATGAAAATGTGTGGCAATTAATAAAGCGAAGATTCCAGTTAAAAATTAGTGGCATCCAAAAGCTTCGAGTAACAAAGAAAGCAAACTTTTTTTGCCCGAGCGGCGTTCGGGCAAAACTCTTAAGTGGTTAATCAGTCCTTAACAGTGCTCTAAATGTCTAAACATTGTACAGATAGAATATTAGTTAACAATAAACGAAGCATCAGTTATTATTTTCTCACTAGTTTTAATATATTACATGTATGAAATTTTAAGTTATTATATCTAATTTATAGATTAGCGGAGAGTACCATAGATAGATTTTCTCAGCCTTGGTTGTGGTCGAAACACTTCTTGTTTTTATTCAAGGAAGGGAGAGAAATGGAAAAACTGCACAAGAAACTTCAAAATTTTGCAGAAATGGTAAGCTACTCTAAAATTGTTTCGTACGAGGAACTTTCCGAAAATAAGTTTCATCCTTTTTTCACATAGAAACTTTATTGAAATAAAAAACACCATGGCATCATAAACTATACACCTTGCACTAATTTTCGACATAGTCGCCACTGGCATTGAGACATTTGTTGTATCGTGCAATCAGTTTGAAGAAACCACTCTGGTAAAACTCGGTGCCCTGCGATGCAAGGAATTGTCGCACAGCCTGCTCCACCTCAGCATGATTTTGGAAGTGACATCCCGAAAGTGCGGCTTTCAATGCAGAGAACAGGTGGTGGTCCGATGGCGCAAGATCGGGACTGTAGGCCGCGCGATCCAATCTCTCCCATTCACAGCGACGAATCTGATCTTGTGTGAGCGTTGCTATGTGTGGTTTTTCGTTATCGTCCAAGACCACAACACCTTCACTCAAGAGCCCTGCAAAGCCCTAAAAAGCAAATTGTGTCTTTTAAATTAGTTGACCCCTTATATTAAGTTTTCATGCTAAGTGTAATATATTTTAATTTCTAATTATATTAAGTATGGAAAAAATTCTAAACACCAATAAGTTGACTATTTTGAAAATATCGGATATATACCAAAATGTCAGATGTTTTTGATATTTTCGAAAATATCACGATATTTACGAACACTGGTAATTAAAAGACTCTGCCCTCTTTCTATTTTTTTTAATGTTAAACAAGCGCTCCAATCCCCCCCCCCCCCTAAAGTAAAACAAAAAATCTTTCCGAGCCTTGCCGCTGCGATCTCGACAGCTTGAAGCACTCGGAAAAACGCCTACGAAAAGCAACCCGCTCCGATAGGCAAAATTTCGACTCTACTACACCAGAATAGCAAATTGTCACTAAGAAGGCATTTCTTGACCGGTTTCAGCGTTCCGATAACACCAGAATAGATTCCCTGGTCTCTTTCGTCGAATGTCGGACCTGAGTTTGGTGAAATTTGTATTCGAATAACCCCGGGTACGCCTGCCTGCTGCTACTCTCTCTGCTTCGGCTCTCTGCAAATGCGTCCTTCCTTTTCCTTTGACGCTGCTTCCGTCTTTGAACCAGCTTCGGGCGTGGATTCTTATGGTGATTGTTTGTTTCGCCTGATGTACCATCTTCTCTTTAAAAAAAATGACAAAACTTACTTTCAGAACTTCCCTCGTACATCTGATAGCGTAGGGATTAGTTAACCAATATTTTAATTTACTTTAAACCTCGTTATTTTGAGAATTTCTTCATACAAACACAAAGTCAGTATCATCAAAACTGAAATACTTTGTAACTTTTTAGAGTGATACATACAAAATTAGTTTGAAATCTAACTATTTCAAAACTAATTTAATTAAGAGTTACTTATATTTCAGCACCACTATTTCTGAACAGAAATATTGGCTTTAGATAGCTCCATTATTCTGCAATAAAATAAGAAGAACATTACTATAATAATGATACTTAAATACAGGGTTATTCTAAGTGATGGACCCATTTTCAAAAAAATGTACTTATTAAAATACAAATCCAAAATGAACAATCTCTATACCAAGGAAAAGAGGAAGTTTCAAAGTATTTTTTAAGACATTATAAATGTTCAATGTATCCACCATTTGCTGCCAGGCAAACATCTACGCGATAGCCAAACTCGTCCAACACATGAGAAAGCATATCTGCTGTTACTGAGTGCACGGCTTTCAAAGCGGTGATGGTTCCAGAGGCGGCCGGTAGAAGTCGCGCGGCAATAGGCCGCGAGTTTGTTTCACTGTCAGTTGCGAATGAGATGGCTACTGTGAAACACAAGGTTTTCTGCGTTTTTGAGTTCGCAAGAAGTGAATCGCAAATTGCAGTACAACGGTCATTTCGTACCAAATTCGGTATTAAACCACCAACTAGAAAAAGCATTAGGCGATGGTATGAGCAATGGACGAGTGGAACGAGTTTGACTATCGCGTAGATGTTTGCCGTGCAGCAAACGGTGGACACATTGAACATTTATAATGTCATAAAAAAAATTGAAACTTTCTCTTTTCATTGGTATAAAGATTGTTCATTTTGGATTTGTACTTTAATAAATACATTTTTTTGAATATGGGTCCATCATTTAGAATAACCCTGTATACTCACCTCTATCCACCCTGAGGAAATTTTGAAAAGGAAGTTGCCTCCTTTTTGGTTTAATTTTGTTATATTTCGGCCCCTTTCGGCTCTCTCTCTGAAAAAGCTTGGTCTCATTTGAAAAATTTGTTCTGGCAACCTTTAGCCTTACTCATATTTTTCAGGATGCTTGTATTATGCATTTTACACTCAAAATGAAACTCATTTTCTTAAAATAGTCAATTTCTGAGCTTATATGATTTTTTAACACTTTCTAACATAATTGAAAAGTATTTATGAATTCGATTTGTCTGTCTAGCTATCTGTCTGTCCATGCTCTAGCTCGTGTAAATACACTCGGATTGTAATGCAATTGATATACGTTGTTGAGGGTTTCCATGGCATGTTTGATATTGAAAATCATGGAGCATTTTTAGTGAATTTACAGGAACACTCAAAAGAATTCTGTTACATTATGGTCTGTAAGGAAGAAATGTTTGGAATGTATTTTAATGCTGTTACACTATTTCATACATATGAAACTGATATACATTATTGAGGTGCAAGATGCTTACTGTAGAATATGGTGTGCATAAAATTTATTTTTCATTTACAGGGGCACACAAAAGTTTTCGGTAACAGTACTGTGAATGAGCAAAATAATTGCTGGAAGTACATTTTCAGTTGTGGTATGCATTTTTAAATTTATCTTTTTTTTGTCATATTACTTGGTGTGTATAAATTCTATAGATCATATACAGGGCTACACAAAATACCTTGAGTACATTTCCGTTTATTGGCGGTTATTGCTGAGGGGGTATCTTCAAGTGTGCTATGCGTTTCCTAACTGAACTAAATTTTATCATACTATGATATATATATATACAAATTTATAAATCATTTACAGGGCTGCATAAAATTGAAAATTCTGATATTTTTCCGACTATTGACGTTAAATTCTAAAAATGTGTTTTCAAGTGTGTTATGCGTTTTCCAAATTATTTACTTAAACATCATTTTTTACCCTATTAGTGTGAAGATTTTTTACAAAATTCTAAATGTGTTCGAAAGGGCTTCATAATCTATGCCTGACACATGATTTTTCGTTCTTGTTAAAAAAATGCAGTCACTCACGAAGAGGCGTTTGAAAAATTTTTATTAAATTTAAAGTAATGATTTTAAAATCAAATTTAAATTAAATACCGGATATAATTCTAATATAAAAGCGAAATATAACACTTTACATCATTGTTTTTGTTCCAATTTTATGATTGAAAATGTATATTGTCAAGAAACATGATGTTATTTTCATGGGAGGCAGAATATCGTCATTTTACCATATTTTGCCAATATCAGTATCAACGGATTGAAAAATCAATGAAAATTATAGCAATGCCATACAATGTCATTTCACTTCATCTAAATTAAGTTTACAAATTTCTTTCACTTCAAAAAATTAATTACAGCATTTTAAATAAAAGTAGTCATAGATAATCAAATTAAAAAAATAAAAAATTACAAAAATTAAAAACCAGCCTTTTTTAAAGAAAAATAAATGAAAATTAAAGCATCCATTCAAGTTGTGCGTGTATAGACATGAAGAAAATAAATATACAAACTAATAGTATAACCTCCTTGGAAGTCGGTAAAAATCATGTTAAAATTGTAAAAATATTCGTAAAAAATGAACAAGTACATAAGTTCGTCGCGCTATACATAGTTGAGTACAGTAATTTTTTAATGTATTCATAGGTAGGCCGCACGCACTTACCTAATTACTGCCAAACTTAGCGATACTTGATGAGATATCACTAAAATTGGTTTGAAAAATAAAATTAATCTGGAGGCACGGCAGTGCCTCCGCCAAGTCGAGAGAGGACAGCCGTAAGCATACTTTTCTGGAAGCAACTCAGGGCACTTTTGACCCCCCCATATCTCCGCGCTGGAGTATCCCAAAATTTTTAAACTTCAATTATAGAGAGTATTTGGCCCACAGGACCAAAATTTAAAATTACAACTTTCTGTCTTTTCTAGTTCAGGCGATATATGAACTCAAACATTCGATTTTTTGTCACTTCTTACTCACTCGTTCACGCGTCATCAAAAAGATTGGGTAGATCCCGTAGCCCCAGAAACTTGACATTTGGAAAAAAGGTAGTGTTTAGGATACAAAGAAAGGAAAAATTATAAAATCCAGAAAATTCGAAAAAAAAACATTCGAAAATTCAACAAATTCCATCAAAATTGAAAATTGAAAATAATACGATCTTGTAGTCTTGGAAACTTAAGATTTGGTGTGAAGGTAGTGTTTAACATCCAGAAAAAGAAAACATCAAAAACACCAAAAAAATCGAAAGCAAAATTGAAAAAATCGAAGAAATTGAAAAAAACCGAAAATTTGAAGACAATCCGATTTTGTTGCGCTAGAAAATTCAAATTAGTTATAAAGGTAGTATTTAGGATACAGAAAAAGAAAAATTAAAAAATTCCAGTAAATTCGAAAAAAAAAATAAAAAAATTCGAAAAAAATTGAAAAAATGAAAATAATTTGATACGATAACGCTCGTATTTATAAATTAATTTGGATGAAACTAATTGTGTGTATTAAGCTCACCAATGCCTCGACCGAGTTCGTTGGCCAGCTTGGTCCGCCATCTTGTTTCAAGATGGCGGCCACGGAAAATTTTAAAACTAAAATAAATATACAAAAAAGTTAAAAAATCAAGTTTATTTTTTAATTAGGTGTTAGGACTTGATACAAGGATTCCAGAGCATTTTTTGTTTTACCTCTATCTTAAAAATTGGCTGAGATAGAGCAGTTTGAAATTCTAGGGTGGCTGACATTTTGAAACAAAACAGCACAGTACAAAAAACCAACGATAAATTTATGGTCAATAATGGTCAAGCAGGTGCAATCCCGAATGAATACTCCGTGTTATTATAACTGTAACTTTGACTTCGAAATTTTGATACGTTGCATTTTCTATTTGTTGATATTTTTGAACTATGATTTACGCTAAGTGAAATGTTGTTGTTGAAGAGGGATTTTCCATGTAAATCCGAAACGTCCAATTTTAATATGTTTTTAATGTTTTATGAAAGTGTATTGTAATGTCTGTAATTTTAATGATTTTAATATAAATTTATAAGTTTTAGTGAACGCGATTTCTCGCAAATTATTTTCTTTCATTGTTGTAATCATTTTCCCAATCATACGCATAAAACTATATATTCATATCCATTAGCCCCAAATTCTCGCCAAACTTGGCGACAATTGGCAAAATCTCGCCAAATTTGGCGACAAAATAAATCTTCATAAATGAAGTCAACTTGGCTATAGCTCAATAATTTGGCGAATTTCTTATTCAAATTCAGTGTAAACGAATCTTTTGTAAACGGTTTCTTTGCATTTTAACTTTCTGTTTTCGAGTAACATTAGCTAAAATTTTAAAACGAAGATACAGGAAAGCTACCTTTTCCTGCCGGTACAGGCCGGAGGACTTTTTTATGAGTTGTCGGATGCAATCTATGTTTGGCATTAAATAAAGTAAAACATTGAAAAACAAATCCCACAGGATGGGGATAGTTTGTTTTAGATCTGGAGCCACGGCAGTGCCTCCGCCAAGTCGAGAGAGGACAGCCGTAAGCATACTTTTCTGGAAGCAACTCAGGGCACTTTTGACCCCCTCATATCTCCGCGCTGGAGTATCCCAAAAATTTGAAACTTCGTTTTTCTAGAGTATTTGGCACACAGGACCAAAATTTAAAATTAAGACTATCTATCTTTTCTAGTTCAGACGATATATGAACTCAAACATTCGATTTTTTGTCACTCACTCACTCACTCACTCGTTCACGCGTCATCAAAAAGATTAGGTAGATGCCGTAGCCCTAGAAACTTGACATTTGGAAAAAAGGTAGTGTCTAGGATACAAAGAAAGGAAAAATTATAAAATCCGGAAAATTCGAAAAAAAAACATTCGAAAATTCAACAAATTCCTTGAAAATTGAAAATAATACGATCTTGTAGTCTTAGGAACTTAAGATTCGGTGTGAAGGTAGTGTTTATCATCCAGAAAAAGAAAACATCATAAACACCAAAAAAATCGAAAGCAAAATTGAAAAAATCAAAAATCGAAAAAAATCGAAAAATTTCAAATAATCCGATTTTGTTGCGCTAGAAACTTGGAATTCGGAATAAAGGTAGTATTTAGGATGCAAAATAAGGAAAAATTAAAAATTCCGGAAAATTCGAAAAGAAAAATTCAAAAATTCGAAAAATTCGAAAAAAATTGAAAAAATTAAAATAATTTGATCTTTTAGCCTTAGAAACTTAAAATTCGCAGTAAAGATAGTGTTTAGGATTCAGAATAAGTTAAAATAAAAAACCAAATAAAATTCGAAAATAAAACAAAAAAATCGAAAAAATCGGAAAAATCGAAAAATAAGGAAAATTTGAAAATAATTCGATTTTATAGCGCTAGAAACTTGAAATTTGGAATAAAGGTAATATTTAAGATACTAAATAAGGAAAAATTCAAAAATATGGATAATTCAAAAATACCCATAAATTAGTGCAGACGATATATGAACTCAAAGTTTCGATTTTTTGTCACTCACACACTCACTCACTCTCGCGTCATCAAAAAGATTGGGTATATCCCACAGCCACAGAAACTGAAAATTTGGAATAAAGCTAGCATTTCGGATACAAAGAAAGGAAAAAATATAAAATCCGGAAAATTAAAAAAAAAAAAAAACATTCGAAAATTCAAAAAAATCGAACAAAATTGAAATTTGAAAATAACACGATCTTGTAGTCTTAAAAACTTAAAATTTGGTGTGAAGGTAGTGTTTAGAATTCAGAAAACGAAAACATCAAAAACACACAAAAAAAAAATTTAAAATAAAATCGAAAAATCGAAAAAAATCGAAAAATTTCAAATAATCCAATTTTGTTGCGCTAGAAACTTGGAATTCGGAATAAAGGCAGTATTTAGGATGCAAAATAAGGAAAAATTAAAAAATCCAGAAAACTCGAAAAAAAAATCAAAAATTCGAAAAAATTTGAAAAAAATTTAAATAATTTGATCTTTTGGCCTTAGAAACTTAAAATTCGCGGTAAAGATAGTGTTTAGGATTCAGAATAAGTTAAAATAAAAACGCAATAAAATTCAAAAAAAAAAAAAAAATCGAAAGAAATCGAAAAATAAGGAAATTTTGAAAATAATTTGATTTCATAGCGCTAGAAACTTGAAATTTGGAATAAAGGTAATAATTAAGATACTAAATAAGGAAACATTAAAAAATATGGATAATTAAAAAAAAAATCGAAAATTTAAAAAAAACAAAATAGAAAGAAAGAAAGAAAAAGAGAGAAATTGAAAATAATACGATCTTGTAGTCTTAGAAACTGAATATTTGGTGTAAAGGTAGTGTTTAGGATTCAGAAAAAGAAAAATTAAAAACACAACAAAAATTGAAAATAAAATAAAAAAATCGAAAAACAAACGAAAATTTGAAAATAATTCGATTTTGTAAAGCTAGAAACTTAAAATTTGGAATAAAGTTAGTATTTAGGATACAAAAAAAGAAATAAATAAAAAATCTGTAAAATTCGAAAAAAAATTCGAAAATTCGAAAATTGAAAAAAATTCGATTTTGTAGCTTTAGAACTTAACATTCGGCGTAAACTTATTGTTTAAGATACAGAAAAAGGAAAAATTAAAACACAATAAATTCGAAAATAGAATAAAAAACTCGAAAAAGATCGGAAATTTTAAAATAATTCGATTTTGTAGCTCTAGAAACTTAAAATTTGTAATAAAGGATACAAAATAAGAAAAAATTATAAAATCCAGAAAATTATAAAAAAAATGCGAAAAAATCAAAAATTGAAAATATTTTTATCTTGTAGTCTTAGAAACTTAAAACTTGGTGTAAAGGTAGTATTTACTATTCAATAAAAGGAACAATTAAAAAATTCGAAAATAAAATCGAAATATGTTTAAGAAATCGAAATTTCGAAAACAATTTGATTTTGTACTGCTAGAAACATTAGTTATAAGATAATTGTCCTATTAGCTAGTACAACGCCCCTAATTGTTTTATGTTATTTCCCCCGGATTATGGTTTTCTTTTCTTTCGTTTACGAATTTCGTTATAGAAAAGTTCCGCTATAGACTGGCTACGATATAGGCGATTTCTTTATAGACAGGTTTGTTTTCTTTCACATGCTGTACTCTATTTACTTCACATATGAAATATGGATTGTTAAATGATGTTAGCCCCACAAAAATTTTCACAGCTCCCCCTACACTTCCGACATTACTGGCTGGTTATGGCTTGATAGTCCTTTCTAAATAAAATCATGGTGACTCTAAGATTCACTTGATTTATCTCTAAATTGAACCTAAATGATCCTAAGAAGACGGATCAAATAATTACTATATTGGCATGACAATCAGGTAACTTAGAATTAAAATCGAAAAATCAATAAATTCATAAAAAGTCGAAAATTTGAAAATAATTCGATTTTGTAGTCCTCGAAGATTGACATTTGGCAGAAAGGCAGGGTTTTGTACACAAAGTAAGGAAAAATTAAAAAATCCGTAAATAATAAAAAAAAGTCTAAAGAAAACGAAAAAAAACCATCGAAAAAAGGAATATAGTTTGATTTATTGGAAATTTCCGGAAATTTTAATTTTGGCTTTCTTTTTATACTAAAAAGTTCTTTTATGTTAAATATCAAGTATCTAGGGCTGCGAGTTATATCTCAGATGCATAGCGCCTATCCTGGAAGCAATTGAGAGTACTTTTGACACTCCCCCTCCCATAATTTAGTGCTTGCCTAGGAACCTGAAATCTCTTTTTATCTACAGTACTTTGCAAACGAAACTAAAGCTTCAATTTTTTGATACCTGTAAACAATAGGGACAGAGTGTGGGCTTAGCGAAAATCAGTGGATGATCTCCAAAAAGAACCCAAAATCAAGAAAAGGAGGGTTACTTACAAAAAGAAGTGAAATCTCATCAAAAAGTCACCTGTAAAAAATGCAGCCAAGTCTCGTAACTCATTTACCGTAAAAAGTACTGAGATCGTATAAAGCCAAGTTTAACTATCTTATTAACTCTGAAATTCTCATTCACAAAATCACTCCTAGTCTCTACATCTTTAGTTAATTATTATTTTGTGACTTGGCAATTACGCAGCACAGGGAAGTTATTACACCTTACTATGTTATGGGATGGGATGGGATAATTTAACTAAAGCAAATTATATACGCACAGGGAAGTTATTACACCTTAATATGTTATAGTATTATTTGATTAAGACTAACTATATACATCACATTCTCGTGCTACGTAATTGCCAAGTTACAAAATAATAATTAACTAAAGATGTAGAGACTAGGAGTGATTTTGTGAATGAAAATTTCAGAGTTAATAAGATAGTTAAACTTGGCTTTATACGATCTCAGTACTTTTTACGGTAAATGAGTTACGAGACTTGGCTGCATTTTTTACAGGTGACTTTTTGATGAGATTTCTCTTTAACTGGGATATTTGGTAAAAATTCCACTGTAACATATTCAAGACAATATTTTGGCAATTTATCGTCCAAGCTTGGCGAGTGCACTTTCTGCTTGTTATTACTATTAATTATTAATTTCATTTATATATATGAAAATATATATATACTAGCTAACCCGCCCGGTGCTGCCCGGGACCGAGACAATAGCAATCTCAGAGCAAGGTGTTAACCCCCCTCGCTCCCCATTCCCGCAAATATAACGAATAATTTGTTCAAGAAAACCACCTTCATCTACATTAACGCGATCATTAAAAAAAGAATTAAAATTTCCTGATAATTAAAACATAACGAAGACGCTACGTTAACATAGCCGGCAGATGACATCTCTTCCCAACCTCAATTTCAAATCTATATCTTAATTAGTTATCTAAATTTTTGTTCATTAGTAAAAATTGGCAATTATTTCCTTTCATTTTCGAAAACTAAATGAAGGGATCGGCCAGAGAAACAGATCTCTTTGTAGTTCAGTTTTTAATGAAAGCAGATCCCTGTCTGAAATATTTTCGGATTTTTTTCACTGGCGCCGGCAGATTTTTGGTAGTTTTTTGCAAAAATTAAGAAAAAATACCGGCCGAATTTTTCAAAAATCGCATAGTTGGATACAGATTTTTTTTTCCACATATGCTCAGAAATTTTCCATTTGATATCTTAATTACTGTTCTTAAAATTCGCTAATTAGTAAAATAATTTCGAATTCGTTCATTTCCGCTTGCAAATCCAGAACAATTCTTTTCTTTAGCCATTTTGATTTAAAAGATGGCATTTTCGATACGATGTTTAATGAGATTATAATTAATATATTGGGTAATTATCAAAATATTAAAATTCTAAGACTCAGGTGCACATGACCAGACCTTGGACTATCCACACCTAAATTTTCAGACTTCTAGGTAGGCTAGATTTTGCTAGCCATAACAGACAAACAAACACACAGAGCGAAACTTTCTTTTATTAGTATAGATATATAGATAGATAATATAATATTATAATAGATATCATCTATACTATTATATAAAGAGGAACCGGTGACTGGCTGACTAACTGACTGACTCATCAACGCCCAGCCGAAACTACTAAAGTCAGGGTCGCACAATTTGGACTGCAGATTGCCGTTATGGCCTAGGCAAGTAATAAGAAGGGATTTTTGAAAATTCCCCCCCGAAGGGTGTTAAAGGGGGGTTCGAATGTTTTAGGTCATTTTGCCATATCTCAGCAGCAGTTATAGGTAGGAGCTTGAAATTCCAGAAAACGAATCTACTAAAAAAATGATTAAACACCTATTTCAACGATTTTAGAAATTCCCCCCAGAAGGGGGTTAAAGGGGGGTGGTCGAATGTTTTAGGTTATTTCGCCATATCTCAGCAGCAATGTTAGTTAAGAGCACAAAAATCAGGAAAACAAAGCAACTAAAAAATGATTAAACATGTATTTCAGAAATTTTAGAAATTCCCCTCCCGGAGGGGGTTAAAGAGGGGTGGTCAAATGTTTTAGGTTATTTCGCCATATCTCAGCAGCAATTTTAGTTAAGAGCACAAAAATCAGGAAAACAAATCTACTAAAAAATGATTAAAAAGTATTTCAGCGAATTTAGAAATTCCCCGCAGAAGGGGGTTAAAGGGAGGTGGTCGAATGTTTTAGCTCATTTTGCCATATCTCAGCTGCAGTTATAGGTAGGAGCGCGAAAATCAGGAAAACAAAGCAACTAAAAAATGATTAAACATGTATTTCAGCAATTTTAGAAATTCCCCTCCTGGAGGGGGTTAAAGGGGGGGTCGAATGTTTTAGGTTATTTCGCTATATCTCAGCAGCAATTTTAGTTAAGAGCACAAAAATCAGAAAAACAAATTTACTAAAAAATGATTTAACATATATTTCAGCGATTTTAGAAATTCTCCTCCCGGAGGGGTTAAAGGGGGTAGTCGAATGTTTTAGGTCATTTCACCATATCTCAGCAGCAGTTATAGGTAGGAGCGCGAAAATCAGGAAAACAAATCTACAAAAAAAATGATTAAACATGTATTTGAACGATTTTAGAAATCCCCCCCCCCCCCCCCGAAGGGGTTAAAGTGGTGGTCGAATGTTTTAGGTCATTTCGCCATATCTCAGCAGCAATTTTAGTTAAGAGCGCGAAATTAAGGAAAACAAATCTACTAAAAAATTGGTTAAACACGTATTTCAGCGATTTTAGAAATTCCTCCCCCCCGTAGGGGTTAAAGGGGGGTGGTCGAATGCTTCAGGTCATTTCGCCATATCTCAGCAGCAATTTTATGTAGGAGCACGAAATTAAAGAAAACAGGTCTACTAAAAAATAGGTAAAACACGTATTTCAGCGATTTTAGAAATTTTCCCCCAAAGGGGGTTAAAAGGGGAGGTAGAATGTTTTAGATCAT
Source organism: Maratus michaelseni (assembly GCA_963931845.1). Taxonomy (NCBI): domain Eukaryota; kingdom Metazoa; phylum Arthropoda; class Arachnida; order Araneae; family Salticidae; genus Maratus; species Maratus michaelseni. The sequence continues at coordinate 143,670,427 of OZ007598.1, forward strand.
TTCGTCATATCTCAGCAGCAGTTTTAGTTAGGAGCGCGAAAATCAGGAAAACAAATCTACTAAAAAATGAATAAAACAGGTATTTCAGCAATTTTGGAAATTCCCCCCCAGAAGGTGGTTAAATGGGGGGGGTCGAATTTTTTAGGTCATTTCGCCACATCTCAGTTTTTATGTAGGAGGGCGAAATTAATTAAAACAAATCTACTAAAAAATTGGTTAAACACGTATTTCGGCTATTTTGGAAACTCCCCCCAGAAGGTGGTTAAAGGGCATTCAAATGTTTTGGGCCATTTTGCCATATCTCAGCAGCAGATTTAGGTAGGAGCGTGAAATTCAGGAAAACACATCTACTAAAAAATGGATAAACACGCATTTTAGTGATTTTAGAAATTCCCCCGAAGGGTTTTAAAGGGGGTGGTTTCGAAAATTTTAGGACATTTCGCTACATCTCAGCAGCTGTTTTATGTAGGTGGGCGAAATACAGGAAAACAAATCTACTAAACAAATAATTAAACACGTATTTCAGTGAATTTAGAAATCCCCCCCCCCCCCGAAGGTGGTGAAGGGGGGATTCGAAAGTTTTAGGTCATTTCGCCATATCTCAGCAACAGTTTTTGGTAGGAGCGCGAAATTCAGGAAAACAAATGTACTAAAAAATTTACATTGTCTACCCGTGCAAAGCCGGGACGGGCCGCTAGTATAATATAATTTTTTAATAATATATCTACTATTTCATCTGTATAAGAAAAAAATATTGAAATCGTGAAAATATTCGATTTCCGTTTTTTGAAGGATTTGCACATTTTGGAATGTCCTGAACACGATTTGGCTAATTTTCTTAAATTTCTGTTTGTTTGTCTACCTGTCTATAAACACGTGACATATAATTTGTTGGAATTCTGTCTCACGATTTAATTCACGGAATTTCATCAAACTTCATATTCTGTTAGACCTTGATAAATTCTTGTGCTGATTTGGTTTGATGTATATTGTTCAACAGGTTACGCTGCTATGCTGAATTCTTTATGATTTCCGTGATAGCTATATCTCGACATGTATGAGATGGACCTTCATAAAACGTCATATTCAGTCAGCCCATTGAACATATAGGTGCTGTTAAGGTTTCGGAGTACATAGTCCAACAGGTACAGCTGCTATGCTCCATTATTCAAGACTTCCGTGATAGCTATATCTCGACAGATATGAAATGGAATTTCATCAAACGTCATATTCAGTTAGTCCTTTGCACATATAGGTGCTGTTAATGTTTCGGAGTACATAGTCCAACAGGTACTGCTGCTATGCTCCATTATTCAAGACTTCCGTGATAGCTATATCTCGACAGATATGAAATGGAATTTCATCAAACGTCATATTCAGTTAGTCCTTTGCACATATAGGTGCTGTTAATGTTTCGGAGTACATAGTCCAACAGGTACTGCTGCTATGCTCCATTATTCAAGACTTCCGTGATAGCTATATCTCGACAGATATGAAATGGAATTTCATCAAACGTCATATTCAGTTAGTCCTTTGCACATATAGGTGCTGTTAATGTTTCGGAGTACATAGTCCAACAGGTACTGCTGCTATGCTCCGTTATTCAAGACTTCCATGATAGCTATATCTCGACAGATATGAAATGGAATTTCATCAAACGTCATATTCAGTTAGTCCTTTGCACATATAGGTACTGATAAGGTTGTTTTTAGTGTATATAGCCCAATAATTACTGCTTCTATGTTGTATTATCCAAGACCTCCATGAAAGCTATATTGGTATGTATGGGACGGAATTTCATCAAATTTCGTATTCAGTTAGACCTTGATGGGTCTATAAATGGGTACTGATAACGGTTGGGTGTACCTTACTCAATATCTGGCGCTGCTGCGCTTTACTTTCCTGATTTCTGTAACAGATATATATATCAGAATCTATGGGATGGAATTTCCCCAAATTTAAGACGGGCAGTATTTATTAAAGTTATGTTGATTGAATTTCGGCTCTGTTCACTTAGCAAAAGATGCTGCTATGCTGTATTTTTCACAATTATTTTGGCATCTGTGGGATTGAATTTCAACAAATTTAATATGCAACATATTAATTAAAGATTATATTGATTCAATTGTGGCTTTCTTCACTCAATAAAGGCCTTATCTTAACTTAATCGTATAAACGAGAGCCGAGTTATGACCAAAAGTTTAAAAAACGAATAAAAGGTTGGCAAAAGTTGAAAATTTTAAATATTGAAGATGACCTATATTTCATTACTTTTTTTTCTCTATGCTAATCATTCTTATTTTGAATATTATTTGCTGTTCTTTTCTTGCTCGATGTCTCGATGTTCTTTCCTTCCAGATGTTGTTTTTTTCCTCGATAAGAATAAAATCAGATTTGATATCGAAATCGGATAAGGATAGCAAATCTATAAAACACATCGATATCGCCCATCACTACTCTGTAGACATCGATAAAAAAATTGATAGTATCGATAAAATTGAGTTGACCATAGTAGCGATAAAATCGATAAAAAATATCGACTGCGATAAACATATAGCTGTATCTCAGATTATATTGTGTAGAATTGCACCGCCATTTAAATTAACCCTCTTATTATGGGGTCGGGCCATATATCGTTCCAGCGATTTTTTCTTTACCACTTTTGGAAACATAATCGCTTCCCTAGACTTTTATCGGGATATTTCCAAGAGACAAAAAATTTCTAAATTGTGGTACGAGTAAATTGAAGGGGGAGGTAAGTGATTTCCTCCCGAATTTGTCAGTTAACTCACTGTATTGATGGTATCTTTCTGAGTTTTCACGATATTTGATTGTTTTATATATATATATATATATATATATATACATATATATATATATATATGAGTTACTCTATAGAATTGACTGCCAAATCATGAAAAAAAATCTTTGGTTTGGTTCGCGCATGTGCAGTTAAAAATTATTTCATACAAATGCCCATATGTCATCAAATATGCAATATATTAATTTTTAATTGCAGTATACAGTTTCTACTGTTCTTGAAGTCACACATATGCTTTACATCCTCGAATTTCAAGTACAGTTTATAAAGAATTTCAATAGATATTCGACAAACTGTGTAAAAAGCGAGAGCGTCCGGTCACTGCCCCTTAATTTTTGGACAGTACTGTATAAATAGTCGATAGTCCTACCCAGTAATCAAATGGCTAATATATTAAAATAATATAGAAGAAAATTTTGTGATGGCCACAGCATACTAGTTATGATTAATATGATTACTATTCTCACATTTTTCTGACATGAAACCCCTTATTGATTTTTCAGATCGCTAAAAGAATGATGGAATCAAGCTCTGGTGATACATTTAATCATTCTGGAATGGCTACAGAAAAAAAATTGCTTCGAAGAATCTTCATTGAAAAGTTGACCAGTGATCCATCTTTCACTATTCGAGATGTTGAACATGCAGTCAATAATTTGCTTTTTGCGGTAGGTTTGTATTTCCCATTTTTATTTTACTTTCCTGTGAAAATATAACAGTATATGTATGAATAGAACTGTTCCAATCGCTTATTTGAAAGTAAATTAAAAACAGACCTTAAGACGGTTTTTTAGGTGCGCTCATAATTATATAAATACGTTGCGCCCATAATCGTCATCTCGTCCGTCCGTCTGTCCGCATATAACAGCGCAAAAACTACCCAACCGCAAAATTTCGTCGAGTCATTTCAAATTTTATGAAAATGGAATTAAAACTTAAAAAGTTATTAATAAAAATTTTCTTCATTCTATTAAATCCGATCAAACGTAATTAATTCAATGACATCACATGATAGGTAAGGATTCTAGGTTGCCATGGTAATTACGTCATATTTAAGATGGAATTATATTATTTCCGTATTACTGAATTTAAAAACCGAATGTGTACATTAAAATTGTTTAATTATAGCAATCATATAATATACCCACAGTTATTTGGATAGACGTTGGACCCATAGACCCATTGGAATTGTCAGTACATGTGAACAAAAGATAAAATGTTGCCGACTTAAAATGTACTTATTTTTTTACGGAAATTGAGCATATCACAATAACAGACGATATCATTCATTTCACTGAAATAATGACGGGGATTTTTTTACATTGTCTTGTATTGGATAGTTGTGCATAGTATAATTTTAATGTAACAGAATTGTAATTAATTGTTTGTAAAAGTGCATTGAAACTTAATTTCATAAAATAAAGTTAATATCTATAATATGAAAAACTGCACAAAAAATAAATTTTGTATTCATGCATTTTTGCATAAGAGTGCAACAGCTATTGCACCAAGATCTGAATATTTATAAAACTAGTTATAGTATGAATGCATCTCATTTGTCCTGTTTGACGTACAATTTCCAACTTGTTTACGATTTAATTTGAGAATATTATACCAGAATATTATTCCAGAATATTATGCAATCAGTCACAGCGTAATGCAACTGAAATTTCAGGGACAAACAGAGCTCGCAAATGCCTCTGAGCTTTACTAGTACAGTCAAAACTGAACTCAGTCTCAAATGCAACTGGCTTCTCCTCCGAGTCAACCGAACAGTGTCAGCTAATCTTGTCTTTTATACCTTTCTCAACACGTCTAGCAATTTCCGGAAGCTTCTTATTTATAAAAATCCACCTAAGCTTCGCCTGCATAATCTAATTGCGCCTTGTGACATATACATGTCCACGCCCACCCAGGAATCATTCTATACGAGGCTAAGGCGTTTTAGCTCATGCAATATCTCTTAGCTCCGCCCAAATGAAAAAACTAAATTTTGAAATCTGTAACATCACTTCGCTCACCTGTGTAAAGTCAGTTAAGTAAGTTTTCAAATTTGAAAGATGTAGTCAATCCATTGCACGTTACAATAACGTTGACTCTTCCATTTTTTTTCTCTTTTTTTTTTTTTTTTTTTTTTTTGGCCAAAATTTACCAGTTTTGCTATTTAAGAATAACAACAATTCCTACGTCGAGCGCATTTTTTCTGTATGAACACCACTCAAATACAATTATAATACAATAATTTTTTTTTTACTCCCGCTAAAATAGAAAGTTAATGTTAGAATACAAATCCATTTTTTTATTTAACAAGAATAGCTTCTTTTAGGAAGAAATCACAATTATCACTTTTGAATATTGCCTTCTTATCAAATTATGTATTTTAATATGGAGATATATTCGAAAATGTATACAAATATTATTATTTGTGAAGATTATTTGAATAATTTGCATAGTATTTTAAGACAGAATGAGCATTAGACAATCAATATATCTTAATAATTGACATGATTTTAAAAACTGCATGTTGGTGCAGCCAAGAAAGGTCTGTCAGATTTGGAATTTAATTAATTAATGGCGAAATATGCCAAATTCAGAAAGTTACATAAATCTTATACATTAATTACGTCATACTTCCAAAAAGAACGCGGGGATAGGCGGTCCACAAAACTTGATTCAATGTAACAGGAGGTATGCGAGGTTAACACGTCATAAGGTCTTATTTAAAATATGAAAACGATTAGGTAAGCATTGTTTACAAGCAGCATGATAAGGTTCATAAAAACATGCATTTTTGTTTGGGTTGTAATTGGTATATTTTTCCTATTTATTTCAATTGCAACAGCTTGAAATAAAAGTACGTAAAATCTTAACGGTTTGTGATATTTATTGCAATAAGTAATACATGGTATATAACTTTTTCTTGTGTGTAAAACGAGGCTAACGAAAAAGAAAGGCTACCGCGGTGCTTTACGCGTATCTTTTTTTACAGACCGCGGGAGTCACGTGATGCTCGAATCCTCCAATTGAGGTGTACGGAAAGAGCATCACGTCTCTCTAGCGGTCTGTAAAGAAAGATAAAACTAATAGGCGCCGTCGGCGCCCTCACGGCGCCGAGCGAGCCCACTCCTCATCGTGCCCAAATCCTGAAGGATTTATAACGCAGACCATGACTTTGTCTCGCCAGGTCGCTACGATCGATTCAGAGGGTTCGCGTTCCAGCGACGCCTCCTCATCTTTTTGCCCCAGAGTCGACGACAGAGGTCGTTACGATTCGGCGGAAGTTCCCACCATCAAAGGATACTTCCCCACGTGACACCTGATGAGCCGTAGAGACTGTCGAACGGCTTCATCGCCGAACACCCATAAGGGAGTCGGGTCATCCACCTGATGTTCGGCATCCCTACGGCCCTTGCTTTCCCGCGGAGTCCGATCATGAAATGTATGGAAGAACAAGCCACTAGTCTCTTCTTCCGCGGGCGTAAAGAAAGATAAGCGGAATGCACCGCGGTAGCCTGTATCTTTCGTTAGCCTCGGTGTAAAAAATGTGACGTCACAACAAGGGGCGGGGGGACGTCCGGTAATTCAGTGGTTAGCACATTGCACTTTTTTAAGGCATGAAAACAAACATCTAACATAATTTTAAATTTCATACAGATATCGATCTGCACTTACCTTACTATGCGCACATAGTGACATTCCATAGTGACATTCCATGGCATTGTGTTTTCCTGCACCCAGTTCTCCATGTTTTCATACTTTTGGGTGCAGGAAAACACAATGGTAAACCTAGGAGTCAACCTCTAAAATCGGGTTTTCACGTGTTTTCCACCAAGATATGACGTGGCAGACCGATTGCGTTTTAATATGCGAATCGAGTTTTAACTAATTCTTGAATTTCAGCCTTGAACTCGATAAGGTGATTGTCTGTGCTGCCGCCTCCCGGTCTAACTGAATAGGGAAATTATCAAATTCTTAGCTTGTTTTTTTGTCAAATACTAAGCAAATTCTCTTCCATTTTCCTTAAACGAAGTATCTTGCAAGTAGAGGTATTCATCAAAGAGTTTTATAGTCAGTTTTTTCACCTGGATAGGGTTTTGAATCATTATTAATCATAAAATTGAAAAATTTGCTTTTTACACTCTCTTATTTAACTCAACTTGCTTTTGTATGCAAAGATGGAATTTTGTAATCGATTTATAACTCGCTCCTTGATAGACTAGGATTATAAAAATTACGTACACAGGTGTGCTTCCGATGACATTACAACACTGTAATATTTTTTTAAGTTAATTATAAATTAATAAATTAATTTTAAAGCCTGTTTCCATTCGATAAATCGCTAAATTAATCTTTATAGTTAGAACCATTTACGGGTTACAAAAGCAATGGGGCTAATGATACGCCAAACCACGCTTTCCAAAGTCTGCCAGTTTGCTGTGAAACTCATGGAGTAATGATAATGGAGGTAAAGTGCATTGTTTCGGAGTGACGCCAAAAATGCAATCTTAAAGTCGGCCCAAAACGTTGGCGGCTTGCTTTGAAAACCTCTCCCCGTCCAATGAATTTAGCCCTTGTCCCACGTGCAACCTCTCCTCGTCCAATAAATTCGCTTGATTGGGCCAAAAGATTTGAGCGGTAACTGGATTCATATTACAAGCCGTTTTCACGGTATAGAGCATGTCTATTACCCTCTTTAGTTTATGTGTAGAGTTGAAAAGACTAGAAAAAACCCAGTTTAAACCAAGGAATAAACCGGGTTTTTTGGGAATAAACCAGGTCTTTTGGGAATAACCTGGGAATAAACCGGGTCTATTAGAAATAAAACTAGGAATAAACCGGTTCTTTGCAACTCTATTTTTGTGTGCAACTGCAACACTGAAATATTTTAAACACTAAAAGTTGAAAATATAAATAAAAAATAAAGAGTTTAATATATATAGAATATACTCTTTTATTTGCATGTTCATCAACTCTTTTTTCATATGAAATATACAGCGTGGAAAACCAATTTAGTGAAAATCGCAAGCATTCAAAATAAATTTCTTACGATATTTGAAGGCTTGATAAAAGAGGTTAGGCCCCTCTAGATTTTCAGTAAAAATAAAGAGTGATCTACAATAGTAGCCGTAATACAAGTACTTTGTTGCTGTAGTTCCCCACTCTCTGTTATTCATTTTGCAGTGGGACACATCCACTTTTATGAAACTTTGAAACAATGTGTTAAATATTTTGGCTCTTTATGCTTTTCCTTACGATGTTTTTTTAATATCTTATATTCATCGTAACATAATGGAGCTTTGCAAGGTTTTTATAAGTTTTTAAGGAATTTGGGAAAAGTTTTAACACCTAGATTTTCCCCCCTCTCGGGACCAGTGGATAAAACATAACAGTAGACACAAGACAGCCATTTTTGTTATTGTGGGGAGCCAAATTTGAAAGAATAATTTTCATACTACATTTCAAAAGTATTTGAATTGATGTCCACTTATCCGAATTTTTATCGGTATGTTCCAAATTATCGGAGTTTTGTCCCATATAAAACCATATTAGTCTAGTAATTTTTATAAAATTTTTCACTTATCAAGAATGTCGAATTATCCGAGTGCCGTTTTACCAGTGTTTCACTTTATTAATTTAGTTATTATTATTTTTTTAATTATTAATATTATACATTTTAAGGGACACGACACTTCATCATATGCAATTTTATATTGCCTTTTCATGCTGGGTCACCATCCTGAAGTGCAAGACCAAGCGTTTAGTGAAGTAGATGCAGTCACCAGTCATAGCGATGGTTCCATCAGTTACTCTGACTTGAATAACTTGAAGTATTTAGAATGCATAATCAAGGTAAAATATAAAATCACCTGAATTGAAAAAACAAATTATCAATTTTAAATATATATTATTAGAATTTTGATAACGGGTGGAAACTGCATAAATTAGGCAGCCATTTAACTTATGAACGGACGCGGGTATACTTAGGAGGATAGAATAGAAGGAGTCGTCACTTGTTACGTCACTTTAAGCCGTTCTTACCCCCCTCAAACGTCCACCACATTTGACCGCTAAGCGCTTGCGCGCACCGCGCGTCTTGCTTTGGAGACTGCAGACTAGCGAACACAGGGAAAAGCGGGGGGACTCGTTTGTCGGTTTCAAAACTTTCCACATGGGAAAATTTATATCTCGACTCCTTAGACTGTTATCCTCCTTGTGGTAAACTTATAAATGTTCTATACATAGGAAATTGAATATGCATTACACAATGGGACCACTCGCAACTCCCGTAGGGTGAAATGCGGAACATAATGATGTTATGTACAAAACTATTGGAGATAAGAGTAAAAGGTCAATTAAAAATTTGTTCAGCATCGTCTATTCTAGCAGGATATGCCCGAAATCTTGTGTATTCATCGAAATCGAAACGTGAGAATTTAAATGTGTCCAATTCCCATCATTACTGCACTTTCAATTTCGTTACAGACAGAAATTGCGTGAAAAAAGAGTGAATTTCAATCAAACACTATAACTGGTTCTTTCTACGAAAATGGTTACTTTCTGACAAGGAAGGTCTTTCAAGAAGAACGAAAAAATGCAGTGAGTTGTATTGATATGAAACTCCACCACATGTCTCAAAAGCAGCAGCTAAATATCAATACGAAACAGGGTTGATAGTTTGGAGTCCCTTTTTGCTCAGAAATTTGTAATTCATTCTAGGACATACGAAAAGTAATTTTTGCTTATTTCATGTCAGACATTTCGGGATTATATGAAGTCTAAATTCTTCTTTCGGAATTTCCTTTATGAACTCAGAATTTCTGAGTAAAAAAAAGGCCTAACTGGTAACCCACCCTGAACGAATGCAGTAATAAGATTAAAAAATAATAGGTTTTTTCATCGCCAAATGTAATGCGTTAAATAGATAAAAACAAGAATGCTGCCAAAACTGCCGAGCACGATTTTAATACGTATTCAAAATAAAACACATGCCTTAACAGACAGCCATTTCTGACAAATATTGATTTGTAAAAAATAAATAAGTGTGTTATTAAACATTTTTTTATTTCTTCGTTCTAAAATTAAGTAATTTGTACAGTTTGCTCTAATTTTATTTGAGTTAGATAAGATATTAGCCTCGATTTCGATTTCAATTCATTAACCGTTTATATGTTAAAGATTCTTACGAGTTGAAACATTCAAACGTCAGTTTTTTAACAAGTTTTGCTCTTTTATGTAAGAAAGTCCTTAAATTTGTGCTTCATAATATATATATATATATATATATATATATATATATATATTTGCGAACTAAAAAAATTAATAAACAATCCATTCAATGTAGATTGGATATTTTATCAAGAATTTGTTGCGAATAACTGAACTAATTGGAGTTCATTTTGGCAAATATACAACATTTTCAAACTGCAATTCAACGAACGCAATCAATTTTCCTCTCAACGTTATATTAACATGTGGAAATATTCATGATTTACATGCTGATACGTAAATACACATCATGGGTATTTCGAGAAAATTAAAAATTTCACATTTAAAGCAAATAACATACTACACTGTTCTTTACGGAACTATAGAAAAGTGAAATTTGGAAGCTATAGGTAATGAAAAAAACATTCTGATGATTTCTTTAGCCCCCTTCATATATTTGATACGTTTATTCCTTTTTCTTTTTTTTTTTAAGTTTCTAACGTCGCGTTGCGTCGGTTCAGAAACATGATAGCTTTCAAGAAGAAACATAATTTAATTCCGTAGAAAATGGATTTTTTTTATTATTATTATGGCATCTATTGCATTTGAGATTTAAACATATAACAATAGAGTGTCAGTCCCCCTCCCCACTTCCCCCAAAAAAGAAAAAACATCAGAATTTGGGTGATAGGAGAGTGATGTAGTTAAAGTCATAAAACAAAAGATCCTCTGAATTACATTAAATATTTTTATGTGATGCCACTATAAGTTGTGATCCTCTTGATCCATAGTACTACTATTTTGAAACACCATCATTTTCATTCATTGCAATTTAACTACTAATATTTTAACATCGGAATATTTAAAACCATTAATTCCAATTCAACTCTTAACTGCTGGTAGCGGTCTCACAAACCGTTGCTTTTTCAATTTTCACAATTTAACTTGTATTTTTTAATTTAACTATAGATTCTAGCGAAATTTTCTTTTGTTTGGAGGTAGTACTATGGTTAGAAACTCTTTAATAGGTAAATTTTATTTATAATACTCCTACACAAAACCTGTAACCTGTGCGTTAATCGTGCCTTTTACTCATCTTTCGATAGAGCGGTAATATTTTTACTATGGTACGGAGCAGTACTAATATTTTAACATCGGAATATTTAAAGCCATTAATTCCGATTCAACTCTTAACTGCTGGTAGCGTTCTCACAGACCGCTGCCTTTTTCCATTTTCACAGTTTAACTTGTATTTTTTAATTTAACTATAGATTCTAGTGAAATTTTCTTTTGTTTGAAGCTAGTACTATCGCTAGAAACTCTTTAATACGTAAATTTTATTTAGAATACTCCTACGCAAAAACTGTAATCTGTGCGTTAATCGTGCCTTTTACTCATCTTTCGATAGAGCGGTAATATTTTTACTATGGTACGGAGCAGTACTAATATTTTAACATCGGAATATTTAAAGCCATTAATTCCAATTCAACGCTTAACTGCTGGTAGCGTTCTCACAGACCGCAGCCTTTTTCCATTTTCACAGTTTAACTTGTATTTTTTCATTTAATTATAGATTCTAGTGAAATTTTCTTTTGTTTGAAGCTAGTACTATCGCTAGAAACTCTTTAATACGTAAATTTTATTTAGAATACTCCTACGCAAAAACTGTAATCTGTGCGTTAATCGTGCCTTTTACTCATCTTTCGATAGAGCAGTAATATTTTTACTATGGTATGGAGCAGTACTAATATTTTAACATCGGAATATTTAAAGCCATTAATTCCGATTCAACTCTTAACTGCTGGTAGCGTTCTCACAGACCGCTGCCTTTTTCCATTTTCACAGTTTAACTTGTATTTTTTAATTTAACTATAGATTCTAGTGAAATTTTCTTTTGTTTGAAGCTAGTACTATCGCTAGAAACTCTTTAATACGTAAATTTTATTTAGAATACTCCTACGCAAAAACTGTAATCTGTGCGTTAATCGTGCCTTTTACTCATCTTTCGATAGAGCGGTAATATTTTTACTATGGTACGGAGCAGTACTAATATTTTAACATCGGAATATTTAAAGCCATTAATTCCAATTCAACGCTTAACTGCTGGTAGCGTTCTCACAGACCGCAGCCTTTTTCCATTTTCACAGTTTAACTTGTATTTTTTCATTTAATTATAGATTCTAGTGAAATTTTCTTTTGTTTGAAGCTAGTACTATCGCTAGAAACTCTTTAATACGTAAATTTTATTTAGAATACTCCTACGCAAAAACTGTAATCTGTGCGTTAATCGTGCCTTTTACTCATCTTTCGATAGAGCAGTAATATTTTTACTATGGTACGGAGCAGTACTAATATTTTAACATCGGAATATTTAAAGCCATTAATTCCAATTCAACTCTTAACTGCTGGTAGCGTTCTCACAGACCGATGCCTTTTTCAATTTTCACAGTTTAACTAGTACTTTTTAAATTTAACTATAGATTCTAGTGAAAAAAATTTTTTGTTTGAAGCTAGTACTATCGCTAGAAACTCTTCAATAGGTAAATTTTATTTAGCATACTCTTACACAAAAACTGTAACCTGTACGTTAATCGTGCCTTTTACTCATTTCTCGAAGGAGCGGTCGCACAGACCGCTCACAGTTGTTATGCGACAATTTATGTCAAAGCAGTTAAGGGTTAAAGAAGTGGAAAATTATTTAAAAGTGATTCTAACCTCTAACTGCAGTTAGTGGTCTCATAGACCTCTGCATTTTTCATTTTTCACAGTTTAACTATAGATACTGGTAAAATTTTGTTCCGTCTGGAGTTCTAGTACTATCGCTAGAGACATCCAAAGAGTTGAATTTTAATTATAATAGTTCCGTACATAAAGTTTAGTACAGAAACAGTATCCTATGAATTAATCGAGCCTTTTATTTATCTTTCGATCAAGCAATCTCAGAAACAGCTCACAGTAGCTATGCGACAATTTCTGTCACAGCAGTTAAGGATTTAAGAATCCAAACAACCAACTAGCTGCTACTTAAACTTTTATACTCTAAAATTTTGTAATATTTTAAGCATTTTTGCCTTTTTCTAAAAAGGGCATAAAATGTTCTAGCGGTTCGTATGCCTGATAATATCTGTGGTATGTAACTACTGGGGAGTTATAGGCCCACTAAAAAAAAGTCGGTTACTCGGCCTAATAAATTATCTCTCAACATAAGACTAATGAGGTAAGGGCCAGCACTTTGTCCTTAATTCTTTGCGTGTTGGTCCAAACAGTTCTTCCAAAAGGAAGACGACGTGATCGATCTCCTAGGCGTAAGGGAATTAGAGTAATTAAAATTAATGAAAGACATTAACTCTAAAAAAATTAAAATACTAAAGTTACTGCGTTGTGATTTGGTCGATGACCTACTTCGTATAGAGAGAGACTGGACAAAGTACCTAAAACTAAAATACTTCGAACATAATAATTACCAATCACTCCGTTAAACCAACTACATAAATAAAAGACAAGTCTTACTCGGTGCAAGATAGGTGTTAACCTGTGAACAAATTAAGACAGAAAAAAAATTAACACAAAAACATACATTTATTTACAAATATGTTTTTGAAAAGACATAAATTAAAAAAGTAAAACATTAAGAAATTAAATGAGAATTTAAGAATACTCCTTAGAGATTAACAAATCCCTTTCCTGGCAGAAATTAATATTAAATTAACATATTCTTCATTGGCATGTTACCTCCGTGCGTAAAAATATGCATATTATTATAAATTTAAAATACTTAAAAAATAAATAGATTGACAAATTCCAATGCAGGCAGACGCGCTCTCTCAATATTGAATCAACACAAACATTGATTAAAGTACGCAGAAAGCATCAAAAAGAACGTTTACCTTTACTGTTGACAGAGACGGCATCTGGATAGTGACACAGACATTTCTGATTATTATAGTTCATATGGAGAATAAGCCCACTTCGTTCTTATGTATTTCTGCAAGGGATCATCCCCGCTTAACGGCTGTATACTCGTCCATATAAAAAAAGCATCCATATCAATTCACTGAGCGCATCTTTCTAATTAATCTTTATACACGAATAACTATCACATTCTCTCTATGAGCGCAGGCACAGGGTGTTTAAAAAATCATTATGAGCTCGAGAACAAGTGATGCGAGGTCAGAGAGCTCTGGAACAAAGCTCGCGCACACTTTTTGTATCAGTGCAGAAATCGTAATTCGCCAAGTAGCTGTCACGATAATAATAATCTACTAGCTAAGTCAAGAACGGAATGATGTACACTGCTGGCCGTTAAAATTACAACACCATGAAGGAATGCAAATAACAGAATGATATTTATTGGACAAATACATTATAATGGGAAGGACAAGTGATTACATTTTCAGAAAATTTGGAGGTGTAGATCCCGAGAAAACACTACCCAGAGTTGCCACCCCTGGCCACAATAACAGCACTTATCTGCTTAGGCATGGAGCCGAACAGAGATTGGATGTCATATACTGGTAAAGCAGTCAATACACCTTCAACACTACACCACAGTTCATCAACCATAGTGACTGGCAAGTGGTGGCGTGCCAGTCGCTCAGCAGCCATTGACCAGACATTTTCAATTAGTGAGAAATCAGGAGAACGTGCTAGCCAGGGCAACAGTCGAACATGTTCTGTATCAAGGAAGATCAGGATAGTACGGCCACCATGCAGCCGTGCATTGTCCTGCTAAAACGTAGAGTTTCGGAGTCATCGACGATAGGGCAGAACCACGGGCCGTAACACATTAGAAATACAACGGCTGCTGTTGAAATTGCCGGCAATGCAGACAAAAGGTTTCCGAGACGTGTATCCAACGGCACCTCATACCGTCACTCCAGGTGATATGACAGTATGATAATGTCGAATACAATCTCGCAATGTGCGTTTTCCACGATTTCGCCAAACATGGATGCTGGCATCATGATGCTGTATATGACTCAGGAATGGCATCTCACGTCGTCTTTTCAAATGAATCCAGGCTCTGTATACAGCATCATAAAGGCCGCATCCATGTTTGGTGGAATCCTTGAGAATTCACATTGCCAGCTTGAAGTCGACATAATCACACAGGCCCATAACCTGCAGTGATGGTGTGGGGTGCCATTGAATACACGTCTCGATAACTTCTTGTTCCCATTGCCGGCAATATGAATAGCAGCCGTTTCATTTCTGAGATGTTACTGCCCGTGGTTCTGTCCTATCTTCAAGGCCTCCGGAGCTCTACGTTTCAGCAGTACAATACACGACCGCATGTTGTTCGTACTATCCTGACCTTCCTTAATACAGAACATGTTCGATTGCTGCCCTGGCTGTCACGTTCTCCTGATTTCTCACCAATTGAAAATGTCCTGTCAATGTCTTCTGAGAGACTGGCCCGCCACCACTCGCCCGTCACTACGGTTGATGAACTATGGCATAGTGTTGAAGCTGCATGGACTGCTGTACCCGTATATGACATCCAATTTCTGTTCAACTAGGCAGATAAATGCTGTTATTACGGCCAGGGGTGGCTCTCTGGGTAGTGTTTTCTCAGCATCTATACCTCCAAATTTTCTGAAAATGTAATTACTTGTCCTTCCCATTATAATGTTTTTGTCCAATAAATATCATTCTGTTATTTGCATTCCTTCCTGGTGTTGCAATTTTATTGGCCAGTAGTATCTGTTGGTAGGCGTAAATTACGTTATTTTGTGCTCACAAAGTGCCGCTTTCAGTATTATCTTAGACGGACATCTTGATGTCGGAGTTTGACTAGCTTGCATAGTGGACATTCAATTTTGTTGAAAGTATCTCATCTTGAGGCCTCATCCAAAGTTGTAAGTGACATTTTGAGTTACCTTTAATTGATATTGGAAGCTTTATTTTTCTGAGTGAAGTTTTGTGGAAGCTGATTTATTTCTGGCCTGAGGAAAATTCGCAGAGCTTTCTCAAAACCCTGCATTTTTTAAGATTTTAATAAAAGTGACGTTGGTTATATACATCTTGTGCTAATTTCCAACTAGCTAGCAATCTTCACTGTCAATAACAGCGACTTGTCTGTTACACACTTATTGTGTACACAGCCATAAAAATACAGACTAATGACTGCAAAAGCAATAAAATTGCTAGCTGGGTCCTTACCAGTAGAAAGTAAACAAACACTCTACGAGAAAAAACAATTACATATATACATACATAGCATATTCTATATACAATGATTAATAAATATGTACAGTTATCTAATAAAAAATGAACATTAGTTAATTCAAAAAAATTCTTCTTTACAAAGTGGTTCTAATTTTGTAAAAATTAAGGATGGGGCTGCATCGCACCACCATCTTTTTTTGTAAAAAATAAAGATGGAGCTGCATCGTGCCACCACTAACAGTAAAATTTTATCGCATTTTTTAGCTCTACTTCCCAAAAAAATCGTAAATATACAAATTTACACCAACTATAACTGTTAAATTAGCGGGATGTAATTATTGAAAAATACTTCAATCTATATTAAAGATAAAAATGTCCGTTATTTAGCCATAATGCGAACAATACTTTTTACTTCATTACGGTTTGGTTTTGTATGACACTTTGTAAAAGCACTAATATAACACGTATTATTTCTGGGGGGGGGGGGAAATCAGCAATATTTTGAAAAATATTTCGTAATTTTTTTCAAATCCGTTAGCAGAAAATTGAGGGTGGTGGCAAGATCACGCACCCCTACCGAAATAAGTAGCAAAGGATCTATTCCTATGTTTTTATTTAAAAGAAAGGCATTATAACTGAAAACCTATGTGAAATAAAATGTACTGAATGTCATTATGATATGCTAACTTAATTCGGTACTTTCGTGTTATAGCGACCACCAAGGATGAATCGCCCAGCGACCAAGATTTATCGCCAAATTATAAAGCATATATGTCATTATAATAATATATGGTGTATATAACATTTCGTGACGAATGTGGCCACGTTATAGTCATATATGATGTATATGTATAACATGTGTATAAGACGTATATGATGTATATATGACATACGAGCAGGGAAGATTGAGCTATGCTCGGTCAAAGTTAGCTTTGCGTCCAAATGTCATGACCCATGACCAAATGACCCACTAAACAAATTTTCTCGAACATGTGACCAAGCCCAATTGACTTTCGTACCCGAAACCCGTAGGATAAAAAAATTAGTCAAAATAGTCTGAGACATTTTTAGATAAAATTAGCTTGACCCGCAATGACACAAAAATGACCCAGCAATTGGATTTTATCGAGCATGTGAGCTAGACCAATGATTTTCTCGTGCCCAAAAACCGTAGGATACAAATTTTAGTTCAAATCGTCTGAGTCGTTTTTAAGATAAAAAATAGCTTGACCCATAATGACCCATGACCAAAATGACCCACTAATCGAAATTTCTCGAACATGTGAGCTAGCCCGACAGTCTTCTCGTACCCTAAAATTGTAGGATACTAAATTTTGTTCAAATTCTCTGAGCCATTTTTAAGATAAAAATAGCTTGACCCATAATGACGCACTAATCAAATTTTATCGAGCTTGTGATCTAGCCCAACAGTCTTCTCGTGCCCGAAAATCATAGGATGCAAAATTTAGTCTAAATAGTCAGCTGTTTTTTTGATAAAATTAACTTGACCCACAGTGACCCAAAAAAGACACACTAATCCGATTTTCTCGAGCATGTGACCTAGCCTAATTATTTTCTCGTGCCGGAAACTAGTATGAAATAAAATTTAATCAAAATCGTTTGAACCGTTTCTTAGATACAATTAGCTTGACCCTCACCCATGGTGACCAAAAATGACCCACTAATCGAATTTTTTCGAACATGTGACCTAGTCCAATGGTTTTCTGGTGCCCCAAAACGGTAAGATACAAAATATCGTCAAAATCGTTAGAGCTGTTTCTTAGATAAATTTGCATATATAACCACACACACACACACACACACATACACACAAGATTTGCTCGTATTAGACTATATGATGATAAGACGTAAATAATATGTAGATAATGACGTATATGGCACATATATGAGTGTTTGGAGATATGCGTATATATGATGCATATATAAGCTTTGCGACGATCTTCGCGAAATCATGGCTGCATCCTTGGCATAATCGTAATTGGGCGGGTCCCTATAACACTAAAGTACGTTTAAATCCTAATACCATTGCTTTGTGTGCGAGAACTACATTCATAAAATATTTTTTTTTACAGGAAACTTTACGAATTTATACGGTAGTTCCTATGTTTGGAAGGGTAACAGGAC
The DNA here is from genome assembly GCA_963931845.1 of Maratus michaelseni. Classification (NCBI taxonomy): domain Eukaryota; kingdom Metazoa; phylum Arthropoda; class Arachnida; order Araneae; family Salticidae; genus Maratus; species Maratus michaelseni. The sequence goes on from OZ007598.1 coordinate 143,688,767, forward strand.
AAGATACGACATGTGGTATGTTTTATTTATTTTTAACATTTGGTAATAGGGTTACTCCTTGTGCACTCTCCTAAATTTGGATACGGTCTCTGCTCGACCTCCTTCAATTTTGGTGCAATTTGAAAACGACGTACATGTGGGCCAAAATATCATAAGTGTGATTTTTGGCTGTTGATTTTCTGCTGATGTTTGATTTTAAAAAGTCTCATATTATGCTCAGTTTTCAATAACCACGGATAAATTTCAAAATAATAATTAGTAGATGAACACAAACTTTATTGAACAATAAAAATGATATGACAGTTTTTATCAGACAAAACACAAATTGTAAGGGACAGAAATGACAGGCACTGTAGTGACATTTTTTTGCAATATTGTCACTTTACTTAAAAAAGAACATTTTTGGAATGTTGTATGCACTATTTTCAAAACCATATCAAACTTACGATTAAATGGATAGATATTGGTCAGTACTTAAATTAGCAATTTGGACAGTAGTGATGGTTAATAAAGGTACGCTTACGTTTTCCCAATTCTTTTGAATCCAGAAAATCTTTATGAACAAACAGCAAGCAATGGCGAATTTTTAAGAACTTGTTAGGGGAACCGTCGGTAGCATAATTAATTTTCTATCTTTATAAATTGTTAAATCAGTCTTCATATTTTAATTTGCATTTTCATCTTTTGATAATGGTAAAAAAAGGTTTGTTCAGCTTACCTGAGAACTGCTTTTGCGCAAAGTAATATCCACAATAATGCACTGATATTTATCCTTTTGATTCATTGAAGTGTCGCTGTATGGGAGTAATAAACAACATTATTAGAAGAAAGTAATATTGCGTGAAGTAAGAAGTAGATCCATTTTTCTTTGAATATAATATTATTATTGTAATTCTTGGCTTTATATACACATTTAAATCGCGTTTTGGAGACTGCATAAAAGTGCTCCAATTTTACATTTTATTTGGGATATTTACAAGGGCGTCTTAACTGTTCGGTGACATATTAGATTCTGAGGGATTGTTATTGAGTTCTAGCGCACGGTATCAGCTGTAGGTTGAAGTAGGGAGGTCTGCAGAATTTCTCAGCTGATCAGTTTCGACAGTGTCTGGTCTTATTCACTATGGTTTGGTTTGCAGCTGCGGTTATCACTTGAAGTACTTATAGTTAATTGGGGTCTGGTTTTTAACATGTTCTAAGTGTTCTTTCGATAGTTCGCAGCACGTGGAGATTATTAACGGCGTAAAAAGGTTTCTCCGTCAGAACGACATGTTCTCCCCTATTGAAAACAATACTGAAAATGCCTGCATACTTCCATCTGGTGGAAATATGAGGAAATTTATACGCCGGGACAGTAATGACCAAAAAAGTGAGGGACACAACTTTAAATCCATCAAACACAATATTGCACATTTCACTCCTATAAAAATTATATTATTATGCTCCATGAGATTCATATTTATAATAAATGCATTGGTTTTTTTTCAAAAAAAAAAAATAATAATTTTTGCTTGTTGATGGTTTTAAGGATCAAGTTATGGGTTGAGGACAGGGTACAGTAGTGACTTTTGAGATATCTAAATTCCATTTTGAAGATAAGATTAAAAAACACAGATTTTCACAATAGATGTAACATAATATTGTAGAACAATCACAGAGAAACAGTTTAACGTTAAATGAGAATTTACATTGGAAAGAAATGCCGAGAGATGTACTGATAAAAGAGAAATCATACTTATGAGATTTTGGACGTATAGATCTAAAGATGGACATTTGAAAACTGTCAAAGTAACAAGTAGCATAGTTGAGTCAGCAGGGGTTCTGCTGTAAATATGGCCTGATTACCAACGGGGCACACAACCACCAGTAAAAAAGAATAGAATTTTTTTCCTTATTCATTGCAGTAATTTTGCATGAGTAGAGCGTTTTAATAAGGCGAAAATTCCTATTAAATTTTACTGGTGCAAATGTGCCCCGTCGGTAATCAGGCCCTGGCTGTAAACTGCCGCCGAGAAAATGATAAAATTACCAAGTTTATCATCTTACTGTTCATATACAAGAAACCTCACTTACTGAAATTATGTGATCTAGTACAACTTTTTATGCTGAAAAACATAATTGCAGAATTAAAGACCAGAAATCAATACACTCATCATTACTTGGCCTCAAACTAGACCATGCAGCACGATAAATTTTATGTCACGATAAATTTTAATCTTACTTTAAAGAGCTGTAAAAATGTATAGTATTTTGACCAATGAAACCGCATATAATGTCAATTACATTACAACAAATATGGAAAGTCTAGTTCAGCAATATCAGATGAAAATGGTGACCACCTCTACGCCCTCTCGTGATATAGATTCGTTTGACACAAAGAAATGTAGATCTTATGGACAATTTGGTTAAAATATTTTCGTTATTGTTAAAAATCTAGGTTCGTGTTGGAGTGTGACACGTGTATAAATTATTCTTCGAGCTATGTTTAGCTAATCAACGCGTGATTTTAGCATTGAATATTTCTGTCAGTAATTCATACCGCAATAACTAAATATTAAACTTTGAGAATAATTTGTATTTACTCGTTATTTTTATATGCTGAATTTAAATATCTAATAAAATTGAGGTATTGCGATTAAACCGTTAACTTCTCAACTGTTTCATTCTTTTTTGACACCATAAATTAAAAATAGAGACAAAACACCACTTTTTCCATACTAAAAGATTTGCCTTATATAATCGCAAAATGTCTACCAATTAATAAAGCGAAGATTACAATTAAAAATTAGTAGTACCCAAAAACTTTTAGCAACGAAGTTGTCCGAACACAAATCGGGTAAAATAGTTAAGTGGTTTGAAACGATGTACTGTATCTATCCCAGATTCATTAAAACTCCATTCAGTGATGCCAAGTTGGAGAATTTTTTATTCAAAATAACTACCACTGTTTCAGGACAAAATTCTTCATTTTATTTCATGACAAACATATCGTCATTAAAAAAAACGAAGATTACTAGCCTGGAAAAGTGGTTGATATTTTGAATAAAAATTGTTTCCAATCTGGCAACACTGATTCCATTCTATGCTATATCTTATGGTGACTGTATTTAATTACAGGTAAATACAAAATTCCAAAAGGTACAATGGTAGGATTCGTTCCATATATGGCACACAGAAATCCGGATGTATTTCCAAATCCTGAAAAATTTGATCCGGAGAGATTTAATGGGAAATGCCAGAAAAATCCCTGGACTTACATTCCTTTCGCTGAGGGAACAAGAAGCTGCATTGGTGAGTATTGTCCTAATGCTAAAACATATAAATGTAAATATTTTTGTACCAGCTATCTGAACAGTGGTTCGGATTGTGTTTGTACAGTCTAAAAAAGATAAATATTTCTTGATCTATCAAAAGGATTTAAGAAAAATCATATAACCTCTTTCGAGTTACCCACGATCCCGAAAACGTTCATTTATCATCAGAAACCACAGAAATCAGTAGATTTCCGAGATTTAAAGAATTATCTCTGAAACAAAAGTCTCTTTTGCTTCTCGTAATTTTTTAAACATTGAGAAGTAGTTTTTATATTGTATTAATCAGTTCTCTCAACCCGGTATCGACATAACATATCGATTTTTTTTATATCAACTTTCCAGAAAATGTTTTCAGCTGCATAACAATATTTATTCATAGAATAGTAATAAAATAATGTTCATTTCGGATGTCTGTCTGTTGAACATGTTTGTAGAACATGAAAATGTTTATTTGAAAATTGATAGTATCCGAAAAATCCATAAGGTGGGTGAACCAAAGGTGGCCTATGTTCCTAAGGTAGACTACCCTTCAAAAGTAGAATTAATTTAATTTTTAATCTCAAAATGGTGCTAAAGCATTGTCAATCATGTAGCTGCAGTGTACGCTTCTAAATTTAAAGATTGATTTAAAGATCAACTTGATCCTCCGACATTCTATGCAGTGATTTTACTTTTGAGGAGTAGTCTTTCTATTTTCCAGGTAAGAATATATTTTAAATATTTTAATTTACACGTGTTTAAATTCTTTGAACTTTGAGTTATGATACGTTTTCGGAAAGATTATTTCTTTCTATTTAACCACATTTACTTCAATTATAAGAAATATATCAGATTAATACGTGTACGTCGTGCAAATAGCGACTATACGCATGTTCCCAAGGTGGCCATCTTAGAAAACAAATGTGGAAATGAGTGTAGTAAGGGTGATTTTCAAAATTTCTATATAGATATCTGAAAAACTTATTACCATTTATTGTTAACACCAGAGATCACTCAAAAGAAGTCAGTAACTCCCAGAAGAAAATCCATGAACTATCGAGCACAAAAAGTGCTTAAAAATCTTTTATTAATAAGAAATACTCGAAAGATATCAAAAGGAAGAAAGGATCATCAGAGCATAATAGTAAGCAAAATAGTGTCCCGAGCACTTTTTCATGTTTTAAAAGTGATTTCAATGCATGGGCAACTTTAGGATACTATGCGCCAAAGGTGGCCCACAAACTACAATTTTAAAATTGTATTATAAACGTTATTTTATTTTATTTTACAAAGAAAGATATGCTTGATATGTGTTAGAGGTAATTGTAAAATTTTACAAACAAAAATTTAGCCACATACACCCGAAAATTATTTTTTTTTAAATCCTCAAAGCTTAACTATGGCCACCTTTGGTTCGCCTACCTTATTTCATGTTGATACTTGCTTGAGAAAATTGAATAATATGCTGCAAAAACTACTTCGTAACGTTTCCAAGAGTTACTCAGTATAACAAGGGAGTCCTCTGATGCAGATTTCGTTTGGTCTCTGACCTCTTAGATAGAGTGTAGTATACTTTTAAGTACTTTTATCTAAGTAACGTTGTGTGGTTCTGAAATCTTCATCAGTTTTACATAGAACCATCAAAGCTGGACTTTCAGTGCAATGATGGGTTTTTCTTTGTTACAATATTTAACACTTTTGGCTAAATTTGTAGAAGGATGTTTGATATAAATTTTCTGGTATCTGTTTTCCATTTTCTTATGTGTGATTGAACGGTAGCTGAATACGGTCCCTTTAGAGTTTCTAAAAGTAATAAAATTTCGTTACACCTCAAAAAATAATCATTGGAATAAACTGTAAACTTACACATCTATGTTTTTGACGACGCCCATTCTATTAATGTAAAAATTGATGCAGGTTTTAATTCATATCCCCTCTTGTTCGGAAAGTGAGCGTCACGATATTTTGCTCTCGGGTCCATGAAAGTTACTTGTTGAAAATAGGTAGTACGTTAAAAGTAAATGTACAATAGTATAGGTCAATTCTTTGGCTTCATGCTTCACACACAATCTTATTGTTCTGACATCCTCAGGCGCAGCGGGAATCGCACTGTGAACCACTGTTTTCAAGCAGTTTGCTTAAAATCGCTATAGCGACCGAAGGACTCATTCGGTCGGAGAAATTTTGGTGTCAATTTGTGCGTAACAAAACAGGGTAATTAAAATCATAACCAAGACTCACAAATAATAAACAGACACAGATACTTTCTATTCAATAATCATTTTCTTTGCAGATTGGAGGTCTAAATAGTTTAAAATTACGATTTAGGTGAATAGGACACTAATGATGTTAAGGGGCCGCTTCACTGAAACTCCCCGATCACGAAACCCAATGTTAACTTACTGAAAAACTTCAAAGCGCGATTCCTCAATACCTAATATAATTTTTAAAATATGGATTTTACCATCGGAAAATAGGCGTCGGATGCCGACGATGTGCGTTTTTAAAAATTGTCTCCGTAAATTTTAATTATTTTTAATAAGATGATAAAATTTCATCAAGTGGAAATTTCCTAGTTTACAGGGATTTTTTAAGTACTTAAAATTTAAGGAGACAGTTTTTAAAAACGCACATCATCGGCATCTGACGTCTACTTTCTGATAGTGAAAACCATATTTTAATACTTATATTGGGTAATGCGTAATCGCGCTTTTAAGTTTTCCCATAGATTGACATGGAATTTTGTAATCGAGGTGTTTCAGTGAAGCGGCCCCTTAATATCATTAGTGTTCTTTTCACCTAAATCGTAATTTTCAACATTTTTGGCCTCTAATCTGCAAAGAAAATTATTATTGAATAGAAAGTTGCTGTGTGTGTTTATTATTTGTGATTCTTAGTTATGATTTTCATTACTCTGTTTTGTTACGCACAAACTGACACCAAAATTTCTCCGATGGATTGAGTCCTTCGGTCGCTATAGCGATTTTAAGTAAACTGCTCGAAAACAGTGGTTCACAGTGAGATTCCCGCTGAGGCCTGAGGATATCAGAACAAACAATAAGATTGTGTGTGAAGCATGAAGCCAAAGCCTATGAATGAAGCCTATACTATAGTAGATTTACTTTTAACGTACTGCCTATTTTCAACGAGTAACTTCCATGGACCCGAGAGCAAAACATCGTGACGCTCACTTTCCGGGGCTGCGTTGTAAGACGTTGTCATGTCAAAGAAAAAAACCCTTAACAGTACAAATATTAAATAGCGCTCAACAAGATAAATCTAATACCGGAAGGATTACTGACCCACCTCAATCCAGAATTGAAAATTCTGAAGAAGTTGACAATTCTACTCCGCAGGGAAATGCAAACGTGGTGATTGCGTCATCATCACATGCCACATCACGTGAGGAGACTAAGACTAAACCACAACGACTCAATCAGCGCAAATGCAAAAAGCACCGATATAGATTGCAACAACGTAGATAATTAAACGCAAAATGAAGGAAGAGTTCAATAGCAAATGCATTAATGATTATACAACCAGACACGATTCAGTAATATGAGCCACCAATGGCATTTAACCCAGACACTGCTCAGCCAAACGAGCACGATTCTACCTCTGAAACGATAAAAAAAAACCTCCGAAGGTATCTGCAGAACGATCGAGAACATTCCGTGAAAGGAAGAAACAGAAACAAGCTGTGCAAGGCATTATTGCTAGGGGCGATCAATCGTCTATATCAAGGCACAAATTCCTCAAGCACATTGCTCCTGGCAATGCTCAATAGTTTGTACACCGCCGCTGCATTCCCGTTGCGTGCTAATAACAAATAAATTGATTTAAACAAACACACACATTCTATCATTTTTCTACCACACATAGATATTGTCATGCAACAATACCTCCGGCCGTGTATACGACGCAGCGAACCACATTTTAAAGTAGCCTCTATTACAAAAAGTAAGAAGCTACCTATTGCAGCCGTCCAGAGGAAAGCAGTTAAGGAAATATTTGGTATATTTTTAACGAAATGATAGTCAAGCCCCCAAATCACTCTCCGTCTAAATATTGATATATATATATAAATCGAGTTCGTTGGCCAGCTACATCTGCCATCTTGTTTCATAATTGCGGCCACATACAGATTTCAAATTCAAAAAGATGTACAAAAAAATAGAAATCCTAAAAGTTTTTCCCGTGAAATGCTCGGCTTTGATACAAGGACTCTGGAGCATTATTTGTTTTACCTCTATCTTAAAAAATGGCTGAGATGTAGCAGTTTGAAATTCTAGGCTGACTGATATTTTGAAACAAGAATTCCTCCGTAAAAGGTTTTAAATTATGATTTTTAGTGAACGTGGTTACACGCCAATTTTCTTACATTGTTGTAAACATTGTTCCAACTCCCATATGCTCAAAACTATATATTCATATCCGCAGCGACAAATTCTCGCCCAGACTGGCAACATTTGGCGAAATTTTGCCAAGTTTGGAAACCAAAAATAAATCGTTATAAATTAAGCCAGCTTAGGCGAAATTCTCATTCAAATTCAGTTTTGACGAAAACTGGGAATCGATCTTCTATAATCGGGTTCGACGCATTTTAGCTTCGTGTGTTTGAGTAACATTAGCTGAAATCTTAATAACAAGGAATAGGGACGATACTTTTTCATCCCGGTACATGCAGGAAGGACTTTTTAAACATGAAGTTATTAATAATTCTCATAATAAAAATTATGCTTTTGAGTATAAAAAAATTCCTAGAATATGCTTAGGTTTATTGAATATATCACCATCAAAATAAAAATAATTAAATCGAATTATTTTAGAAAGATATAAATTATCGTTTTTCTCGTGAATTTTAGTGAATTATCCTGAATTTTCGTGAATTCTCGTGAATTTTCTCATTATCATCTTCCAATTTTTATTTCTTCTAACTCCATGAAAATTTATCAAAAATGCTGAAACTAAATACTTTAAAAAACTGATTCGACCCGAAAAACTTAAATAAAGTGTCAAAAGTAGGTCTTATTATTTGAAAAATCGACATTAGTACAATTTTTAATATATAGACGGCTCCTACTTCAAAAATTGTATTTATATTTTGAAATAAGATATAATTCCGAGTCTAATGACAATTTGAGTGTGATTTTATCATAAACAGTCTACAAATAAAATTGGGTTTATCTTTTTTTGTCACTGACATGTTTTCGACTATACAATATTGGTATGCGTTTTTAACACTATCTGTTGTAGTTGAAAAGTGTTTATTAATTCGGTTTCTCTGGCCGTTTGTCTATCTGTCCGTCTGTCCGTCCTCTAATTCATGTAAATATAGTCGTATTACCATGTAATTCGTACATAATATTGTGGTTTATTATGTTATGTTCGGCATTGAAAATTATGTGTGTAGCATTTATAGTTTGTTTACAGGGATACTCAAAAAGAATCCGTTTCATTATGGTCATGGGGAGAAATATTTTACAGTGTATTATAATATGTTACACTATTTCAAATGTATTGAAATTGGTATACATAACTCAGGTGTGCTATAAGATGCTTGCTGTCGAATTCGGTATGCATAGTATGGTGTTTTACTTCTAGATGGCAGCACCACAGGAATGTCTCTCCAGTCAGTACTGGCACCTATCGTTCAGATGTTTTTATTTCACTGCAATACCCGTAGAATGTAGATGTAGTTCTGTTATGTTGTTCTGTGATGCGTTATGTGCAAGTACTTGTGTTGTTATGTGCATTAAATTGTGTAAAGTAATTTATGCGTCCACCTCAATTATGTTTCATTTAATTAAGTAATCTTCAAAACAGTATACATAACATTTATCGTTCAGTTACAGGGACACTCAAAAGAAATCTGTTACATTATGGTGTATGTGGAAAATATTTTGCAGTGTATTATTTTTATGTTACGCTATTTCAAATGTATTGAAATCGGTATACATCACTGAGGTGCGCTATAAGATGCTTGCTAGAGAATTGGGTATGCATAGCATTTATCATTCATTTACAGGGACACATAAAAGGATTCGGTTATAGTACTGCCTATAAGCAATAATTGACAGAAGTGCGTTTTCAGATGTGGTATGCGTTTTTAGATGTAACTAATTTTTTTACATATTACTTGTTGTGTGTAAATTCTAACGATCATATACAGCTCTGCAGAAAAAAATTCGAGTACATTTCTACATCTTGACGGAAATTGCTGAAGATAAATTTTCAACTGTGTTATGATATATACAGGACTACACAAAAATATTTGACCCTATAATAAAATTTCTGAAATTGGGTTTTTAAATATTATACATGTTTTCCAGATTGTTTATTTGGACATCTTTCTTTCATCAACCTCGTTTACCTTGTTGAAAGGGGAAGTTTTGTTAGAATTGTATGAATGTGTTGGAAAGTGCTTCATAATCTATATTTGACTCATGATTTTTCTTTATTGTTATATTTTACTCTATTGTACTATAAAGTGCAATGTTTGAAACAGGTAAATACAGAGAGAAACTTGGAACATACAAACCAATTAAACTTATTTTCATTATTTCTTATGGTAAAAATTAATTCTGATTTCAAACTATTCGTTTCACAAACTAAATCTTTGGAACGAGGTACCACTGTGTTCACAGTTTGGTATTATAATAGTTTTTCTTTTATTCCAGGTAAAAACTTCGCTTTGATGGAAATTAAAGTAATCCTGGCTCACATTCTTAAGAATTTTGAAATCATATCTTTGGATAAAAGAGAAGACGTGTTTTTCAACTGGAAAATAATCATGACTCCACTAACTCCCATTAGACTTCAATTCATCAAGAGAAGATAGCATTTCTCATCACATGAAATACAGGCTGTTTCTAACAAGGAAGGTCTCCATGAGCTGATACTCATAAAATGAAAAAAAATTACAAAATAATCTTCTCGTGAGGGTATATACGTCTATAATTAAAAAAAAAAAAAAAAAAATGCTGCGAAACCTCGATATAACAAACGTAAAAATAATATGAAAATTTCGTTTATTTGGCGATTTATCACCGGTTGGCGACGGAATAATAATAAAAAAATAAGATTTCATGTCAAATACTCTTTAAGGGAAAACTTTTTCATGCTGAATTTGTTTAAGTAAGTTTAACTTACTTAATAAATAGATTTTTATAACTACATAAACAAACTTTTTAAAACAAAATTTAAATTGATTGGAATTGTTTCAGGCTCAAAAATAAGCTCGATTCTGAACATTGTCAACTAAAAAAATAGTACTGTTGCTATGGAAACAACGACTTCTTCGATATGACAATGTTGAACGAATGCGTACGCCCTCGGCATTTTTCTTTTGAAATACATTTAAAAACTACTTATATAACCAGTGAGCCGTTTAAATAAGAAGAAATCGTAGAATGAAGGATAAAACAATGGCATTCAATCGGTAATAAGTACAGAGAAAAAAAGGTGACTGATTTAAAGAATATTTTTAATTAATATTACTGTAAATGCACACGGTCGTTTGCGTTTGGCGAGGAAAAGGTGTTGCAAAGATGTTGCTTGCCAAATCGCGTCTTTTTGTGCCAAATACTCGAAAGTTTTTTTTTTTTAGATTTTCTACTTGGATATTTCGCAGCTAAATTTCACTGTTTCTTTTTACATACTTAAATAGTTTCATCAGAATTTTTTTTTTCAAAATTTTCTGAGTTTGCGCTTTAAGGAGACCTTTCTTTTAAATAGCATATGGGTCGTTTTCTTTTTATAGAACAATTTGAGCATTATATATGTTTAAAAATTATTTTTTCCCTTAAAAATGGGATTCTATTGTATTTATGAACTGTCTATAAGTAATGAAATACTACTAGCAAAAATATTTTACAATGTTGAACACACAAAAATAAAATTTTAAATTTCAAGTCGGCAGATCGATGGCAAAGAGAGATAGGGAATGACACTTAGAAAGAGAAATAATAAGGGAATGACAGGGGAATGAAAAAATTAAGGTTAGCTTGTGTACTATCATAACTATCTACACAAAAAAGAATTGCACTGAAAGATAAATTTAAAAGCTCAATGCAAATAAGGCTTAATCGCTTATTGGGTTTTTATTACAAAATTAAGACAAATAAAATAGACAGGGTAATGATAGTCAATAAAAATACTTACCAAGATATAACTGGAAAACTTTAAGCTTTACATGTCCCTGCTTGCTTCTGCAAAAAGAACAATTCAAGATAGCTTCTCTAATGAGGCCTTTTTTCACATGTGGAATTCTGGGATAATATGACTGTTGCCAGATGTTAGAATCATAATTTTCATTTTATGACAAGAGAATGACAACAAAACGAAAGCATATTTTTATTAATTTCTCATAAAAACACAATCCATGAAAAGTCTTAACTTTTTCAATTTTAGGTAGATTTCGTAAGAAATATTACCTATTACATTCTCCCCTACGTTGGAATTTTTGAAATTTTTTTGCAGATATACGCCGATTATGACTCCCAGAACCCAAAACCACCCCCAGTTCAAAACTTTATCTATCTATCTATCTATCTATCTATGTCACTTTTTTATGCACACGATAACTCCCATAATTCTGCACAAATCTCTTCCAAACTGATACATAAAATCAAGGGACCTAAAATCTCGGTCAAGTTCGTTAATGGCTAAAATCGAACCAAGAGGGCGGAAAGGGGGGGGGGCTTTTGTGAAAACAGAAAAAAACCCACAATTTCTTAATTATGATACGTATCGAATCCGTTTAAAGTTATTATTACTTCTAGGAAAAGAGCCAAAAATTTATGTATGACATATTTTTGATATCATTAAAAATGGCCCGTAGAAGGGGAAGGGGGGGTTTAGAAGAAAAAAATTCATAACTTCGTCAATTCAGAAGATATCAAATCCGCTTAAATTTATTATAAATCTTCTTAATATTATCTAAAACTTTTGAATTGACAAGTTTTTTTGTAGGATTAACCCTTATAGCAAAAAAAATTAAAAACATAAACAATCCCTGCCAGCTCCGTCTGCAAACAAATTAGGTTTCGAAGTGGGCGTTTTCTAATGCCGTATCATGGCAAAAAATGTCTTTTCTTCCGCAATTCCCAACAAACAGGCGCCCCACGGTCTGCGTCTTCGAAATCTACCTGTGTCTGTAGGCCGAGTCATCAGGGATTTTTTAGTATTCTATGATAGTTTTTAATCATTTAAACAACGCATTTATTGCAAATATATTTGAATGGTGAACTCTTAAGAATCCCTTTTGTGTTAAGGTGGAGCAGGGACGCACAGAGGAATGACATTTATCACATAAATAAAAATATTTAAGTTCTTCATATTTATAAATAATATGTTTTATCCCATTACCAAACAAAACCATGGGTTTAACGTATTCTAGCATTCTGTTTCATTTTTATACACGTTTTTTCATTACTTTTTTAAGCAGGGACAAGAATTTCGCTGTTTAAAGAAAATGACCCATATGCATGTATACAGGGTGCTGCTTCTTACCGTTGACCAACAGAGAATTTATAAACTGTTAATTTCAGAGGTTGGTTTTCAGTTGCAAAAATGTTTCAAATATTGTTCTCCATCATCCGAAAATCCATTTTCGTCAAAATACTTGTTATTTTTTAAAGTTACAGAATTTAAACTTTTTTACGGTTCTTTGGAGGTAATATTTAGGAAAACTTTCCGATGCTCCAAAAAATAAAACTGTAAAATTTCCATCGAAAACATACCGAGTTAGGATACTTTGAATTTTATGCTTTTACAGCGTTTTTCGGAGCTTAAAAACGAAAAAATATGTTTTTAGGAATTAAGTTTAGGAATTAACTTTTGGTTAACGATACGAATGGGAACCCTGTACCTGTACAAAAAAGTGCTTTAAAATATTGTTTTTAAATTATTTATGTATATTGTTTTATTTATATACGAACATACGTACTGATAATTATCACTGCTTTAATAAAATTTTGGCTTTGATAGAAATTAGAGTAATTCAGCCTCATGATTTTAAAAATATTTAAATCCTATTTTTTAAAAAAGATAAGACGTATTTCTAAGCTTCAAAACAGTAATAACTCCATTGACATTAATTAAACTTCATTTTATCCACGAAAATCATCACATGAAAGATAGAAATTAATAGAATAGATTCTAAATAGAGTGTGCACGGACCGTAACTTGGGGTTGCTTGAACACTGGGATTCTTTTTGGACCTAAAATAAAAAAATATATTTTATAACGGTCGCGGATCTACTGTGTTACTAAATATTGCGGTTACCTGTTAGAGCATCGGTGAATTACGTCAATTTTGCCAACACAGTAAAAAACCAGGTCTGATTTGAAATACTTTCTTGCTACGGTTTCAAGTAGCACCCCGGTGTCTAAGTAACTCCAAGTTACAATATACAGGGTTTCCGAAAAGTTCTTCCTTCCATGATTACAAAATTTATTCATATCTATATTATAAGACAGACATGTAAAAATGATGCCGCAATGTTGGAAAACTAATCAAGGTTTTTTTGTTGCAGGTTTCCGTAACATGGCGGTGGTGTAGCTGTGTCAGTGTTCAGGAAACAGGACCACTTAAGGAGATCTGGCTGACCTTCAACCTCCGTTGAAAAAGTGGGAGATTTTGTGTGAAGTTCCAAGAAATCAGTGCGTATGGCATCACTTGCAATACAAATGCCAAAAAGGTCTCGTGATACCAGAGGATACACAGAGATTTTTCCTGATTTGCGAACATTTCCGGCTTCCTGGACACTGACACTGATACACTACAGCTACGGAAACCTGCAACAAAAAAACGGTTAGTTTTCCAACAGTTTGGCACCAGTTTCACATGTCTATCTTATAGCAAATATGAATAAACTTTGTAATCGGGAAAGAACTTTTTGGATATAAAGAAATTGTCAAAAAATATTAGGCTGATTTCTATAGAAATCTACCTATTGCAATCATTTCGTATATATATATATATATACACAGTGTGATACATAAATATCGAAAAATAGGCTATTTCCTTAAATATTTCTTAATTGTATCTTAAGAAAAATTAGAATTTTTTTGTACGTATTTCGACCTGTGCAGAAATCTAAAATGTGCACAGACACTTGTATAGATAATGAATTAAATAAAATTAAGTGCATCGCCCATGAAAATGGTTTTAACAGTGAGTCACCCGTAATTAGAGACAACTTTTACGCCTCGTGTAATTGCACTTTTAAGGGGGAAAATATGAAGATGTCAGGGCTAAAACTATGAAAGAACTCGAAATCGACATGTTAGAAAAGTCTTGTTTAAATCAACTGACACATTTAAAGAATACAGGAATAAGAATTTGTTTAAAACTGAAGTTACAGGAAGGAGTTACTTATTCACCTGGAAGCTTTTAAAAAGCATTTAAACGCTCTATTAGGAGCCAATCTTTATTTAAAACTTTAAATGCATTTTTCTGCATCATAGGTTTTTTTCAGCTTTTCTCATCTTTAAATTGATATGTCAATAACCATTAAAGATAAATAGTTAAAACTTGGAACATATCATTTTCTAATATTTTACTTAAATTTTAATTCGGCAAATTTAAAAAAAAATATTCACTTTTGAAAATATATTTGTTTAAAATAAGTTGCGTCTTTTTTTTTAATTGCTATTTTAAATATTTCATTTTTTAAATTAATATTTTTTAAAATGCTGAATCAAAATTAAAACTTATATATTTCTGTTTAATTAAAAGAAAAAAAATGCAATTCGACAAATAATATTTCAAGTTACAATTTTAAATTACTCTGAATTTTTTGAAAAAAAAAATGCATTTTTTTAAAATTTTGTAAGAGGTCTTATGATATGATTCTGTTTACAAATTATATGGTTAACCATTACAAAAAAATTCAAAATTCTAATTCAATAAATAAATAAATAAATGTTTCCCGGACACCTTGCAATAACATTGTTTCTTGAATTACACGCATTTCAATTTGTGTCTGATCCCTTGAAACCACACAAATTATTAAATCTGACATATCTCTCTGAGTTCTGCAGATATCAAGAAGGATTTTTTTTTGTTTTATTCAGGAATGGGTAAGGGAAAAATTCTTAATTGCAAAATTTGTTCTACGGGGGTCGTATAAAAACTTAATTTTTGTATTTTCTCAAATATACCCCCCATGGAGTTGCAACTTATCTCATCAAATTTTGCACCTTTTTTTGTGAAACTTTGGAACTGGAAGTATGTGCCTAGGGGCAATATTTAAGGAGATAGCCTATTGTTTCGATATTTATGAATCACACTCTATATATACCAGTGGACCCGTGCGATGATTTCGCACTTCAGTCTACTGTAATTTCTGGCCTATAATCCGCAGATCAAACAATTATGTTTCTGACCCAGAAATTTTATTTTGTATAATGCAACTTTCTAGATCGCTGTAAATATTTTGCTTCAATTATTAAATAAAATTTCTGGATCAAAACATAATTGTTTGATCCGCGGATTATAGGCCGGAAATTACGGTAATATTTTGTCTAATATTTTTTATATACAGATGTAAACTTCTAAAGAGAAATTAAGGATAAAAAATCTGCAAACAATATTAGCCAAGCCAGAATATCGTCCCATTTATTACATCAAAGTTACAGTAAAAACTGATTGAAAATAGCAAAAGACACTCGTGATGAAAAAAAAATTAACAATCGATTTCAACTGCATTAGATGGCGTCATCTGCTTCTTGATAAATTAATGAATAAAATAAAATAAAATAAAAATAAAATAAAAATAAAAATAAAATAAAATAAAAATAATTCCGAGTAGTTTTTGTCCTTATTGCGATGCTCATAAAAAATATTTTAATGAAAATTTTCAATGAAGTTCGAAATAAATTAAAAATTCGGATTAATCTGACTTCCTATTCGGTCTAAAATTCAATTAAAAACATTTGCATGTTCCCTTCTTTTTCTTTTTTCTTTTTTTTTTTTTTTTTTCAAGAAGCAAATCACAATTTATTGTGTAAAAATTTATATTTGTTAACTTTAATGTATTTATAAAAATGTGTCATGCAATTTAAGAAATTGCATATTTTCTTTTAACGGATAATATAAATAGTAAAAGTTTATATAATGAACACAAATATGCACATTCAAATTCTAATGAGGACCAGAAAAGCATATGTTACTATAAAGAAATTTTCAACATTCGCATAAATTAATAAGTAATTAATATTTCAAAAACAGTTAAATCCGGAATATACAGTATCAAATAAAAGAAAAAAGTAATGAAATACATAAAATATTGTTTCAGTTTGTATCTAAATAACTGACTCTTCTCAGACTCTTTTTTCATTTTTTTTTCAACAGTTTATATCCGTTTATCTAATCATTCAAAATTGATAAGTACTTGTATTTTCCCTTTTTTTGACACACTGAAATATATACATAATAAAATTATAGTGTTGATATAAAACTTTTGGAAGTTGCATTAAATTTTAATATTTATAGATCACATTTTACGACGAAATAGACAACATATTTTTATAAAGAGTTTTTCTCAAATTAAAACAATATCTCCTTTTTTTCTTGTAGGTATCTCATTACATTGTTTGTAAAAATGAAATTTCTTTGTAATATTCTGTTTGTGATGAAAAATATTTCACAATATATGCCTGATGCATGATTTTTCGTTCTTTTTAACACTTTCCAACCTAGTTGAAAAGTGTTTATGACTTCGGTTTGTCTGCCGTCTTGCCGTGCTTTAACTCCCGTAAATATGCTCGGATTGCCCTGAATTTTTTATATGTTGCTGTCATTATCTATAGCATGTTCCTTATTTCAACTGAAGAATGTAGCACTTATAGATTTTTACAGGGACAGTCAAAAGTATTCGGTTACATTACAGTCAATTGGGAATAATCGTTTCAAGTGCATTTTGATGACGCTACGTCATTGAAAACATATAATGAAATTAATATATAATTATGAAGCGCATTAAAACATACTTTTTGTATAATATGGGGTGCAAAGCATTTATTATTCATTTACAGGGTCAAACAAAAGAATTCTGTTACACATCGTTCGATGGGGAAAAATCGTTTGTAGTGTAATTTAGTGATATTTCCCTATTTCAGACATAATGAAAATTATATGCATTACTGAGGTACACTATAAAGTTTGACTATTTGTTTTCATAGTATGCGTGTGTTTATAAACTTGGTTGATCATATACAGAGCTACACAAGGGAATTCGTAAGTATTACAGACTATGGGAGTGAATTGCTTAAGGGTAGTTTTTAACTGTGTTTAAGCATTTTCCTGCTGAACTATATTTAGTAGACTAATAGAAGAGTTTATGGAATATAAATAAATTCATATACGGGGCTATGCAAAAAAAAGATATATTGTCGTTTACCTTTGGTAATTGCTGCAAGTGAGTTTTAAGTTGCCTTTTAGCTTAATAGGTGGTGTGTACAAAAGTCTACAGATAATATACAGTGCTGTCCAAAAGATTTCCAGTGCATTTCCATCGATTGGCGAAAATTGCTAAATGTGAATATTCTGACTGAACTAAATTTTATCATACTATATATCCACATCTATTTATCATGTACAGGGCAGCACAAAATAATTCGACTACTTTTTTGATACTGGAAGGTAATTTCGAAAACTGTATTTTTCAATGTGTTATATGTTTTCTAAACTGTTTACTTACATATCTTCTGTCACCTTAAATAATTTTGAAGTTTCGTTACAGTTTTCTGGCTGTGTTGGAAAGTGTTTCATAATCTATACTTGACGCATGATTTTTCGTTTTTGTTTTTATTATTCATTCATGTTATTGCTTTAAAAAATGCCATATTCGCCTCTATTTCTTCTCTCATGATAAAGATGCCCCATTTAGAAATTATTCACAAAGGAAGACAGACAGCTTTAATGTTTGTTTTACAATATTTATACATCGACATTATGGTATGAAATAGTAAATTTTCAGATCCAGACACTTTGCATTGAATGTAAAGCTAATATTTATTCACTTTATCAATACTTGTCTTTTGACTTGTCTATTATATTCCTACTTTTAATGGAATAGACATTGATTTGTTGATTTTTTATAACATTTCTCTTATTATAGAAAACGTTTTAAATAGCATATTCTTTTGCAATAATGTACTTTTAATAATATATATTTTGTAGAAGCGTGTTTATTCAAGATAAAGTAGGCTATTGTGAATTTTCTTGAAAACAGTATGAATACTAAGAACTGAGTACTATAGACAGAAAAAGAAGTTTGGATTGTACAACATCGTATGATCTTGTGTTGGCCACTTCTTGATTTTAGAAATAAAAAAAGGTCGGTTCTACGCAGAACTTTTAGTGGAAAACTTAAATATCATCATTCAATGAATCTTCTTAAGCTATTTTTCGTATTGGAACTGATATATGTTGTTAAATGAGATTTTCATGTAAAGCAAAAATCGTATATCATGTGCTATTATCTCAAATTTACCTGGTATATAACGTACAATTTTCAGTATTCAATCAAAGGATTAAAAAATATTACTTCGCTACTGAAATAAATGAAAAATTACTGAATAAAGAACTAATGATACTCTTTTTTGCCATGATCCTTATGCCCATCTAAATTGACAGAAACATATGCTGATAAATTTATTTATGGTCAAAGATATTTTTAATCAGTTATTCCAAGTTAGTCATTTCGGAATTCAAATTACTCCTTGAAAAATATCTTGTATTTGACAATTCATTATTTTTGTATGATGCATTAACGATAGATTAACTCCTGCAATTTTATTGTTTTTGTGATTGCTTTCTTTATTACAAACCAAAAGTATAATTGGTATGTCAAAATATGGCGTAAAACATGGCATATTTCTATTTCACTGTTTCAGCCATTAGTACTTACTGAACAATTTTTAATAAAATGTTTAAAATATAATCGTTTGTGATTCAAATGCTAATTAGTATCAGATACGTGCAATGCTAATCAAGGATGAAGAGCTAATTATTTGTGATATCCGTTTCTATTATCATACGTGTAATCCGAAAAGGCTTCTTTTCTTTGGTATATTGCATATACTGATGGATTTTCAATGAAAAGCTTAAAAAATATCATTTGAATATGAAATAATAATTAAGGCTGGTGAAAAAATTAACTGTGATATATATATTTTTTTATCATTCAAGAGTGGTAATGCGATACATTTCTTTCCATTCACATGTTAGATTCTCTAAAGAGTTTTTAAATAAATGCTAAAAAATAATTGTTTGAAATTCCAGTGATGATTAGTACCAAGCAATACAATGCTAATTAAGAATGTACTCCTAATTTTCCTTCACATACAACATTCTCTACAGAATTTTTAAAGAAATGATAAAAAATAATTGTTTGAAATTCCAGTGATGACTAGTATCCAAGAAATACAGTGCTAATTATGAATTTACACCAAATTTTCCTTCATATGTTACATTCTCTAAAGAATTTTTAAATAAAATAACTGCTAAAAAATAATTGTTTGAAATTCCAGTGATGATTAGTATCTAAGCAATACAATGCTAATTAAGGATGTACTCCTAATTTTCCTTCACATATTACATTCTCTACAGAATTTTTAAAGAAATGATAAAAAATAATTGTTTGAAATTCCAGTGATAACTAGTATCCAAGCAATACAGTGCTAATTAAAGATTTACACCTAATTTTCCTTCATGTGTTACATTCTCTAAAGAATTTTTAAAGAACTGCTAAAAAATAATTGTTTGAAATTCCAGTGGGGACTAGTATCCAAGCAATACAGTGGTAATGTTGGATGCAGCCCTAATTAACTGTAATGTTTCTCCTTTTAATCATTAAAATGTGGAATACAACAAACTTACTTTCACTGAAAAATAGCAACTAAGAGATTTTCCATGCAAAGTTTAAAAAAAATTATAATCGTTTAAAATTCCAGTGCTTGTTAGTATCAGATCCATACAAAAATAAAATTAAATGTCCCATTTGACCACCTCTCCCTTAAGCGGAATTCCCACAATTCCAGAATTAGCAGCAGCAGTTGCTAAGGGAAACTAGGAGTGTACAAGTTATCCAGATACATTCATTGTTGGTGCATTAGCAACATCCAGTAATCCTTACTGTAGAATTATTGGCCTAAATTTTCTCCAAAATAAAGGATCTCAAAACATTAATAGAGCTTTGAAAAAAGTTAAATCTTCAACAAAAAAAAAAAACACTTGATGGAGGAAAACAACATTTCACGTGTTTAGCACCAAAATATTTTGTTTCAGATGTAGAATTTATTTCAGTCTTGCAAACAATTTGGAAGAGAAAAACTTTTGTTAACTTTGATCTGGTTTTATACGTTCATTCAAGCGTGTAATGCCTATTTACTTTCACTGATATGTTGTACCATCTGAAAGATTTTCAATGTAAAGAAAAATTATTGTTTAAAGTTCCAATATATGAATAGTTCACAACATCTGCTATGTACAATGATAATTAAGGATGAAGAACTAATTAATTGTGATACTCTTTCCTATTGTTATTCAAGTGTCTAATAATCTGCAATTATCGTCATTCACATTTTTCTTTTTGCAAAGGATTTTAATAAAGAACTAAGAAAATTATAGTTTGAAATTACAATGCTAAATAGTATCCTAATAATGCAATGCTAAATAAAGATGGATGATGAATTGTGATTATTTTTCTTATTATCAGTAAAGTGCGGAATACGGCATACTTATATTGACTGATACGTTGTACCATTGAGATGTTTTCAAAGTAAATTTTAAAAAATAGGTATTTTTTTTAATCTAGTGCTAATTAAATTTCACACAATTAATGATGATGTGCTAATTAACTGTGATCTTGTTTCATATGTCCATGCAAGTATGCACTACAGTACAATTCTTTACATTCATGTGTTGCATATTTTGATGAATTTTAAAATGAAAATAGCCATTTGAAATCCATTGTTAATAATTAGTATCCAAGCTGTACAATGCTAATTAAGAATGATTTTCTTCTATATGAAAAATCGTAATTTTTATATGACGTACAGCTGTTTACTGCGTACATCTGTTTTAATGTCTATCACCAGATTTCGGAGCCCTCGTAACATTTTATAACTTCATGCATAAAAATGATAGAAATTCATAGATAAATGATAATAAAGTTTTATTTTTAAACTTGAAAGAAAATAAGGATCATCAGTATTGAAATTTCTCATAGAAACATATTTGCAAATAACAACATAAAACTAAGAGAATATATTTTCTTAGCCCATTTCAGTTTCAATAAAATAAAATAAAAGTATTGAATACAAGAGTAAGCCATAATATTTAATGATTATTTCATTAATTTAATGATAATCTATCCCTTAAAACAAGAATTTTCAGAAAAATGTAAACAAAACATATTGGAAGGAGAATGATTAGGATTGCTCACGCATGAAGAACAATATTTGTTCATTTTTTTTTTTAATATTATTAATTGTGTTTGTTTTTGGCCGTATACGAACAAAACGAGTATTGAAAACGTGTTTGCGTTAAAAAAAAAATAGTAGTTAGGTATATAGTAGCGAGAAACATATATTTTTGTTTATCTTCGTAAAACTTACTTTATTTATTGATTATTACTTCACCCACAATGCGTTTTCAAAGATATTTTGCTGAATATTATATTAAATTATTCAGCCAGAAATCATTGGAATGGCAACTTTAGCACAAAACTTTTCTTCACAGAGGAAGTATGTGATAATTATTTTAATGATTGTCTTATTGATCTGAATGAAATAGAATATGAATTCCAAGAGAATGGTACATTATTCCACCATTTAATATTATTGTAGGAAATGGAAAACTATTTAAAATTAATAAAACAACTAGGATTGAAAAAGAAAAAAATTATTAATAATACAACAACTATTATTGAAAGTATAACTAGGATAAAGTTGGTACTGAAATTATCAAAAATCAAGATTGTTGTTGTTTTTGCCAAGTAGTTCTAATATAGCTAAAACATTTAGCTGAAAGTCGAACTCTTCTTTAATATAAAGTAATTCAAAGAATGATACATTATTCTATCATTTAAGATTGTTGTATGAAATAAAAAAATATTTAAAATTAATCAAACAACTATTATTGAAAGGTAAAATATTTATTGTTAATACAGCATCTATTATTAAAAGTACAACTATGATAAAGTTGGTACTGAAATTATCAAGTTTCAAGATTGTTGTTTTTGTCAAGTAATGCTAACATTGCTAAAAAGGTTTAGCTGAAATTCAAATCCTTCTATGATGTAAAGCAATTAGAAGAATCAAACTTGTTCTTTTTAACTTAAAAAAAGAAAAATGTTCTTCGTTGATCTTCCTCGAAAATAACTTTAAGTCTCACCGAAAGGTGGAGCAGTTCAACTATCAATTAGAAAAAAAAAACAGTTCTATGCACTCTCAATGTACTGCATTAAAATACAAAGGTACACACCTACTTGTATAGCGGTTAGAATTCTGGGTGCAAGTCAAGAGGTGTCTGGTTCGAATCATGTTCAGGCCTAATTGTTCAGGCCTAATAGTATGTTGCCATTTAATTTCAACAGCAATCGGATTATACTAGGTTGCATGAACTAGTAATTCATTTACAAAGTATAATCGTAGCGGCTTTATGGTTCAACATTTTACCAGTTTACTGTTCACCATTTTACTAGTACTCGGTCCAACATTTTACAAGTTTATAGTTCAGTCGCAACACCAAATGTGGGAACAATCCTGCAGCAAATTTTCAACAGTGTTCAACCTATTGTTCATAATATGACAGGTATTTTTTTAAATGGTTTTCGTTTAGATCTATTAGAAATATTTTATTAATGAAATGAAGAAGAAAACCATATTAAAGTGGCAAATCCTATCAGAATATTTTACATTAACTGTAATTTAAAAAAAATGCCAGCTTTCAGTTTCAACAAAGATCCCAGTTATACTAGTTAGTAAGAACTAATAATTTATTTTCAAAGTACAATCGTAGCAACTTTATGGTTCAACATTTTACAAGTTTACTATTCACCATTTTATTAGTACTTGGTCCAACATTTTACAAGTTTATAGTTCAGTTGGAACAAAGGTTTTATCATCTTATGGTTGCAGCTGCGGAAACTCCAAAAATTTACTCAATCCAGCACCAAACTTTTAATAGTGTATGATCTGACAGGTATTTTTTAAATTGTTTTCCTTTAGATCTATTAGAATTATTTTATTAATGAAATGAAATAGAAAAACGTACTAAAGTGGCAAATCCTATCAGAATATTTTACATTAAATGTAATAAAAAAATATAACAATAAAAAATTGTCACAGTGCATTTAATTAATATTGCTGAAAGCAACATTACTTAGAGAGGGTGACTTTCGTGATTTTTTAAAAGCTGTTATCTATACTGTTAAGATAAAGAATTTCAAAAACCTGTTATGGTAAAATCTATTAATATTACAAGCTTCTAAAATAACTTTATTAAAAGTTTAATTTCACAAATAAGGCTGATTTCTTCATTATTAAATATTGTTATACAATTAAGATGGAAATTACAGAAATCTGTCATGGTAAATTTTACTAATATTCCGAAATTGCTAATACAATGTTATTAAATTTTTCATTCTTTTTTCAAAATAAAGATTTTTTAAAATTATTTCCGGATCATTCTAATATATAATTAGAAATACATTTAAATTATTTTAATAGCCATTCTTAGAAGTAAAGTTTAAATTTATATATATATAGATATAGATAGATATTGCATTAACACATACAGACACAAAACTTTGAATTTCTACCGTATGGCATATATTTCAAAAGTCCATTCTGAGATCTGTTAAGAGTATAGTAAAGAAATGCAACAATATTCTTGATCCGTAAGCTTTA
Source organism: Maratus michaelseni (assembly GCA_963931845.1). NCBI lineage: Eukaryota > Metazoa > Arthropoda > Arachnida > Araneae > Salticidae > Maratus > Maratus michaelseni. The sequence continues at coordinate 143,712,985 of OZ007598.1, forward strand.
TGAAAATTAATTTTGTCAAATTATGTAATATCAATACATTTTTTATAATAATTCTAAGTTATAAAACTAAATCTTAAATTCCACTTCTTACGGAATGGCGAGCTTTCCCGATTATTTAAGGATTGTTGTGCATTCAAATAAGAAATTAATTAAAATTAATGAAACCACCACCATTGAAAATATAGTTTTGGACAGAATTGATGTTGAACTCACGAAGATGTTGGCTCAATATTTAGGATTTGAGTACGAATTACTAACTCCTCTTGATGGTGAACTGGGAAGAATTTTGCCCAATGGTACTTGGACAGGAATGGTAAAAATGGTGTTACAAGGTGAAGCAGACCTTGTTGCCAGTATATTGTCACTTTCCGAAGAAAGAAGTAGAGTACTGGATTTTAGTTATCCCTATTATAAAGCGAGTATTACATTTGTCACAAGAAAAGCAGAATACGAGTCAAACTTTGCCGTTTTCCTTACACCATTTTCTTTCCCAGTATGGGTATGTACTTTAATAACTTACTTTTTTATAACAACAATTATTTACATAAAGTTCAAAAGGAAATATCTTTTACAAAATATATTATTAGACTCTTTTGGAACACTGTTACGACAGAATAATTTTTTACAACCTCAAAAAATCAGCGATTTTATTTTGATCACAATTTGGATTGTAGGAGCTATGTTTATAAGTTACAGCTATAGTGCTGTTCTTTTATCTCATTTGACCTTCCCTCCTTTAACTGGAGTTCGGACAATTCCAGAATTAGCAGTGGAAGTTGCTAAAGGAAACTACGAGTGTATAACTTATCCAGGCACATTCATTGTTGGTGCATTAGCAACATCCAATGATCCTTATTGTAGAATTATTGGCCGAAATTTGCTCCAAAATGAAGGTTCACAGGACATTGATGGAATTTTGAGAAATGTTAAATCTTCTAAGAAACCAACATTTGTCGGAGGACGACAGCATATTATGGGTTTAGCAACAAAATATTTTGTTTCAGACGATGAATTTATTCCAGCTTTGCAAACAATTTGGATGAGAAATGATTTTTGTTGCAAAAAAGATTTAGATCGTTTTGTAAGTCATCTTTGGAGCTCAGGAATCTACCAAAAAATGGTTGAGTTCGACAGTTTTCTGTCATCTCTTAAAATATTATTGTATCCGGATGATGTAACAAGAAAAAAAGAAACATATTTGACGGTTAGTAATTTGAAAGGTGCTTTTGCTCTTCTCATAGCTGGATATGTTTTCGCTTTATTAACACTTATTTTAGAAATTATTGTTAATAAGTTTTTAAAGAAACGATATTTATTTACTGCTGTAATATAACTTTTTGAACATCCACACTATAAATTTTATTTTATTTTGTAATCGAAAAATTTCGAATTTGTAAGAAATTGATACTTGATTTATGATGTAACTAAACTTTTATCCAAACTGCTAAATTTACCCCAAGAGTTTTCCTATCTACCAACGAATGACTGACTTGGCCATTCTTTTATCCTCTGACGACATCATTGAACTCCTTTCGTATTAGTAAGGATATAAAGAAACACCCATGAGTGCTGAAATTAGAGCAAGGAATAAAGAAACGGACTTAACTCCTAGTAATTGTGCAAGAAACAAAAAACATTGTTAATATTTGTACTCGCTGCAAATAGAGGCGTCTTAAATTCAGACACATATGTATCTGAAAAAGCAATTCAGATGCTTAAAGTGTCTGAATGGGAAGTTTTAGACATCTATAATGTCTTAATTTAAGACAGATAAGTGTCCTACTATAATTATGTCCTGAACGAACACAGAAAAACGTCTGAACAATGATTATAGGCCTGAATTTAAGACATTTACAAGTTTAGACATTTCAGAAATTCAGACACTTATACCTTGAATCACCCACGAACAGTGATGTAAAATATCCAGGTATTTATTTTTTAAGGTAAATACTCATTTTGAGCATTGATCTGGGTATTTATTCTTTAATCAAATATAGCTGTGAAAAAATCTTAAATTGCTATTAGTTATAATGGATTACTGTAAAAGAAAGAAACATTTAGAACTTTGGACTTCTTGCAACTCTTACATTTTAAAGAAACTCAACATTTTACATTTAAATATTGAATTTAAATATACTTTTTTAATTATAATGAAGAATGTAAAAAAGCTAATGTATTTATTCGGAAGAGTTTTATTACAAAGATAATTTTAGTAAAATTTATGTAACAGGTACACTTAATATGCGCAACTCCACTTCAGCTAATGTATTGGTATTACGTAGGTTACTCCAATAAAGGGGACATATTCTCTAATCATTCTCACAAGATTTCTTTCCCGGATACACTCTTTTTCTCTGGAAATAACTACATACGTCTTAACTGGAGTGCTATATAATTTCATATGATGATCAATTCCATAAATAATGGTTAAAGTATCACGTAAATCTGGCAGTTTTAAAGAACAGTCGGCCAAAAGAAAAAGAGAACAACCCCATGTATTTTAATAACAAAACTAGCTGACCCCCGCCTGGCGTTGCCCGGGCCCGTGATAATAAATTTAAACAGAAACATCAAGTTTTCATTATTTTATATCTTCAACCGGACTTTGTATGAAATTATATTTTAAAATGAAAAATTCGCTAAAAAATATTGATATTTAGTGATAAAAGCGCTCATTTTCTTGTTTTTTTCTGTAGGGTCGTTTCATAGTTTTAAAATAAAAAGTTCTTTTTGTCCGAACTCTTTGAAATCTGCATTGATGATAAATAGAACGGTTTTACAAACGGTGTAAAAATTTCGTGAAAAAATATTGTTATCTATTTGCGTTTTCTTCGCGCTTTTTTGTTTGTTTGTTTGTTTTCGCGTCGGCTCCTTTAACATAGCAATAAAAAAAATTGTTCTCATCTTCCGAACTCTCTGACATTTCAATCCGTTATAAATATATAGCTCTCGTTAAAATTTTGCGAAAAAATATGCATATTTAGTAGTGGAAACATGAGTTCTTAAAAAAACACTTTAGATTTCAATCTCAGAGCAAAATTATATCAGAAGATGTATGCTTTCAATGCAATGTGACTCCATCCGTTTTCAATCAACCTTTTTCAACCCCCCTAAGCTAGACAGGTGAGGGCTAATCCATAAGGTTTCCCCTTTCTGAGGGAAGAAGCCTTCAAAAAACGTTGGCGCATGCGCAAAGAGACGATATTCGTGGGAAAAATTTGACAGAATGCGCTTTTCGTTTTAAATATATAGATTGTACCGAAAAAGAACCAAAATACCCATTCGATAAGAAATTATATATATTATTGCAATTTACATAAAAAATAAGTATCATGCTGAAATTGTACCGAACTCTAAAAATTTTGATACCAACACCTAAGTTTGACATCATATTTGGCTTTTTCATTAAATTTTACCTTAAGATACGAAACGAGAAGTTATTCAGTCAAGTAGTTTAGGAATTATGAAACTTTTAAATTTAGAACTCCAAATGTTAAATTCATTATTAATCGTTACAGAAATATAGCAACGCGGGTAGCTTTTTAAGCATAACTCCAGAACTATTTTGCGGAGTAAGCTATAATTCACATATTTGAACCGTTTAAAAATCGATTTTTGTTAACAAAATTCATAATTTTTTGAAAATAAATTAAGCATAACCTATGATTTTTTTAACAGAAATCGATTTCTAGAAGTTTTAGTTATGATAATGTAAAATTGCAGCTCATTCTGCCAAGTAGTTCTTGAGTAATGCTTTAAAAAATTACCCGCGTTGCAATCTATTTTGCAACGATTATAAATGTAGGAGTTCCAAATTTTAAACCTTCATAATTCCTAAATTACTTGACCGAATGACTTTTCATTCCTATTTGGTATTCTAAAGTAAAATTTACAGAAAAAGCTGAATATAATGTCAAAATTAGGTGCATGTATTGAAAATTCCAGAGTTTGGTACGATTTCAGTATGATGAAGACCTTATTTTTTTTTAAACATAAATTGAGAAAGTGATAAATTCCAGTCGAACGGCTATTTCCGTTTTTTTATCTCCGACATCTTTGGACATCAAAATGTTTCGTTGTAGACCAGGAGGCGGCAGCACAGACAATCACCTCATCGAGTTCACGGCTGAAATTCTAGAATTAGTTAAAACTCGATTCGCATATTAAAACGCAATCGGTCTGCCAAGTCATATCTTGGTAGAAAACACGTGAAAAACCCGATTTTAGCGGTTGACTCATAGGTTTACCATTGTGTTTTCCTGCACCCAGTTCTCCATGTTTTCATACTTTTGGGTGCAGGAAAACACAATGATAAACCTACGAGTCAACCACTAAAATCGGGTTTCCACGTGTTTTCCACCAAGATATGACTTGGCAAGCCGATTGCGTTTTAATATGCGAATCGAGTTTTAACTAATTCTGGAATTTCAGCCGTGAACTCGATGAGGTGATTGTCTGTGCTGCCGCCTCCCGGTCTATTGTTTTTTGGCCAACTGCACCTCCCTGCATCAGTAGATTTAAAATATATGTTACACAATAGAAAGGATTAATACCCGATTTTTTTTTTCGAACAAGTTTTTTTTTCAATGAAGATACAGGAAATAGTTGTAATATACAATAGGGTAACTCTAGGATAGATGGCCATAGAGGAGAGATGGCCAGTCTAAATATTTCCAAAACTTGATCATAGATCGCAGCATAAACTTAGTTCGTAGGAAATTGTTCAACGAGTTCATTTATTGCGGCGTGCAGCTGTGTTTTTCGATTATAAAAAGTAAGTGAAATTTTAATGTTTATTTAATTTAGTGGTTGAATATTTTTGTTGAGTTAGGTATATGAATTAAAAACAGGTGTTCACTTGTTAATGTCTGTACATTTACTATTTGTACATTTTACCAATTTTTCTTTCAGACATTATATAAAAAAGCATGGTTAAAAATTCTTACTAAAAACGTCCCCCATTTTAAAAAAATGTAAAAACAGTCTCCAATAAAAATCTCTACCATTTCACAAAAGCGCTTTCACCCTCCGCCAGGGCATCATCAGTTGTGATCTTCAACTTCCATTATACATATACATGACTGCTGGTTGAAGAGCTCCCCCTATCGGCATTCAATTATATTATATATTTTTTTATATAATGTCTGAAAGAAAAATTGGTAAAATGTACAAATAGTAGATATATGAATGTTTTGTTATTTTTTTTTTACTATACGGACTTTTAAAGCACTTTGTAAAGTGCCAAGCAATTTGTAAATTGCTATACGTTTTTCACTATTAACTATAAGAAATGTGTTATATTTTGCTATTTTAACTTCACTTTTCCTTCCTTATATCGGATGGCCTTGGCCATCTCTCCTTGGCTTAAAGGACAGATGGCCATCTGCCATTTTAATTTCAGTTTTGTTTCACACTTTCTGTTCTCAATATTTAATTATTTTTTGCCCAAAATATGATGAGTATATGTATAAGAATTTTAACTATGCATAAATATTTCTTCTATTTGCATTCTAAGAATTTTTATTTCAGTCTTTAAAAACTATGGCCATTTATCCTAGAGTTACCCTATATTATAGTGTTAAGTTTTATATACTAAATTAATCTGAGGTTTATTTGGCTGAAGGGATTCAATTAGTTCTACAACTGTTTAAAAATGAAGGCCACTTTTTTCGATATGAATCCAAACACATCATCTAAAAATTTTCTCTTTAGCTGATGAGCTTCTTCATCAACTGCCATAATTTGTAATAAAAACTTACCTTTTATGCTTCTTAACCCTTTATTGTTCTTTGCGATAGTAGTTTCCCACCATAAGATAACTTTCTCACTATTGTTTTTTAAAGAGTTAATGTGCTTTTTTGGTTATTTTGTGCAAATTAATTTATCTCAGTATTCCTATTCAATTCTGGTACTGGTATAGTCTAGTTTTTTCGCCCGCTGTCGGAGCACTAACAACGCCAGTTTTCTGTTTTTGGAGTATATTGTTGTTTCTCCTTACAATTTGCTACAATTTATATGATGTACATTCTACTTGTATTATATACTACCACTACGAGAAAAGAAAAAAATTATTTCTTCTGTTCTCGTACTGGTTCATATGACGGCCTTTTTATGACTGATGAAGAAAGATTTTTTAAACTCATTGTATTAGCTTCTTTTTATCGTGTATTTAAGAACAGTCTTTCTTTGGAATTATAAGATAAAACTTTAGAAGTCCTTATTTCTAATTGAAATTTTAATCACTGATTTTTTGCCTGGATCCAGGCTTGGATACTTTTTAACTCTGTTGGTATCACGCTTCATTTAGAAAAAAATCAGTGATTAAAATTTCAATTAATATTTCTATAGACGTATGTATTTCTACAAATTATAGTCCTTATTTCTTTGATGTTTGAAAAATATTTAGAAAAAGTCTGGATTAAAAGCAAACAATACTATTAAAAACATACATTAAAATAGCTTGAGCGTTAAACGTTTGAGGCAATACAAATAACTTTCCCGTTTAGTTTTTACTGTCAATTTCAAGGAATCGGTTTTATCACCTTCTTCATCTTAAATATTCGACTGAAAATTGTATGTAAACGGTTACTTCGTTTGATGGTCCTCATCCTCACTATATCAATTACATTTGTATTTAAAAAAGGCTTCATTGACTGGCATCTTAACCCTTTCGAGTCTGATTTTTTTTTTCAGTTTTTTGTGAAAATTTACTTTTACCTTAATAATATTAAAAGTAGCTATCCAAATCACAAAATTTAACGATTACTGAAATTTAACGGATATGTCATTTACTTAAATCTAACAAAAATAATTATTTTGTGTGATATTCATGTGACAATAGACTAAGGAAGAATTTTTGAAGACGTTTGGGAAAATGTCCTATTACAACAATATTAAACAGGCATAACATTTTCAAATATTTTTTTATATTTCATCACAATTTATACGTTCGGAAAAGTAGCCTCAATTTTAAATTTAAAGAGTGAAACATATGGTCGAAATACGGCCAACGGCGCAAAGAGAATTAAGAACACTTTTGTTATTATTATTATTACTGAATGCTAAAGCATAAAATAAGTCATAATAATAAATGTATAGACAGATACTACTATTATTACAGAAAGATAATAACGAAAATAATTATTAAAATAAAATAATACTCAATAGAAAGACATGTTTTATTTTCTCTCTGAGCTGAGAGAAAAAAAAAACTCAAGAAATAATTCTATATAATGGATTAAACTCGAATTTAATGATAACCTATTATTTGTGATACCCTTTGATGCACATTAAATAACTATGTAAATAAATAAAAAAAATTTAACTGAAAGATTATTATCATTTGATTTCATTTGGAATTTATTGAAAAGCAAAGATTTAAGTTTTTCAATGATTTGTTCAATAAAAATATTAGAATGGGCCATTTTTTAATTCATTCAGTTAGTTTTTAAGCTTTAATGTGAAAATTTTAAACATTTATATAACATATTAATACTTATCAAAATGCGTTCTATTTGTTTAGCAAATTATTTTCACTTAGTTTAAGTTTGATAGTATAAAGATAGCTTATTGTTTATAAGGCATCATTCTTCGCCAACGGTGCAAAGAGAATTAAAAAAACTTTTTATTATTATTATTATTATTATTACTGAATGCTAAATCATAAAAGAAGTCATAATAATAAATGTATAGACATATACTACTATTATTACAGAAATATAATAACGAAAATAATTATTAAAACAAAATAATACTCATAGAAAGACATGTACTATTAGTAGTACACCAGACCCGAAAGGGTTAAAGTATCAGAACATAGCAAATGTAAAAGATGGTAAAGGCTACTCGATTGGAAAACATGCAGGTAGTATTTTTCTTTAACTAAAGTGAAAGCTGCTATCATATTTGAAGCATTTTAACCAATGATTTCAAGAAATTTTTCAATATCATGATTATTTTTACAGTAAAATATTAAAATACCCAATTTTGGGTATTTACCCCAGGCTTGGGTAACTACCTGGGTATATACCCAAAAAATAAATACCTACCCGCTGGATATTATGATATACCCACAGAATTCGCGGAGCGCGGCGTTTCGCGTGATGGTCCTTGCTACGTCTCTTTTATACAGAGACACTTGCGGAAGCCAGGTAGAAAGGGGGGGAAATCTGAAAATTGAAACCGGACAAATTTAAAAGGAAAAATGAATAAATTAAACAACTCGAAATTTAGTAAGGTTGGGGTAGGGGAGGCATTTTTCTTTAACTAAATTGAAAGCTGCTATCATATTTGAAGCGTTTTAACCAATGATTTCAAGAAATTTTTCAAGTTCATGATTATTTTACAGTAAAATATTAAAATACCCAATTTTCGGTATTTACCCCAGGCTTGGGTAACTACTTGGGTATATACCCCAAAAATAAATACCTACCCGCTGAATATTATGATATACCCACAGAATTCGCGGAGCGCGGCGTTTCGCGTGATGGTCCTTGCTACGTCTCTTTTATACCGAGACACTTGCGGAAGCCAGGTAGAAAGGGGGGAAAATCTGAAAATTGAAACCGGACAAATTTAAAAGGAAAAATGAATAAATTAAACAACTCGAAATTTAGTAAGGTTGGGGTAGGAGCTCTAAAGCTATCGACGAACCAATGCATCTTCGAGCTCTATGTTCGTTTCTGTTGTCTTTGTTAATTATTCTCTTCTGTTTTTATGCGTTACTTGCATCTTTTATCTTCTGCGAATAAAAGGAAGTGCCAAATTAATTGCATCTATTTGTACCTTTCCCACATCACTGCTCACGAACGATAAATGAAGACAGGTGAATAGCAATGAGAGTTGATTTGATTTGTTTGGTTTTGGTTTATGTGTGTGAAGTTTTTAAGAATCTTTTTGTTTGAGGATCGTGATTCTGTAATTTTGGTTGAATATATATATTAGAATCTGGGAAATTTTATTGAATTTGCTCTTTTGAATAGTGCAAACTTCAACCAGCTCTACCTTCGGGAAATCTTCACAATGGATGACAAGTTGTGCAATTTTATCTGAAGAAAATCATCTTGTCATTCGATTTGAACTCGATTGAGATTCTACATGTAGGAAGATGGATGAGACTTTATACAAAATAACTTAGAGAAATATGAACTTTGAAGTCATTTATCTTCTTGACACGACGGAAATTCCTTACTTTTACTTAATATACCATATATATGATCCATGTATCCTGGTGGGTTTTTGTTTTTTTATGAAACAAGCATATTCAAGTTGATTTATGCGCTTGTAACAGCAATAAATTCAACTGGGTAATTGAAGACAAAAATAAAATGATTGACATTTTAGAAAGTTCTTTATAGAGATGAAAAAAATGGAGATGTTTGGTGATTTCTATTAAAGATTACGCAACACAGTACAGATATCTATCTTCTGTGTCATTTCCATATACTGTTTTCTTCATTGGCACAATATGCATACTAAATCATAATAGCTAAAGGAAATTGTTTTATTTTGGGAATGTACATTTAAATACAAAAAGAGTCGTGAATAGTACGTAGAATGTATCTAAGGTTTTTAAATGCATGATAAAATTCGGATAATATCTTGCCATATTCCAGCATAAGTCTGCTGGATTCTAAGTCAGCGGGATATCCAAGTGAACCAGGGTTCTCAACAGGAAAAGTAAAATGTGAGAAAACCTAGCTCTCTTCTCAAATTTCTGTGAGATTTGAAAAATTTGAGTCAGAACAAAAATTTTATTTGTGTACAAGCTTAAAAATATTATTTATTATCTTAGTTGCCAACTTTTACGCTTTTTTTCGTGCCACTAAAATTTAATAGTAAATTTTATTTTATTAAATCGCCGCAATTAGTTGATTAAATAACACAAAAATTTCTATTAAATTTTAGTGGTGACAAAAAAGCGTAAAAGTTGGCAGCTTTGTATTATTATTTACATAATAGTAAGAAAAACAGCTGTTTATACAAATTACTACTACTGTTTATTTTTATACTAATTAAGTACATTACATTGCAACATTATATGGAGAATTTTCTGTGTCTACCTCAGTATCAACTTTGGGCAGTAAATTCCTGAGATTTGGCTCTGTGAGTGTGTTGCGATATTTATTAGGGTTTCGTTTATCTCACGAAACTCTATTCGTCCCGCTACGTTGTCTGTCTGTTCTCAGATAGTATATAACTTACAGACTTGAAATTTTGTGTACTTATAGCTGAATACCTACTATGAGGCTCAAAATCATAAAATTTTGAAAAAATCGTATTATTTTAATATACAGAGATAAAAAAGAAAAAAATCTGACAGCCTTTTCTTATTAAATTTAATCAGTTTCCGTTATAGCAGTTGCCAACAATTAAAAATCCACAATAAAATTCTTTCTACAATAATTAATTTTCTATTGAAAGATTTCCACGTGAAAAATGAAAATAAAATAAAAAGTTACACCAATTGAAAAAAAGATTAATATGACGTCATATTGGTAATAAAACGGAAATTTATAAACATTTCTCAATAATACAAGGAGTATGAGTATGTGTAAGTACAGAAAGCAGGTTAATATGATGTCATTAGAGAATTAAAAAGAAAATTAATCTGACATCATATTGGAAGTTTAACGGACTTTTTCAAATGCTTGAGAATAATACAAAGAGAATATAAATATGAGTAATAGAGAAACCAAGTAGATATGGCGTCATCAAGTGATTATAATGTCATATGAGTTTGAGGAACGTATTGAATCATGATAAAAACCTGATTATGGAAATATTGGCATATTTTAACATTTTGAAGGTCTCTATACAACATGTTTAATTTTGAAATTGATTTTTTTTAAATATCGCATTTAGTTCACATGACAGATATTATTATCCAAGTTTCGAAAAAACGAGAAAAATAGACCGATAAATTTTTACTTTAATAAAAAATGACTTTTTTTTTTTTTTTTTTTTTTTTTTTGGAAAATGAAATGTATTTGGATTTATTAAAGAAAGAATAAAGTGTTTTGAAAGGAATATTAAACGAAACCCTTTGTGCGATCTTCGATCATACTTACCCATTTGTTTTTATTCTGTTTTAGGATGTTCAGATGCTGTGTTTTGTATAAATCGCTTTGATTTAGAGTTACGTGACTGTTATTTAATAAAACATTTTGCTAATGATTTCATCTGAAGTAATTTTAGATAACTGATTTTGCGTATTTGTTCTCGTGGACGATCGCCCAACTTCAGCTATTCCAGACACCTTGCTAATCATACGCCATCTCAGCAAATGCAAATCAATCTGAAAAGTGAAAATAAAGTTAAATTTTTGTTAAGTATGTGAAGAATGATTATTTTGGTACCGATCGTTTTAGTTGTAAGGAAAATTGGTCACAAATTAAATTAGCATATGTGAAGGTTTGACATGCGTCATGACACAAGAGGATTTAGAAAATAAAGGAAAGAGGATTAGTAAACAAAATATCACTAAGAGTGTAATAAAGAGTAATTTGAAAGTGGAAATTATAAATATTGGGTTGTTCGGAAAGTAAATTAATTCGTAGCGGAAAATTCTGCCCGTTAATTAATAGACATTAGCTATAGGAATTAATGTCTAATAATTAAATGATAGAATTTTTTAGTACGAATTAATTTTCTCAAACGAAAACGACCAAATAATTTGATATTAATCACTAGTGAATTATAAGATAAAAATATTTTAATTTCAATCATGCACTTAAATTTGTATAATGAATATTTATCTTAATGAACATATATCACATTATTTTTGTGAACCTTATTAAACTGATTCCCTTTTTTCTTTAGAATGCGATTTTTTTAAGTGTTATTGTCATTATTTACTTAAGTTATAATCACATATGTAAAATACACACATATGTATAGCTACGATATATAACTATGGTTACTATATTTAATATTGAAACTTAAATCGTTATGATACTTTGCATCTTACAAATAACTTTTACTCTAATTACTTGAAAATGTAATTTTTTTTCTATTAAAAAGCTTATGGTACTTACCTATTATCCGTGCCAAGATCGTCAAAAATGGTTTTCAATCACCAATATTGTTTTTTGTTGCCAATCGTCAGCATAACATTGTTAAAAATGGTAAATAGTATAATTGAAAGCTAAAATAATACAAAACAATAATTTAGTTTTACATTTATTAAATACATACCGCATCCATTGGCGGCTTTTAACTAGAAATATATTTATGATAGTAGTTTTATTAGCGATGCGATGTTATATCCACATGTCCAACCGGAATGTATATATTCTATACACTTGTAATATCAATAAATATAATATCAATAAATATCAGTTATATGCATAATTATCTCTGAACTTGCCTTTATTTTGGCAATAATATAATATAAATTATGCAGTTACAATGAAGGGCCAGTCGGCAAAATCAGAGAGGGGGGGTGGGCTTTGAATTTTTCTAATTGGGCTAATTCACAGCTCCTGTTTTTCTCACTAGTTTAATTGTATATAAATATAGACAGAAATACAGAGTAAGTGCTGTTTGAGAAAAAAACCTTTTGATTGTTGTAAAATTTTTAAATGCAATATAGATACAGTGTTGAATTCAGGGAGTGGCCCGGGGGGGGCATCCCTCCCCGGAAGATTGGAGATTTTATATTTTCAATGTTCAAAAAGTGCAATTTCCCCCCCTCCCCCGGAAGTCTATAATGATGTACCTCCCCCCCTCCGGAGCCCCAGAAATTCCTCCCGGGGAAAAGTGTCTGAATTCAATACTGATAGATGATATTCGTAGTAAAAGATTATGAAGTCTAGAGGGGCTCAAGAAGTAGCTAAGAGGACAGTGCTCAGTCCACAGTGCCCCGTCTGTTTACGGCCTGTTAAAATGTAGAAAAAAATAAGAATTACTGTAATTAGCATAATCAGCGAAATTGTTGGAGCAAATGTATCTTACTGCCACATACCGCGGAATTTATCCGTTATTAGGCGGTCTGTTTAATTAGTGTACAAATATGTAATATGTATGTATAGTGAATATTAAAATCGCTAAATAGAGCTGTTCGCTATTCGGGAATGTCCGTTATGGAAGTTTCACTGTAACATACAGTAAAACCTCCATAACAGACACCTCTAGTTAAAGAACCATAAAGAAGAGTTGGGTTTCTTCTTGAAGTAGGACCTAATTCATATATATATATATATATATATATATATATATATATATTAATATAATTATCTAAAAACAGTAAAACCTCTCAATAGCGGATGCCTCGGGACAGCGAAGTTTGATCGTTATTCGGAGATGTCCACTTTTCTAAGGTAAAAGTATGTTCGCTCTTTTTCAATTCACAACATATACATATTTGTGTAATTTTACCTCCGAAAAGCGGACACCTCCGAATAGAGGACAAATTCCGCGGTAATAAGGTATACGCTATTGAAAGGTTTTCCTGTTTTTAAATAAATATATTTTTGTTTTGAATCTAATCCTACTGTAAAAGTTCAAAGTATTGATTATAATCAGTAAAATGTAGAAAGAGATTTAAAATATCAGCTTTGCGAAAATTGCATACCAAATCTGGGGGGGGGGCCTAAAATCAGGAGGACCATTCCCACGGCCACGTTTTCCCATGCGTTAATTAGGTTCTGCTTCTGGGACAAACCAAGCCCTGCTTCATGGTAAAATATTTTCCATTTATCAAGGAGGATTTAATGTGGTCAAACGTTGCTGTGTATAATGATAACAAACAAATGGTCAGAAATGGCTACCTATTGACGAAAAATGGCAAATCCTAACTACCCGCAATTCAGACTTTCAAGTGTCTGAAATTCAGATGCAAAAAATGTCTAAAAAAACACGAATGTCTAAAAATTAAACCATTAGTTTCAGACATTTCAGTTTACAGTACTATTACTGAACTCTGTTAATGCTAGCATATTAAAGGAAAAAATTTAACACTAGCTGACCCGCCCGGGTTGCCCGGACCCGTGATAAAATTAAACAAACCTAAAGTTTGCATTATTTTATATCTTTAACCCGATTTAGTAAGAAATTATTTATTTAAAAGTGCCGCGCAAGCGAGGAAAATCCTTTGTTTCCACTTTCAGCCGATAGGGGGTGCATTCTGATATAAACAAACCTCCCACACGTATTCCCGCTGCCCGCGGCACCGTATAGTAAGTGTGCAGTGCACACGCTACAAAATATTTTAGTTCCATCTTCCGTCGCCAGGGGGCGCACTCTGTTCCACACAAACCACCTTCCAAACGAAACTACGATACGTGTCCCCGCTGCCTCCGACACCGTATAGCAGGCGTGCTGCGCACACGCTGCAAAATCCTTTGTTCCACTTTCCACTGCCAGCGGGCCCAATTTGTTATATACGAACAGCCGACATGGGTATCTGTTGTATCAAGGTAGTTGAATGAACCAATTCCCGGAAATCGAGAGCATAGAACACGAGAAAATGATGCGCTCCCTGGAGGTGGAAGGTGGAACTAAAATCTGCAACGCGATCAAAAATTCACATCGAATCATCCAAACCAAGTTGTGATCGGGCCATGGAACCCGAGATAAGAATGCAAGTGCTCAACAACAAATCATTTACTTTGATTGTCGGTATACATCAAGTAAGTAAATACGGATTGTGTACTTTTATGAGGAAGATAAATTTAATTTTTACGAAAATCGTTATTTGAAATTTCCTGTATTCTCTATATATAACATTTATAAAACGCTAAGGGAGAAGCTAAAAATGTTAAATTCGTTTTGTGTAAATCAGAGCAAGGCTTTAACCCCCTCCCTCCCCATACCCGCAAATATAACGAATAATTTGTTCAAGAAAACCACCTTCTCCTACATTAACGCGATCATTAAAAAAATAATTATATTTTTCTGATAATTAGACCATAACGAAGAGGCTACGCTAAAATAGCCTCCATATGGCACCCCTTCCCATCCTCAATTTCAAATTTATATCTTAATTAGTTATCTTGATTTTTGTTCATTAGTAAAAGTTAGCAGTTATTTCCTTTTATTTTGTCAAACTAAATGGAAAGATCGGCCAAAGAAACAGATCTCTTTGTAGATCAGTTTTTAATGAAAGCAGATCCCTGTTACCGGCCGAATTTTACAAAATTTTCAATTATCGGATGCAGAAAATTGTTCTACATATGCTCAGAAAATTTCAAATCGATATCTTAATTAGTTTTCTTAAAATTCGCTAATTAGTAAATGAATTTCAAATTCACTCATTTCTGTTTGCAAATCGAGAACATGTGTTCTTTTCTTTAGCCATTTTGATAAAAAAAAAGTGGCATTTTCGATGCGATGTTTAATAAGATTCTAATTAATATCTTGGGTAATTATCAAAATATTAAAATTCTGAGTTTCAGGTGCATCAGATCAGGCTTTGGACTACCTAAATATAAATTTCCAGACTTCTAAGTGCGCTAGATTTCGCTGGCCATCGCAGACAAACAGACAGACACACACACACGCGGGTATGTACAAGGAAATGTATACAACTACCCGCCCGAATGCAAATGGTGAAGAGTTATACGCCGATGTATTTCTGTCATTTATTGATTTCTCCAGGGTGCTAGCTATGCAGGAAAATCACTCTGTGTGGTAGAAAAGACAGCTTACAGTACAGTTATGTAACCTCTTGTTGCCAGTGTGAAGTTGGTGAAGGTTCTATGTTCCCTCTAGTAAGAAACAGAAATTGTGACCACATTTTCACAATCATATATAACTATTTGGATTGCACTGACTCGGAGTATGCTTTAAAATTCTCCTCGCCCACCTTCGATGACATGCGTCGGTATGTCTTTCAAAAGGCTTTAAGAGACACGGATCCCGTCTTTAGATCAGTTAAACAGGCATGCCTTAACTTAACTAATAACACCAGTGACAACTGTGAAACACCCCCTTCATTGTGTGTACCTGGTGTTGGAAACACTTGTGCTTCAGCCATTTCTATTCAGAAATGCACTACCATCCGTGAAGTTACTTTTTCCACCAAACATAAACTGTCTTCTCTCTAATGTGTAATCTCTGTAATCCGTCAACTCTCTTTTCTACCACACAGAGTGATT
Organism: Maratus michaelseni; assembly: GCA_963931845.1. Classification (NCBI taxonomy): domain Eukaryota; kingdom Metazoa; phylum Arthropoda; class Arachnida; order Araneae; family Salticidae; genus Maratus; species Maratus michaelseni. Next base: position 143,729,082 of record OZ007598.1, read on the forward strand.
TTCCTGCATAGATAGCGACCTGGAGAAATCAATAAATGACAGAAATACATCGGCCTATAACTCTTCACCAGTTGCATTCGGACGGGTAGTTGTATGCATTTCCTTTATCCCCATGGTAAAAGCTTTCCAACGACACCAATCTTGACAAAATTCCGATCTGACGTTTGGGGACCTTCCCTAGTCAGTGGTCGGATAGATGCGCAGCAATAGGCCGATTGTCACAACTAAAATTTAATAATATTTTTCGCCTTATTTAATGACAGAATATCTTAGATTTAAGGCGAAGAACACCATGAAATTTTAGTGGGGACAATCGACCCACTGCTGCGCATCTGTCTTACTACTCCCTAATTGTATATATCACATACAGAGCTGCACAAAAGATCTCGAGTGCATTTTCTTTATTGATAGACTCTGCTGAAGGGTAATTTTCAAATAAATTACGCGTTTCCTAATTCAACTAAATTTTTGCATACTGTGAAGTATATATACTGATCTATGCATCCTATACAGAGCTGCACAAAAGAATTTGTATATTTTTCTGACTATAGATGTTAATTGCCGAAATTGGGTTTTCAAATGCGTTATGCGTTTTTCAAAGTATTTACTTAGGCATCTTCTTTCACCTTACTAAACGGCGAAGTTTCATTGCAATATTTTGAATGTGTTGGAAAGTGTTTCATGATCTATGCTTGATGCATTATTTTTCTTTCTTGTTTCTTAAATGACACGAAAGAAGGGCAATACTTTTCAGTTCGAAATGTTTGTAATATTCTTTTTTTATAATAAGATGACAAAACATAATTTCTCCTCCATTTTTATTCACTGTGTACAGAATTTCATCTCATTTATGTTAAAATTATTTGCTTTATAGACGCTTTATTTTAACTTTACTAAAGTTTTCCACTTATTTTATAAATATTGACATCGTTTAATATTTCCACGCAACCAGATATCGCTTGTTTACATAATGTACTCAATTTAACTTTTTATAACTCTATCACATTTAAAAAAAATATTAAAAATCTAAAAATAATTTGTTTATTACATTTATTTATCACATGTGTACAGAAATTTAAGCAATGTAAATGCTTACTGAGAATAATTTTTAGTTCAAAATATTTGTAAAACTATTTAGACACAAGTAAACGAAAAATATGTACAAATTTTTGTTTCTGTGTTAAAGATTCGTTTTAACTTTACTACAGTAGTCTAGTCACTAAATAAATATTAACATCGTTTAATATTTACATGCAACCAAACATCATTTAGCTTACGTAACATACGCATTTTACAAATTTTATGTGACTTTTTAACAAGAATATTAAAGTCTACAAAGGTGTTATGTACTTTTTCATTTGCTTACAAAAACTTAAGCTCTGTAACTATTTACTTTGTTGAACTGGTAAAATTCCTACCTAAAATGTAAAAGGTAAAATAGTCAATTATTGCAGAAACGTTTAATGATATTTAAACCGCTTTCCGGAGTGTTTACTATAAACAATGCTTTAAAATTGTCAAACTTTTGTATTTTCTAACATAAATGTTTATGTGAAGACATTATACTTCAATTTTTAAAATAAACGTGTTTGTTTTTGAAAGTTAGCTTAAGGATTTTTGCATTATTACGAAGCATTTGTTTGAGAGATATCAAAACATGCTTTTTGAGTTTATGCGTTCATAACACGTTCTTATTTGCTTAAACACTTCTGGAAAATTTAACTTAGTAGATTAAACATTAACATCCTCTTTTAACTGGGATGAATAAGATTAAGAACACGCAAAATTTCCATTTTTCAGTGTATAAATTTGGGGTACTGGGGGAGAATTCGTATTCATTTTCCAAGCGCTGTTCAGTAGATAGCGTTATTTGGTGAGTTATTGTACTATATTTCAGTAGGATTTTAGGACTAGATGACTTACAAATTTAAATTGGTGCTTATATTTAAAAGTTAGACTTCCTACCATATAGCTAGAGTTACAGCTGCACAAGTATGATTGACCTTCCTTCCAGCAAATGATATATTTCAGTTGCAAAGCTAAAGATAAGTCATGACGGATTGAAATGTTAATTTCTATTCAATCCGTATTCAGTCTAAAGATTACTAGTAAATATAATTTCACAATCTTTGTTTATTTGGCTTCCTGTAAAAACTGAAAGTGAATATCCTAGTCACAGATAAAAACGAAAACTGGACCAATTGAAATATTATAGTCTTTTTGTAGATCTAGATAGCGTACAGGAAAGTTTGAACAGCCTGTGTTTCACATTCTGCGTTTAATAGGTAAAGTCTTAAACAAAGTTAGAAAAAACTAAAATACTAGTCATCCTAGGTCTGAACTGTTTATAAACATTATATCCCATTTTATTTTTAGTATATCTCACAACGATAACAACACAGGTTTTATGAATCGTACCTTTTCTTTGAACGGTTACTTCCACTGACAAGAAGCTGTATTGCAAATATATTTAGCTACCTTGTTTGATAAATTCCAAATCCAATTTTTTCTCAAACTACAAATCCTGTTATATTAGAAATTAACCTATTAACACGTACATCATTGCATGAATAACCGTTTTAGTCAAGCTACAAAGTCTCTTACAGCTTTATAGTATAGAATAATTATGAACAAAAGTTACTAAATTAAGTAAAAAGAAGTTGACTTATTCATAGAGTTGCAGAGACTGAAGAAAAACCCGGTTAAATTAGAGAAAAACTGAGTTTTTTGCGAATAAGACAACCCGGTTTTGGGGAAATAATTCGGATCCTTTCGGAATAAACCTATAAATAAACCAGGTTTTTTGTAACTCTACTGAATGACAACTTCCAAATAAACCCCGCATTTTCCATAATTCAAAACTGTAAATATCCTGTATCAAACAAGAATATGACTTTCCCACGCCATTTAAAGTTAGCTGTTTTCACTACTCAAAAATTACTTGATATAAATGAATCGAGTATTGTTGGAAGCAGAATTTTATACAGAAGAGATATCGAACTCAGTAAGATACTGGCTCAGACATTCGGGGCCACATATGAAATTCTAACATCCAGTGATGAAGAAATAGGAAGACCTTTACCAAATGGTAGTTGGACTGGAATGATAGGAATGTTGCAGCGAAGCGACGTTGATCTTATCGTCAGCATGATTGGTCTAAACCCACAAAGGGCTAAAATTTTAGATTTTAGCTACCCATTCCATAAGGCACGTATTACTTTTATAACGAGAAAACCAGAATATGAGCCAGATCCCATTGTGTTTCTTAGACCGTTTTCATTCGAGGTTTGGATATTCACTCTAATGTCGATTTTTTTCACTATGCTAGCGCTTTACAAGATGTTCGGAAAAACATATTATGCGCAGAAAATACTATTGCTTCCTTGTGCCACACTTCTAGGCCAAGGTACCTCAATACTGCCCCGTAGAACTATAGGCTCCTTCTTACTTATAACCTGGACAATTGGAGCTATGCTACTAAGTTACTGTTACAGTGCTGTTCTTCTATCTTTTCTAACATTTCCGCCATTAAGTGGAGTTCGTACTATACCTGAACTGGCAGAAGCAGTTGCCAAAGGTAAATATGAATGTACGACTTATCCAGGAACATTTATTAGTCGGGTTTTGGCAACATCAAGTGACTCAAACTTTCGTATCATTGGACGTAATTTGCAAGAGAACAAGGGATCATTTGATGTAGAAGAAGTGTTGGATAACACCAAATCTTCTAAGAAACAGGCCTTTATTGGTGGGGACGGACAATTCTTGCCTTTTACGTCGAAATATTTCATATCTGAAGACGAATTTTTGCCTGCTTGGCTAGTAATTTGGATGAGGAAGGATTTCTGTTGTAAGGAACATTTGCATCGCTTTGTAAGTTTCCTTTGGTCATCCGGTATTTATATTAAATTGATGATGGATGAAATATTTATGCTGTCCTTGAAAGAAGTTCTTCATTCTGATGAATCCAATGAAAATAAATTTGAACGGAAATTGACTCTTGTTGATTTAAAAGGGGCGTTCGTTATTCTTATTGGTGGCCATATTTTAGCCACAGTTGTGCTACTTTTTGAGATTGTTGTTCATAAATTGAATGGATGTTATTCAGCATATAAGAAAATATATAGAAAAAAGAAACCAACACGTTTTAACATGGTATCAAAACGTCACCGAAAAAAATTATAAAAAAAACAAAGACAAAGAGTTTATTTTCCATAGATTTGCATAGAGTATAATACTACTGCACTTTTTTATTACCAATGAACAAAAACTTGAATGGAGTTTGCCTCTGGGCTATTTCTAAGAGTGTTTTTATTCTTGTAGCTTGATATATTTTAACAACTAGTTTAGTATTAATCTATAAATTTTATTTCTCATATCAAATAGATTTTATTTACTACATGTGTTGTTATAAAGTTTCAATGAAAGGAAAGAAGCATAAGATAGTTTGGGATATCTTCAGTTTTGGACAAAATTGGACCCTGAGCCACAAATACAGATATTCACTGACGGTTCAAGATCGTATTAGGTTACCGGCTATGCATTTTGTGTCTATCAACACACACAGTCAGCATATACCCATCAACGGAAATCATGGGCTAAAAACTCCATCTATCAGTCTGAACTATTGGCATTACGTGATGCAGTAACAATGGGCAATAACATCACTATTTACTATAAGTTTCCTTACGCAATTGGATAGCTTTTTGGATCTGCAAAATTTTGAAAATTTTAACTCTGAGGACAATTTAGCTCATACAATACATATACTACTGGCCAGTATGACAAAGAAAATAAAGTTTTCTTGGGTTAGAGATCATACAGACATGCAAGCGAATGAAGTGGTAGCCAAATGAAGTAGAATCCAGCGATAACAAGCAACAAATGCTGTTTTTCCCGTGTCCTCCATTTCATCTTTAAGGAACACTAAAACAGAAAATGCTTCGAGATTGACAAGATTACTGGAAAACGTAAGAAATAGAAAGATATATCTTAAGTCTTCTGACACAGGAAAAAGTAGAAATGTTTCTTACCATAGAAACCTTTAAATATTTCTGAGTATTCATGGTTCGTTTACAACTTACTTAACAGGAACATCTCCTTACTGTGTCTGTGTAGAACTGACCACTTCCCTATATTATGCTTTATAGTGTACGCTAAGAACATCAGCACTCCATATACGCAAACCACAGCACATTCTTTATTATATCCAGTTCGCACACATTGAAAACAGTCCATATCTCCTGGACAAAATAATACAAATATTAAATATAGTGGAGAAAAAACACGCTATATTCAAAAAATGCAGCAGTGCTTTCATAGCTGGATGAGCTGTTCGTAAACTCAAGTATAGAATGGGAATCAGGTTAGCCAATGACTATAGAAGAAAACAAGTTTTAATTGTATTGTAATATTAACCAAAGAGATTCTTTCGGTAATATTACATATTTCAATGAACCTGCATGTAATAATTGTAAAAATTGTAAGTTTAGTATTATACTTAACTGAATATAACTAATTGTATGTCAATTCCGAACAAACTTTAATATGTAAAATGTAAAATATATAATAATATTTTTAGATGCCATACAATATTCACTGGGTTTCAAAATATTTTTTTCTACTCCTTTAAATGCTATTTTCCCTAGCCGAATTAACAGATATAAACCTTATAAATGTTGCCATCTCTGTTTAAGTTGTCCTTTTTTATTTATATACCTACTTTTATTCTATGAAAAGATGAAGTTTCGCAACAACACTGTAAATTTAGTATTCTAGTTAACTGAATATAACTAATTGTATGTAAATTCCAAGCAAAGTTTAATATGTGAAAGGTTGTAAAATGTATAATAATCTTTGTTAAAACAGGTGTTCATTTGTTAAAACAGGTTAAAACGTCATTTTTAAAAATATATTTTAATATTTTACTATGAGCGCAGCTTTGCAACACTTTTATTTTTACATATATTGTACATTTTGATGTATTTTATAATATATGTAAAGAAGTAAGTGTTGCACAATTGCGCTCATATAAATAAATGAGTTAAAATTAGGAGAAATTGCGTATTTTTCATCAAAAACTACGAATAATAGGAATTTTGAGCTTGTGTAAATCATATAAATCCGAACAAAATGCAAAAACTATTGTTGAAATCGTACAGGATATACCTTCTAATATTAAAAAGTGAAATAATTAAGTCAGTGTAACAAAATCGAGTTTTAGTCTTATTTCATGGGCCAAAAATGGCCATGAAATGCCCCTATTATGGACCCTGATTCTTTAGTATTATAGTTAACTGAATATAACTAACTCTATGTGAATTCCAAGCAAACTTTAATATATGAGAGGTTATAAAATGTATAATAATCTTTATAAATGTAATGCAATATTCATCAGCTAGTTAAGACATATCAAGAATGTTTTATTTTCATTCTTTAAAATGTTGTTTCCCATACCTTTAAATTGTTGCCAGCTGTGGGCCGACTTCGTTTATTTAGATATCTGCTTTCACTCTATGAAAAATGACTTTTCGCAACAACACTATAAATTTAGTATTCTAGTTAAATGAATATAACTAACTGTATATGAATTCCAAACAAACTTTAATATGTAAAAGTTGTAAAATTTATAATAATCTTTTTAAATGTTCTAATGAAATATTCATCAGCTATTTAAGACGTATCAAGAATGTTTTATTTTCATTCTTTCAAATGTTATTTCCCATACCTTTAAAATGTTGCCAGCTCTGGGCCGACTTCGTTCTGCTTTCACTCTATGAAAACTGACATTTCGCAACAACACTATAAATTTAGTATTCTAGTTAACTGAATGTAACTAACTGTATATGAATTACAAACAAACTTTAATATGTAAAAGGTTATAAAATGCATAATAATCTTTTTAAATGTTCTAATACATTATTCATCAACTATTTAAGACGTGTCAAGAATGTTTTATTTTCATTTTTTAAAATGTTATTTGCCATACCTTTAAAATGTTTCCAGCTCTGTGCCGACTTCGTTTATTTAGATATCTGCTTTCACTCTATGAAAAATGACGTTTCGCAACAACACTATAAATTTAGTATTCTAGTTAAATGAATATAACTAACTGTATATGAATTCCAAACAAACTTTAATATGTAAAAGTTGTAAAATTTATAATAATCTTTTTAAATGTTCTAATAAAATATTCATCAGCTATTTAAGACGTATCAAGAATGTTTTATTTTCATTCTTTCAAATGTTATTACCCATACCTTTAAAATGTTGCCAGCTCTGGGCAGACTTCGTTCTGCTTTCACTCTATGAAAACTGACATTTCGCAACAACACTATAAATTTAGTATTCTAGTTAACTGAATGTAACTAACTGTATATGAATTACAAACAAACTTTAATATGTAAAAGGTTATAAAATGCATAATAATCTTTTTAAATGTTCTAATACATTATTCATCAGCTATTTAAGACGTGTCAAGAATGTTTTATTTTCATTTTTTTAAATGTTATTTGCCATACCTTTAAAATGTTTCCAGCTCTGTGCCGACTTCGTTTATTTAGATATCTGCTTTCACTCTATGAAAAATGACGTTTCGCAACAACACTATAAATTTAGTATTCTAGTTAAATGAATATAACTAACTGTATATGAATTCCAAACAAACTTTAATATGTAAAAGTTGTAAAATTTATAATAATCTTTTTAAATGTTCTAATGAAATATTCATCAGCTATTTAAGACGTATCAAGAATGTTTTATTTTCATTCTTTCAAATGTTATTTCCCATACCTTTAAAATGTTGCCAGCTCTGGGCCGACTTCGTTCTGCTTTCACTCTATGAAAACTGACATTTCGCAACAACACTATAAATTTAGTATTCTAGTTAACTGAATGTAACTAACTGTATATGAATTACAAACAAACTTTAATATGTAAAAGGTTATAAAATGCATAATAATCTTTTTAACTGTTCTAATATATTATTCATCAACTATTTAAGACGTGTCAAGAATGTTTTATTTTCATTTTTTAAAATGTTATTTGCCATACCTTTAAAATGTTTCCAGCTCTGTGCCGACTTCGTTTATTTAGATATCTGCTTTCACTCTATGAAAAATGACGTTTCGCAACAACACTATAAATTTAGTATTCTAGTTAAATGAATATAACTAACTGTACATGAATTCCAAACAAACTTTAATATGTAAAAGTTGTAAGATTTATAATAATCTTTTTAAATGTTCTAATGAAATATTCATCAGCTATTTAAGACGTATCAAGAATGTTTTATTTTCATTCTTTCAAATGTTATTTCCCATACCTTTAAAATGTTGCCAGCTCTGGGCCGACTTCGTTCTGCTTTCACTCTATGAAAACTGACATTTCGCAACAACACTATAAATTTAGTATTCTAGTTAACTGAATGTAACTAACTGTATATGAATTACAAACAAACTTTAATATGTAAAAGGTTATAAAATGCATAATAATCTTTTTAAATGTTCTAATACATTATTCATCAACTATTTAAGACGTGTCAAGAATGTTTTATTTTCATTTTTTAAAATGTTATTTGCCATACCTTTAAAATGTTTCCAGCTCTGTGCCGACTTCGTTTATTTAGATATCTGCTTTCACTCTATGAAAAATGACGTTTCGCAACAACACTATAAATTTAGTATTCTAGTTAAATGAATATAACTAACTGTATATGAATTCCAAACAAACTTTAATATGTAAAAGTTGTAAAATTTATAATAATCTTTTTAAATGTTCTAATAAAATATTCATCAGCTATTTAAGACGTATCAAGAATGTTTTATTTTCATTCTTTCAAATGTTATTACCCATACCTTTAAAATGTTGCCAGCTCTGGGCCGACTTCGTTCTGCTTTCACTCTATGAAAACTGACATTTCGCAACAACACTATAAATTTAGTATTCTAGTTAACTGAATGTAACTAACTGTATATGAATTACAAACAAACTTTAATATGTAAAAGGTTATAAAATGCATAATAATCTTTTTAAATGTTCTAATACATTATTCATCAGCTATTTAAGACGTGTCAAGAATGTTTTATTTTCATTTTTTTAAATGTTATTTGCCATACTTTTAAAATGTTTCCAGCTCTGTGCCGACTTCGTTTATTTAGATATCTGCTTTCACTCTATGAAAAATGACGTTTCGCAACAACACTATAAATTTAGTATTCTAGTCAACTGAATATAACTACAGTAATTTCGCGCGTATGCGCCGCACCCTAGTTAAGTCTTTTTCAAACCGGAAATGTTATTGAAAATAAGAAGTCAAATAAGTGCTAAGCAGAGGTAAGTCACATTTTATATAAAATAAATTCTGGTGGGAAATCGAATTGTCTGAGGTGCGGCGTATACGCGCGAAATTACGGTAACTGTATATGAATTCCAAACAAACTTTAATATGTAAAAGGGGTTAAAAATATATAATAATAATTTAACTGTTCTAATACAATATTCATCAGCTGTTTAAGACGTATCAAAAACAATTACATATGGGTAAAGTTGCAACTCAAACCGCTATTAATCAAATAACGATTATAATCAAATAATAATTAATACTAAAATTTTATCAAATTTATCAAAAAATTATTAATGAAATATGTAATAATCTATCTATCTAACTTTGTACTCATAATTCATTAATAATGTTTCGATAAATTTGACAAAATTTTAATATTAATTATTATTTGATTATAGTCGTTATTTGATTAATAGTGTTTTGAGGTGCAACTTTACCCATATGTAATTTTGTTTGTGTTATTAAAATAACTGTTTGAGTTGTCATTTACGAATATGTAATAATATTTTTCGTCCTATTCTTAAATCAAAAGTTATGAGGTAAGGCAATCGGGACAATCATTTATGGACATCCTGCATTAGGGAGCTCTGCCCCTTACGAATTACGCTCGCTAACCCCTATCCAGAACCCGATGGCGCTAAAAACACGCTGTTTTGTATTAATATAGAATTGTATGAACAAAATCAGAATTTTTGATTTAAATCGCATTTGTATGATTTTTTTTTTAATTTTTTTATGGATGTTGAATGATTACGAAGCGTTGCACGTTTCCAAAATAATTTGTCTTCACACTTCATCTTTTCTTGTAAAAATCTTGCTTAGTTTAGGTGTAATTATTATTATTATTATTATTTTAAATACAACTGTCATAATGAAGACAAATTCAGAAATATGATTTTTTTTTTTTGGGGGGGGGGGGGGGGGGTGGAGGAAGTATATACTTTGGTAACACATAGATCATAATTGAATGTAAACTAAGACAATATTTTGAAAAAAGAAATAAAAAATTAGTTTAGAAAAACATATTTTTTTAACTTCAAAATTGTTTTCCCCAGTTCCCCCCCCACACACACACACACACGAAAAAAGCTTTTTCCTAATTTTTCTGCATCTTTTTTTAGCTCACAGGCTATGAAAGCCTGAGAGCTTATGTGCCCGCCGGTTCTGTATGTACGTATGTATGTATGTATGTATGTACGTAACGCGATAACTCTTCATAGAAATATCAGTTTTCCTTCAAATTTTGTTTATAGGTTCACTGTGTTAAGGCGCTTCCCTGATTAGTTTTCGGGATTGATTGGTTGAGTATAAAGGGGGGGAACGGGGGGGCTAATCCCCTTAATTTATATAAATGGGTTTTTCATGCAGAATTATCCTATTTGCTTCAAAATTTGTTTATAGGTTCATTGGGTTAAGACGCTTCCCTGATTATTTTTCGGGATTGATTGGTTAAGTATAAAGGGGGGGAACGGGAGGAATACCCCCCCCCCCCTAATTTAGATAAATGAGTTTTTCATGCAGGCTTATCCGATTTTCTTCAAATTTTGTATATGGGTTCATTGTGATAATGCGCTTCTCTGAATAGTTTTGGGGGTTCATTGGTTAAGTATAAAGGGGGAAAGGGGGGCTAATCCCCCTTAATTTAGATAAATGGGTTTTTCATGCAGAATTATCCGATTTTCTCCAAATTTTGTATATATATTCATTGTAATTAGAGACTTCCCTGATTAGTTTAAGGGGTTCATTAGTTAACTATGAGGGGGGTAACGGGGGGATGACCCCCCCCCTTAATATATTGTTGATTATTTTTTTTCGAGGGGCATACTTCAAATTCTTTGAAATAAGAGTATAATATACAATTAGTGTGAATAGCCTGTGATCTCAATGCCCTCAGTTTAACTGGGCAGTTTTCTTTTTTATTCTAATATAATATTTTTGAGTCAGCTGGTATCTATTTGTAATATAAAGCATTTTGTACATATTTCAAACTTTTCAACTAATTTGTATTTTCCACTTTGAAGAATTTTTTTTTCTGAATTTATTTGAATACCTTTGTTTTGCTTAGTACTTAATATTATGACATACAATTCATATGTTTTAAAAAATTACCCGATTGCGGAAGATTGAATTGTATTATTACGACCAGGCGTTGTTCTATTATCGGATTACTAATGCATTCTATAATCTATAGAAAACATGCAGTGCACTGCAGTCATTTCGTTATATTTGAAGTATCATAACATCACTAAAATGCACTGCAAACTATTTTTTCCCATAGACCATTATGTAATGCAATAATTTTCTGCGTCCCTGCAAACAAACTATTTGATAAATACTACTTATTCTAACTCCTGAGAAAGCATGTTGTATTTCATCTCAATGATGTATATCGATCTCATTGTGTTTGAAATAGTGTAACATCATTAAAATACACTGCAAACTATTTTTTCCCATAGACCATAATGTAATGCAATAATTTTCTGCGTCCCTGCAAACAAACTATTTGATAAATACTACTTATTCTAACTCCTGAGAAAGCATGTTGTATTTCATCTCAATGATGTATATCGATCTCATTGTGTTTGAAATAGTGTAACATCATTAAAATACACTGAAAACTATTTTTTCCCATAGACCATAATGTAATGCAATAATTTTCTGCGTCCCTGCAAACAAACTATTTGATAAATACTACTTATTCTAACTCCTGAGAAAGCATGTTGTATTTCATCTCAATGATGTATATCGATCTCATTGTGTTTGAAATAGTGTAACATCATTAAAATGCACTGCAAACTATTTTTTCCCATAGACCATTATGTAATGCAATAATTTTCTGTGTCCCTACAAACAAACTATTTGATAAATACTACTTATTCTAACTCCTGAGAAAGCATGTTGTATTTCATCTCAATGATGTATATCGATCTCATTGTGTTTGAAATAGTGTAACATCATTAAAATACACTGCAAACTATTTTTTCCCGTAGACCATTATGTAATGCAATAATTTTCTGCGTCCCTGCAAACAAACTATTTGATAAATACTACTTATTCTAACTCCTGAGAAAGCATGTTGTATTTCATCTCAATGATGTATATCGATCTCATTGTGTTTGAAATAGTGTAACATCATTAAAATACACTGCAAACTATTTTTTCCCATAGACCATAATGTAATGCAATAATTTTCTGCGTCCCTGCAAACAAACTATTTGATAAATACTACTTATTCTAACTCCTGAAAAAGCATGTTGTATTTCATCTCAATGATGTATATCGATCTCATTGTGTTTGAAATAGTGTAACATCATTAAAATACACTGCAAACTATTTTTTCCCATAGACCATAATGTAACAGAATTCTTTTCTGTGTCACTGTAAAGGAAGCATAAAGTCAACACACTTCATTTGCAATATTTCTATAATAAGCCTCAATAATATATAAAACTTCCATGGCAATCCGGGTATATTTACGAGAGTTAGAGCACGGCAGAAAAGCGACGGGCAGACGGACAAAAATACGGCAGACAGACAGATGGCAGATAGACTTCAGATAGACAAACCGAATTCACCAACGCTTTTCAACTATGTTGAAAAGTATTAAAATGAGAAAAAAAGTAAGTGCCTAAGAATTATTTAAATTTCCAATTGTAGCTACCAGTACCTATTGCACTTTTTAAAACTTTCCAACATCGTTGAAAAATGTTTATGAATTTGGTTTGTCTGTCTGTCTGTCTGTCTATCCGTGCTCTAATTCGCGTAAATAATCTCGGATTTCCATGAAATTTACATATGTTATTGAGATTTACTATCCCATGTTCAGTATTGAAATTGAAGTGTGCAGCATTATTGTTATTAATTATTGTTATTAATCATTAAGTGTGCAGGAAATATTTTGATTGTCCCTGTAAACTGACTATAAACCGTTTACAGGGACAATCAAAATAATTCCGTTACACTACACTCTATGGGGAAAACTATTTGCGGTGTATTTTAATGATGTTACACTATTTTAAAAAATATTCAAATTGATATATATATATATATATATATATATATATATATATATATATATATATATATATATATCAGGTGCACTGCAAGATTCTTATTATAGAATAGGGCGTGTATAACATTTATCGGTCAATTACAGGGACACTCAAAAGAATTCCGCTACAAATTGACGGAATTTCCGTAATTTGATTATTTGTAGTCCGTATTTCCGTAATTTGTGGTCAATTGAAAAAAATCGTTTGCAGTGTATTTTAATGATATTACACTATTTCAGACATATTTAAATTTATATATATCAATGAGATGAAGTGCAAAATGCTTACTATAGAATACAGTGTGAATAGCATTCATCGTTCATTTACAGGGATACACAAAAGAACTCGGTTCCAGTACTGTTTATGGACAATAACTGCTGAAAGTGCGTTTTCAATTGTGTATGCGTTTCGAAAATGAACTAATTTGTAGCACATTTCTTGGTGTGTATAAATTCTATAAATTATATACAAGGCTGTACAAAACATCTTCGATACAGTTCCGTTTATTGATGGAAATTGCTATACGTCAACTGTGCTATGCGTTTTCTAACATAAACTAAATTTTAGTATGCTATGTAGTGTATATATAGAACTACAAATCGTATACAGGGTTGCACAAAAGAATTTCGATATTTTTCCGGCTACTGATGTTAATTGCTGAAATTAGGTTTTCAAATGTTTTTGAACTATCCCTACAGGCTCTTCCAGAACAAAGTGGCACAGAATTTATTTGACCATTACGAGTATACTGCATTATTATTTTCAAGACTATTGTTAACATTATATGCATCACTTACATGCTATTTGAGATGATATTCTTATAATTTGCTTATTAAATTAATATTTTTTAAAATATCTTGCAACTGTTTTATCCATGGAAAGTGTTTTATTATCTACGCTTAACGCATAATATTTCGTTCTTGTTATCATTGAGAGAATTAACAGAAGAGAGCAATATTCGTAACAGGAGAGCTATCCCTACAGGCTCTTCCAGAACAAAGTGGCACAGAATTTATTTGACCATTACGAGTATACTGCATTATTATTGTCAAAACTATTGTTAACATTATATGCATCACTTACATGCTATTTGAGATGATATTCTTATAATTTGCTTATTAAATCAATATTTTTTAACTTATTTTAAAATATCTTGCAACTGTTTTATCCATGGAAAGTGTTTTATAATCTACGCTTGACGCATAATATTTCGTTCTTGTTATCGTTGAGAGCATTAACAGAAGAGAGCAATATTCGTAACAGGAGAGATATCCCTATAGGCTCTTCCAGAACAAAGTGGCACAGAATTTATTTGACCATTACGAGTATATGGCATTATTGCCAAGACCATTGTTACCATTATATCCATCACTTAAAAGCTATTTGAGATGGTATTCTTATAATTTGCTTACTAAATCAATAGTTTTTAACTTATTTTAAAATATCTTGCAACTGTTTTATCCATGGTTGTGTTGCAGACTATTAAAACACAGAAAAACAGAATAAGAATAATGCAGGCTGTGAGTGTATAAATGTTTATACCTGATGAATTTTTCTTGTAAAATTAAATGTTTTTTCTCTTGAACAAAAACTTGTTAATTCGTTTGGTAACAAATATATAAAATGTCGTGTCTTATGTAATTAATTTTATTACATACTAGCTGACCCGCCCGACGTTGCCCGGGCCCGTGATAATAAAGTTAAGCAAACCAAAATTTTGTATGATTTTATATCTTTAACTCGATAAGGATAATCCAAGATTTTTAATAATTTTATACAGATTCTAATAGCACCATTCCAAATTTTTATTTACTTGTTTTGTATCTTTCTTTATTCAAGAGATAACGGACATCTTGTCTGCTATGCTTGCTTGTAGGAAAAAAAAAAAAGAAACACGTTATTATTTTTTTTTCTGCAGTCAAATTAATGGGAAATAATAAATATCTTCGGTTATAAGAATCGGATAATCTTAATTTTTACAAACTTGTAATGTGGAAACAGAGAGGATTCGAAAGGTGTTAATTTTAAAATCGTAGCTTAATTAGAATTGTTAATTTGAGTCACCTAAAAAATCTCTTAGTACCTCTTTCTTTGCGGTTCCATTATCGAGAAACCTGCGACGGCTCAAATTTTTATCAAAAAACGTGTTGATCATTGCAAGATTAAATTGCTCGAAAAATTAAACATTTCTAATTAATATTTCTGAAAGTTGTGGATGGAATTTTTTTTAATTTGACTTTTTGAATTTGCGATTGTTTGTTTTTATAGATCTGCAAATTTTCGTGTCGAAAGACCTAATAGTTTCTGTTATTTTGACATGTGTCGAAAAGGCGTAGTTAAAAGTCACTGTGGTAGCCCAATCTTTTTCCAGTAAACCTAAAATCTTTCTTCCCTCTCCCAACGCACAACTCATTTTGCGGTTTCACATTTCTTCTGCACCATTTTCAGAAAAATATGGCATTTTAGAAGCGACGGTTAATGAGAAACTAATTAATATATTGGTTAATTATCAAAATATTAAAATTCTGAGACTCAGGTGCACATGGCCAGACCTGGGACTATCCACACCTAAATTTACAGACTTCTAGGTGGGCTAGATTTTGCTAGCCATCGCCAACAGACACACACACACACAGACAGACACACACACACACAGAGCGAAACTTTATTTTATTAGTATAGATATATATTATAAATTTTTTGAAACGTCTTAATAAAGCACCTAAGACAATAGCTGGCCATTGTAACATTGTACAAAGACATACACTGATGCCCCCATTAAAAAAATTAATATTAAGTAAAGTACTAAGCGAAAATTAAGATATACAAATAAATTCAGAATTGTTTTTTCCTTCAAAGTAAAAAATACAAATTAGTTGAAAAGTTTCAATTATGTACAAAATGCACATTACAAATAGATACAAGCTGACAAAAAAAAAAAAAAAATTATATTAAAAGAAAAGATGCAGTAAATATAGAAAAAATCTTTTTTTGTGTGTGTAAAACTGTGAAAAAAATTTTACAGTTAAAAAAAAAATTACGTTTTTCTAAGCTATTTTTTTTTATATTGTCTTAGTTTACTTTTAAATGATCTATGTGTTACCAAAGTATATACTTCCTTTAACTTCCCAAAATATCATATTCCTGAATTTGTCTTCATTATGACAGCTTTTTTTTAAATAGTAAAAAATAATAATAATTAATTACATCTAAACTATGCAAGATTTTTACAAGAATAGATGAAAAGTATGCACCCAGAAAAGGGAATTAATTAAAACTACAAAACATGTTTCGTTGAGTACATTTTGGTTGTTTTAGCAAAATTCAAGTAAAATTGAACCATTTTACTTGAATTAACAAAACATTCTTTGCTGACGATACAAAAATTTTTTTTGGGATTGCAAAAAAAATTTTTTGTTGTTGATTCAAACAAAGTTTCCATTGACCTATATTTAAACAAAAAGTTTTGTTGGGTCAACCAAATTTTTGTTGATTCAACAAAACTCTTTTCTGGGTGTGGAGACAAATTATTTTGGAAACCTACAACGCTTAGTAGCCATTTAATATTTTTTTAAAAAATCATAATAATACGATTTAAATCAAAAAATCTGATTCTGTTCATACAATTCTGATTTTTTTTTCACACCCTGTATTTCTGGAATAGAAACCACTACAAACTTATGACTCATATTTTGGATCATTTTTGTAGCAAAAGTTCAATTTGGTCTTTGACATCTGTTTAAATATTCTCTAAATTCTGTAGCATTACAGACCCATAAAATAAAGTTTAGCCCCATAAAATAAAACAACGCCATTCGTTCAATACCGATATATATTTCATTCACACTTACAATCAGAGATTGACAAACGCGGCCGCCAGGTCGTCACTGGTGACCAAGTATTTTTTTTAATCTGACAACCAAGTTATTTAATCAAACTTTTTTTCTTTAAGTACATAAATTGATTTAAGAAATGAACACTAACGGCATTTTTTTTTCTCCTCCACCAAGTAGTGAAACTCTTCTTCTCTGTTACTTTTAATTGAAGAATTTTATTATTCCAGCCGGCTTATGTATATAACTAAGCTTTTTTAGATGCGTTCGTAATTATAAAAATACGTAGCACCTATAGTCGTCGTCTTGTCCGTCCGTCTGTCCGCATACAACAGCTCAAAAACTACCCGACCAAATGGTTTGAAGTTTAATATATATAATATTTGCAGAATTTTGTCGAGTCGTTTCAAATTTTATGAAAATCGAATCAAAACTTAAAAAGATATCAATAAAAGTTTTCTTCATTCTATTAAATCCTGTCATACGTAATTAATTCAATGATACCCCATGATAGGTAATGGTTCTAGGTTGCCATGGTGATTACGTTATATTTAAGATGGAATCCTATTATTTCCTTATTACTGAATTTAAAAACAGAATATATTTGCTAAAATTGTTTAATTACAGTAATCATTATAACCTACGGACAGGTGTTTTTGGATAGATGTTTCCGGAGAAATAGATATTAAATAGAAAAAAAGTCTAAATATGGATTTAAAGTTCTGAAATTTTCAAAGCTAGGCTTAAGTTTCCGTTGGAATTTTCAGTAAATGTCAACAAAAGATAAAATGTTGCCTACTTAAAATGTGCTTATTTTATTATGGAAATGAATCATATCACAATAACAGACGATATAATTCTTTTTTTTTTTCAGTGAAATAATAATGATGATTTTTTTTACTTTGTCTTGTATTAGATATTTGCGCATACTATAATTTTAATGTAAAAGAATTGTGATTAATTGTTTGTAAAAGTGTATTGAAACTTAATTTCATTAAATAAAATCAATATCTATAATATGAAAATCTGCACATAAAATAAATTTTGTATTCATGCATTTTTGCATAAGAGTGCATCAGCTTTTGCACCGAGATCTGAATATTTATAAAACTAGTTATAGTACGAACGCATCTCATTTGTCACGTTTCGCGTACAATTTCCAACTTGTATTTCATATTTTTACAATTAAAATGTTTACAGCAATTACTTACCTACAATTTCTATCACGAACAGCATCTGTTACTCATCTTAGTCGCAATGTTAAATAAAAATTCTCATAAGGTATTTCATTATAGATGTTGCAAAGTTACGAAATTTTAAGAAATAAAATTAGAAATTATATCCTGACAAAAAAAATATTTTTAACTTTTATTTTCAATTTCGCAAAAATAAGTTCATCAAATGCAAACTTTAAATTAATAAAATCGGAATTATTTGACTGAATTCGATAGGCTAAATAGGCAAAAAATCGTTTTCCCGATTCCCTATTTCATCGATGTCCCCCCTCCTAAGATATAGATTTTGTAGCAGTCAACTCTCCGGACATTTGAAGCATTCGGAAATCAGCATTTCCTGAACATGCCAGTTAATTCTTTCTTTACAGTATTTTTTTCTTCGGAGATATAGAGGGTGATTTTTTTTAAAGTTGTGAAAGTAAAACCCTATAACAAAAGAACCACTGATCCAAATGACCTGAAATTTCACCAGTATGCTCCCAAAGCAATGGGGATTTTTTAGGCGTGGTTAAAAAAACTTAAAATCGCACCGACAGATGGCGCTGTACATGCAGTAAAGTCGGGAGACGAACTTGCGCCCGACACACACACATTGGGGATAAAAACGTGAAGTACGCACACCTCGTGTTCATTATTTTACGGATATCCTCGCAATGACTGTGCCATTGACGTATCGTGCGTTGTTAGTGAAACTGTATTATCAGAATAATGACAGCGCAGCAACTGCTCTTAGAAGATTTAGGACACTTAAGAATTTAAGAAAAGGTCCAATGATGACAGAGGAACTACGGAAGATGGTTTCTCAAAGTACCGTCCATTGTTTTCCTCATTCTGAATGTATTCTTTGTTTCTGCTGACTTACAGCGCCATCTGTCGGTACGATTTTAAGTTTTTTTTAACCACGCCTAAAAAATTCCCATTCCTTTGGGAGTATACTGGTGAAATTTCAGGTCATTTGGATCAGTTGTTCTTTTATTATAGGGTTTTACTTTCACAACTTTAAAAAAAAATCACCCTGTATAATTTTGATAAGCTTCATTGGAAACACAGTATAGGGTGAAACTCCCAGTTATTGACACCTAACCAGTATAACTGATACTTGGGCAAAAATCTAACTCAAATAAGCATTTTGTCGTAAAATTCTGCAAAGTAATGTCATCTAGTGGTAAATGAGATACTTATTTTTATTTTGGAGTCACCACTTGAGGGCGAAGAACATATTCAACGAGAAAGAAACTTTTGAGAATACAAAAAGTGCCATTTTAAAGCAACCATCTTATTTCTAAAATTAAGGAAGTGTTTTTCTAATCTATTTGCAATTCAACCATCCTGAACTTTTTTTTCTTAAAGTTATACTTGTAGAAATTAGTTTGAAGATGCATATGATACATTAGGGCCACGATTTAGGGTTTATAGTTATTTAATTTGGCTTAATGAGGGGTGTCAGTTATTGGTTCCTAGAATTTCATTTCACCAGTCTCTGACAGAGGTGTTAGTTATTGGTTATATTAAAGAAAGTTGAAATCTAATATTTGAACTGTTTAAAAAGGCATAATAATAAATTAAATGTATCTTGTAGTAAACACCATTAAAATTTAAGTTGTTTTAACAATGTCTGACACCAGATGTCAGTTACTGGTTCATATAAATGTTATTTATTGGATATCTGCATTACTAATAATGCAGTGCAAAATATTATTGCTATACATCCTTACTATATACTCTGCATTACTAATAACGCAGTATAGCTTACTAAATCCCACTTTTTAAAATAAATATTAATGTATTTTGTTTTTATAATAAAGAATAAAAAATTTTTAAAGCAGTTTAATCTTTTAAAATAAAGTGTCAGTCATTGGTCCACTTTGTGTCAGTTATTGGTGTTTCAAAACAGAGATGGTGTCAGTTACTGGAGTTTTTGACCATATTTTTTAATAAAATTAATTTTTAACAATAAAAAGTATAATTTTCCAAAATTTTGCAAACAATAATTTTTTAATATACAAGGTGGCCATAATTAAACTGACGGTACTCAGAGTGTTCTGTAGCATGATCTAATTGCGAGAATGGCGTCAAATTGTGTAGGAAGATTAAACAAGATAGGAGACGAAGGATTCCGCGAAAAAAAAAAATAGTTCCAAAAGTCACCGCCAGTGGAATATCTGGCACTGTGTATTCGAAAAAGAGAGTTTCAAAAAATGAAGAATCAATACTGAAATAAAATTACCGTTTATTTAACGAATTTTAGCAATTTAATCCAAGCTCAAAATGGTAACAGTTTATAAAAAGCTAAAAATTTACATAAACACTGCTAAATTTTCTTTATTTGCAAATTCACTTACAGAGCCCCAAAGAAAGCAACAGCAGAAGAAGAAGTTCTTTATTCAAATTTCACGTTACATCTTTTGGCCCAGTGCCAGCTTGTTCGGCTTTAAAAGGTAATGTGCTACTGTTAGAAGCAATTTCATTGAAAGTTATCTTTCATAATGTCTCCTTCTTTAGTCGAGCGAGCTCTACTAGTCAAATTATTTTACCTCAACCAGTGCAATGCGTCAGCCGCTCTTCGTGCTTTTAGAAACCACAAAAAAATGGTAAAAGTAACGGTCCTTTGTCAGTTAATGGTTTAAAAGCAATGGTTGAGAAGTTTGAGAAAACAGGTTCTCTAAATGTTCAGTCAGGCAGAGGACGAAAACCCGTATCACAGGATACAATCGAAGAAGGGAAACGGCGATTGTCGACAGAGCACCAGACAATATTGCTACTACTTCCAGCACTCGTGGGATAGCTCGGAATCTGGATATGCCTTATTGTACGGTGTGGAAAATCCTACGAAAGATTATCCACTTCTATCCGTACAAGATCAGCCGTGTACAAGAGTTACGTCACACCGACCATGATAAGCGATTGACGTTTGCTCTCACTTTTCTTGCCTGAATGGAGTTAGATGATGCTTGGCCCTGGAAAATCTTATCGGGAGACAAGCCTCGCTTTTACCTGAATGGAACTGTAAATACCCAGAACTGCCGAATTTGGGATAACAAGTCACCAAGAGTATTCAAGGAAATTCCTTTGCATTCACCAAAGATAACTGTTTGGTGTGGTTTCACAGGAGATATGATAATAGGTCCATTCTTTTATGAGAACATTACTCCGACAGGGCTGTTACCGGAGACAAATATCGCCAAATGCTAAACAACCTTGTTATTCCGGCACTTCAGCAAAGACAGTACCTGGAGAAAATCATTTTCATGCAAGATGGAGCCACAGCGGGGTACAGCAGCTGCGGGTACAGCGGGTACAGCAGCTGCTACGACAGAAATTCACAACAGAAAGAGTCATTAGCCGCTGTTTTCCCACTGCACGGCCACCTCGGTCCCCTGATCTTACACCCTGCAACTTTTGGCTATGGGGTAACCTAAAGTCCAAGGTCTATCATGGAGATGTCCAGGACCTGGCTACGTTGAAGGATAACATATCGCGAACTGTACGGGAGATTGCTGCAGCTATGTTATTCTCTGCTGTTGTAAATGCTGTGCACAGAATGCAATATGTGGTCCACAAAAACGGCGGCCACATCGAACCTGAGTTGGATGTGCTAAATAAACGGTAATTTTATTTCAGTATTGATTCTTCTTTTTTGAAACTCTCTTTCTCGAATACACAGCGCCACATATTCCCCTGGTGGTGACTTTTGGAACTAATTTTTTTTCGCGGAATCCTTCGTCTCCCGTTTGTTTAATCTTCCTACAAAATTTGGCGCCATTCTCGCAATTAGATCGCGCTACAGAACACTCTGAGTACCGTCAGTTTAATTATGAACACCTTGTATATCTACTATCCTATTATTTTAAACAAATTTAAGGCCAGTTTCAGAAAAATTGACAAAATGTAGTAGAAACAATATAGTGCAATCGGAATATAAATATACTAAAATTTAAGGAAAGATGGGCAGTTGTATAAAATAATTTTTATCTGCGCATGCGCGAACGATAACAAGGAACTTTTTGCATAATTTAATAGTCAACTCTATCGAGCAACTTATTAAAAAAAAAGTCAGTCAAATATCATTAAAATTTAGAGAGATATCGGCGTTAGAGTGAGCTGTTTTTTAGCTTCTCACTAAAACTTGTTGAATGATAAGGGATTGTCCACAAATTGTCATGTTTAATTTTTATACTATATTTCATTTTTTATTGATACTTTAGTGCCTTGGAAAACATTATTTCACCAGGTTATAATAGTTTTGGAACGGATCCTTTGTATTTGATTATTCTTTTTTAGTTCGAATAAGCTCGTTAGGGTAGTTTTTCAAAGAGAACTAAGGTATCCTTAAAAATTGGAAAATAGTATGAAAATAAAAAATGACAATTTGTTGAAAATATCTTATCATTCAGCGAGTTTTAGTGAGAAACTAAAAACAGCTCACTGTAACGCCGATATCTCTCTGAATTTTTATGATAATTGACTGAATTTTTTTAATAAGTTGCTCCATAGAGTTAAATATTAAATTATGCAAAATGTTCCTTGTTATCTTTCGCGCATACGCAGATAAAAAGTATTTTATATAACTGCCCATATTTCCTTAAATATTTCATATATTTATATTCCAACTGCATTATATTGTTTCTACTACATTTTGTCAATTTTTCTGAAACTGGCGTTAAATTTGGTTAAAAACCCTGTATGTTATAAGCAAAAAATATGTAAGAATTTTTTTAATTTTTTTAAAAAATCGCTATATCTCTATTAATATACATGCTATTCTTACACAAATTAATGCACATATTGCACAATGTCTGCCTATGTATATTCTGTAGCAATAAATCATTCCGTGCATTTTATTTTACAGGGTGAACCCAAGTATTTTTTTTTTCTTTAACATTTTTTAAGCCTCCTAATTGTCCTCCTTATCAAATCAACGTTGATAAATGTGAAGTCAAACCTTTTCTTTTTAATCCTAAAATTCCAGGAGAATCTGATGAGTATATTTTTAAATATGCGACAAAATGTCTAAAATTGAAAGTTGCCGGTCATTAATGGTCATATAGTGTATCTGTATATGATTACCGTGAAAATCACAGCAGACGATTTAAAAAATATAATGTATATGCATCGTAAATTTTACCTCTCATTTACAGACTATTTTTGCATTTCCAGTTGAATATTTATGTATGACGACAGTGCTTATACTTGATAGAATAAAAAAAAATTCAAATGTAATCTGGGATTTTTTATCTGTGCAAATTAAACTAGTCATTGGGGGCCACCGTAAAACTTACCCATCATGGATATGCATAATATAAAATATGAAAATAAAACATGTGTAAACTATTTATAAAATGCATTGCAATTCGAATAAAATCATGGCTTGATGACGTTTTAAACTTTAAATGCTCTATTACCGAATTGCGTAAGAGAAACATTCTTATAACTCTAATAAGGATAATCATATTAACTAACAGTTTACTGCGTCTCATTTCCAACTAAAAGATTTCTTTAAATCGAAATTTTAATGAAATATATGGTCATGAAAAATCGAAGAGTGAGGAAAATAGGATTATAAATATCTCAGCAACTAATTACCGTATCGATTTCATTCTTTGTAAAAAAAATTATTTTTTTTATTGTCTTTTATATTTACTCCTTAAAAAAACAATTTCGAAAATTTTTATGTACCTTTTATCAGAACAAATATTTCGAGAGTCCGAAAAAAATAGTTCCGGATAATCGAGGTTACTGAAATTCAAGAGGCTTCTTCTCATTATTACATGCTAAGTACATACCAAACTTCAAGTCTCTATCTCAATTTGTTCGGGATATAGAGCGTTTACAGACACACAGACAGACGGATGGCAATTTTTTTTTTTTTAATATATATGTTTTTCGGAATCTCCATCGTCTGAAACGTGTAAATCCGACAAAAAAAAATTTCGATTTTTAAAACTATTACAAGACTTACCCTATACTACGTATGCTGCGTAAGTACAAACTTTTACGCTTTTGAAAGTGAATGATATGAAAAGATAAGTATTTGTTACTAGTGACTAGAATTTTTGCTGGCTACCAGATTTTATCAAATATGTAAAACCCAGCTTACAATGATTTCCTGCAGCAAAAATCTCAGAATAAATTTAAAACAATACAAATTTTTCTCTTGAGATTCAACATAGTTATTACTAATTGTAGGCATCTTTCATCTTTAAGCAGTGTATATTTAATGCGATAATATCTCTTTTGTTTCAAAGTTTTATCACGGAAATCAAAAGTTTTGCTTTAAGTCCAATGAACGCGGTAAACAAA
Source organism: Maratus michaelseni (assembly GCA_963931845.1). Classification (NCBI taxonomy): domain Eukaryota; kingdom Metazoa; phylum Arthropoda; class Arachnida; order Araneae; family Salticidae; genus Maratus; species Maratus michaelseni. The sequence goes on from OZ007598.1 coordinate 143,753,845, forward strand.
TTTATAATATCTATGGGTCATTCTCAGAAAAGAAAAAATTCTGGCTTCAAAAAAAAAAAAATAATAATAATAATAATCTTTTGTTTTTTTGTACAAATAAAATGTTTGCATTATGAGAAAAATATCAGCAGAAATCGCTTGCCTGATTTATGATTTATGGCTTTAACACCAGAACCGCGTGAAATATTATTTAGGGTTTTATAAATGTTTTACACCAGAATATTTTTTTAAAACTATTTAACTTAATTAAAAACATGTAACATAACAAAATAACGTTTTAGTAAACGCAAAAGAACTCGGTATACTACTTACTATTTTGCCGGAGTAGCCCTCTGGTGCCAATACTTTTTGTTTTTTGCCTTTCTTATTTTTTAGTTAAAATTTAAAAAAAAAAAAAGAAAAAAAAATATGTATCTCGTTTATTCATTCATATACTAACATTACTTTACTATATTTAAATGTATGGCAATGAAAACTGCCTTTTAAAAAAATGGGGTAGCTTTACGGTCTTACTGCTTCACTTTGCCTTATTAGCGAATGATTTTCTTTTAGAAACAGTTAAACATATTTTCTCATCATCTTTTCACTTATTTCTACTCAAAATTATTTTTTTATACATTCCGCTCAGCCTACTACTTGTTCTCCACCTCTTTCGATCTTAAATCACAAGTTAATTCTGATTGGCTGCTTTACGCAAGCTAATCTTGACTGTCTAGCTTACTAATTCCGGATGGGCTGTTGAAGTTGATGATGAAATCCTCAACTTCTCTCTCATTTTACAGTGCATTTTTGCTATTTTTATACTCTTTTTTACATGGCTCCTTTAAGATGTGATACACAATTACTCATATACAGGGATTGGAGTTGCCTGCAACTGGGATCCCCCCAGAAACGATAAACTGGTTTCTGTTTTAAAATTAACCATAATTTATTACTAAAATATGCGTAAAATAAAATAAAAGGTTTTAAAACATTAAAACCAATACATAGATATTAGGAAGTTTCACAGGAGTTCCAGAGCACTCCGTTCGAGGCGTTTTCGAGTTCCCGAGTGCGGTATTTTTCCAATAAGTTTAAGGTCAAAAGTTTAGACGAAAAATAAAATTTTATTTTGAAAATATCGCACTTTTCTTATTTTTCAAAAATTCAAAAATTTGAACCGATGGCCCTTAGCTACAACCTTATTTTACAAGAAGAAGCTGAGATTTTAATAAGTTTTTGTTTCTACAGGAAGTTAGCATGCTGTTCATCGAGCCCAGATATTTTGATACACCTAAAACTCCTATAATAAAAGCTGACGCATATCCATTTTGTTTCGCATTATTGTTACGCAGCTCAGCATCAATCTACTGAAACCGGAGTGGAGTTGCCTAAGACTCGGTTCTGATTGGCTGAACCGGTTCTGATTAACTTGGTTTTTCGACTGGGCTGCAGACTGGGTACCAAATCTGCGAGGATGCGTCAGCCTCTATTATAGGAATTCTAGGTACACCTTAATGCGGCTGTTGGTTTACGACGTAATATGTGACTAAATTTAACAGCAAAAATATTTTTAAATACTTGAAGCAATAAAAAATAACGAGGAATTACTAGTTTTTCAATTAATTTTACTCCATTCATAAAAAGAAATTCCTAAATATGTCAATTTTTCACAGCCGAGAACGTATGTAAACCCTTCAGTGTACTAAGGTGAATTTAACGTCCCAACCTTAGAAAAAACAAGTTGGAAATTGTACGTCAAACGTGACAAATGAGGTGCATTCGTACTATAGCTAGTTATATAAATATTCAGATCTTGGTGATTTTTAATTCTGTGAAATGAATTATATTGTCTGTAGATTAATTTCTGTAATAAAATAAGTATCTCGGTCGCTTGACCATTAAACTTCGAAAGCTCCTATAACAAGAAAGCCCCGATTTAAAAAAAAAAAAATCCAATTTCTTAGTAAATGTTTTTATTAATATATTCTAAAGTTTTGATTCGATTTTCATAAAATTTGAAATGTCTCGACAAAATTCTGCAAAGATAATATATCTTAAATTTCAAACCATTCGGTTGGGTAGTTTTTGCGTTGTTATATGCGGACGGGCGGACCAGACGACGACTATAAGTGCTACGTATTTATATAATTACGAACGCACCTAAAAATCTATATGTTTAATAATTATTTAACTTATTTTAACTTTTTTCTCTGTAGTATGTATTTAACTTTTATATATATATATGTATATATATATATAAAGGAATTTCTGGTTCGAGTCGAAATATACTGATTTGTTAAGGATCAAAACAACTCCTTATGTCGGTTCTAGTGCTAATTAATTAATTTTATTTCTATGGTGGTATGGTAATGACATGATATTAAACAATTGGATCATTTTTAATTTTTTCAGGGTGTTTTCATTCCCTTTTTTGTTTTCGAAGAAGTGTTTCTTCAGTGGTAAATATTTTTTATCTCATCCATTTTGAGTATAACAAATAACGGCTAAATTTGCTAAAAAACTCAAAGAGAAGGCGGGGGGGTGGGGAGGAGGAAACTCCATTAAATTTTTTCTTGACCTTAAATGAGTTAAATAATGCTTATCAAATTAAGAAAATTTTCAAATTTGTCATTTCTATGGTATGTTGGCATTACCATGTTTTCAAACAGACACGGAAATGACATGGTAATGACATTTTTAATGTTTAGTTCGACTTTAGGCTAAATTATATCAATTAAAGGTGTATAGTATATTTACTTTGAAAATAGTCCTGGAGCTCGTTATAATTCAATCAATAAATTATTAATATCTATTGTTGTATTTTAGTAATACGAAAGATGGTGATGACACGTAAAAAAACACATTGTTCCCAATTTTTAAATTAATCTATCAAAATGAAACAGTACTGACTATTTCAACAAAAGGAGACACTCGCTGCTTTTAAGGGCATGTGTTACCCTGCAATGTAGCAACATAAAGAGTATTTTAGAACGCTCAAGTGATGAGTTAAGAAAGCAAAAACTTTGCACCATAATAATGACGATTAACTTCTTGGAAAAAGTTTTAATTAAAGATAATTAAAATATTTCTTTGCACTGAAGTTAAAATTCTAATTATACCGAGTGGCCAAGATAAAAGAGGCCCGGTATACAGAGGTACAAATACTTACTAATTTTTGTTTAAAAGTAGTAAATACAGAATATTATGAATAGCAACATACTGAACATTGAATAGTTCACAGGTGGTGTTGTTATTCATAATATTCTGTATTTACTGCTTTTAAATAAAAATTAGTAAGTATTTATACTTCTGTATAATGGGCCTCTTTTATCTTGGTCACTCTGTATTAGAAGAAGAGATGAAACTTTATTATATTGGTTTGTTTTTGCCCTAAGGCTTTCCAACATTCCAAACTATAATTTTGGAGTATTAAATGTAAAGTTAGGGACATGCCATCGTAATGACATTTTTAATGTTTAGTTCGAATTTAGGCTTAATTATACCAATTTAAGGTGTATAGTATATTTATTTTGAAAGTAGTCCCAGAGCCATTTATAATTCCCACAAAAAATTGTTAATATATATTGTTATATTTTAGTAACATGAAACATGGTGATGACACGTAAAAAGCACATTGTTCCCAAATTTTGAATTAATGTATCAAACTGAAACAGTATCAACTATTTCAACAAAAGAAGACACTCACTGCTTTTAAGATCATGTGTTACCCTACAATGTAGCAACATAAAGAGTATTTTAGAACGCTCAAGTGATGAACTAAGAAAGCAAAAACTTTGCACCATAGTCATGACGATTAACTTCATGGACAAAGTTTTAATTAAAGATAATTAAAATATTTCTTTACATTGAAGTTAAAATGCAAATTATATTAGAGGCAGAGAGATGAAACTTTATTGTATTTGTTTTGTTTTTGCTCTAATGCTTTCCAACACTCCAAACTATAATTTTGAACTATTAACTGTGAAGTTAGGGACATGCCATCAGGGTAATGACATTTGTAACTATTTAATTTTTCTAAATATGGCTAAATTACTGCGCATAGCTTTTGCTCCTATAAAACTTTTTTAACAGAACTATTTTTACTGACTGCAATATTAAATATCGCTTAAAATAATTCTTTAATTTAAAAACGGTCTACTTCAGCGTCTTTATCGAACATTTCTCTATAAAACTACCAATTTTTATATTTTTATACGCAACAGTTTTCTTAATATTAGCCAAGAAAGACCTCCGGAAACAAAAAAATCGTTGTCAGCGATGACAGCGTTGGTTACTTTATTATTATTTTTTATTTTTTTAGAATAGAGAGATTACAGACATGATTAATTAACATTATGTAAGAAAATAATATCGTTATATAATAATGGCAAAACTTTCATTCACATATATATTGATTTTCCTTTTAAGAAAGATCGTTGGCTTATAACAATACAAATATTTCCCTTAATCTTAAATGTAGTTTCGCAATTACTGATTATAAGTATGTTTTGCGACTTTTGATCTCAAAATATTGTATCATGTTTTTCTGATTGAATTTCTTATGATGGCAATCAAATTTGTCCTTAAAGTTTATCGAACGCGGTAGTATAAATTATGTATTCGTAGAATGATGATAGATGTAATTTACATTAATAATAAGATAAAATCATCCTATTAAATGATCTCATATTGTATGTATAGATAGCAGATCAAAAGGTTAACAATCTGGAATATCTGAAAAATATTATTCAAATTTTCAAGGGTATATTAAACAAAATGACTTAAATATTACGTCATTAAACTCAGGTTTTGCTTTTATTTAAGCCGAGAAAATAACTGGTGCACCATTGCTTTTTTGCAGCAAATCAATCCTTAAAATTTATTGAAAAGTTATCGTACATATTTTAATTGAAAGGAAATATTATTATGTGCGCTATTTTATAAATTGGCAACAATTTTAAAAAATGGCTTTTTCGAAATATGAAATAAATCGCCATCGAAATAATGAAAATTTGAATAAAAAATTTAAAATAACAGTAATAATATATTCAAATTAAAAAAGTTATTGCACACTGCACACCGCAAGCTTGTTAACTATACCCCTTCAAATTATGGTTAAATTACTACGCATCGTTTTTGTTCCTATAAAACTTTTTTAACGGAACTATTTAACCGACTCCAATATTAAATATCTCTTAAAGTAATTCTTCAAATTAAAAACGGTCTAATTCAACGTGTTTATCGAACATTTCTCTATAAAACTACCAATTTTTATATTTTTATATGCAACAGTTTTCTTAGTATTAGCCTAGAAAGACCTCCGGACACAAAAAATTCATTGTCAGCGGGGACAGCATTGTTTACTTTATTTAGAATAGAGAGATTACAGACATGATTACTTAACTTTAGGTAATAAAATAATATCATTATATAATAATTACAAAACTTTCATTCACATGTATAATGATTTTTTTTTAAAAAGATCGTTTGCTTAAAACAATGCAAATATTTCCTGTAATCTTAAATGTATCTTGGTAATTACTGATTATAAGTATGTTTTGCGAGTTTTGGTCGCAAAATAATGTATCATGTTTTTCTGTTTGAATTTCTTATGATGGCAATCAAATTTTTCCTGATAGTTTATCGTACCCGTTAGTATAAATTATGTATTCGTAGAGTGAGATGATAGGTATTATTTACAATAATAATAGAATAAAAACAAACAATTTAACAATCTCATACTCAAAGTAGATAGATCAAAATATTATGTCTGGAATATTTGAAAAATATTATTAAAATTTCCAAGGGTATATTAAACAAAATATACAGGTTGCGTAAAAAGTTTTGGATGGGCATAAAATACATTATTTTCGAGAAAACCGTAAATGTCCATACACTGTTAAAATTTTGCAGCAAACTGCCCAGTCATTTGACCGTTTTTATAGAAAATTGTTACGTAACCTTAATTTAACTCTATTCTGACCATAATATGGGCAATAATATGCTCAGAATATAATTAAATTACGGTTTTCTATAAAAACGGTTAAATGACTGGACAGTTTGCTGAAAATTTTTAACAGTGTAATTTATTAACAAATATATTAAATTACAATTAACATGTAAATAATGGAAAAGCAGATTAGATTTCAAAGTATCCGTTTTTTTTTCTTTGATGCTTAAATATAGTTACGCAATTACTGATTATAAGTATGCTTTGCGATTTTTGGTCTCAAAATATTGTATCATGTTTTTCCGACTGAATTTCTTATGCTGGCAATCAAATTTATCTTTAAAGTTTATTGAACCAGGTAGTATACATTATGTATTCGTAGAATGATGATGGCTAAAGGGATCAATGATGTCCCCTTAGCCGTTTTAGGACATCATTGAATGCGGCACGAAGTATCTCATCGGGAAGATTATTCTGTTCCTTAATCAATTTTGCTTTCAAACCATCAAAACGCTGATGGGAAGTAGACCCTTTAAAATTCTCCAAATGGAAAAATCCACTGGATTGATGTCGGACCATTCATCGGGAGAAATGAAGTCAACGTTCTCCGCCCTAATCCAGTCAAGAGTCTTACGCGCGTGATGGGCTTGTGCAAAGATTTGCTGAAACACCCAATTTCGTCCAAAAAAGTGTTTTTAAGCAAAAGGCATAAGCATTTTCTGCAAAACCTCGTCCTGATAGTACACTCTATAAACGACATTTTCAAAACTGAGCAAAAAAATACTCAAATCTGAGTATGTCGCATAGTCAAAATGGCTCCGAATCAAAATTACTCAAGTTTGAAACATGCATATACTCATTTCTGAAAACAAGAATAAAACATCATGTGCTCATATTTGAGTATGTCCATGTTTCAAAAATGCGCATGAACTGACTTCTATGTGTTCATTTTTGAGTATGCCCATGTTTCAAAAATGAGTTTGAACTGATTTTAATCATTTTTGAGTATGTCCATATTTCAAAAATGAGTAGGAACTGACCTCTATGTGCTCAGTTTTGATTATATCCATGTTTCAATATTCTGAGTATTTCTGGTATTTCAGAATTGAAAACATTGGGTCGTCCTATTTGAAACAAAAAGTTTCATAACAAAATGAAAACATCAATTTACTCAGATTTGAAAGTGTCATTTTTCTCAGTGTAAATTTATTGGAAAATTTTCGCGCTCGGGAACTCGAAAACGCGTCGAACGGAGTGCTCTGGAACTCCGGTGGAATTTCTTAATATCTATGGATTGGTTTTAATGTTTTAAAACCTTTTATTTTATTTTACACATATTTTAGTAATAAATAATGATTCAGTTTAAATATTTTTGTGTTTCAACAATATGAATTAAAAGAGCAGAAGGTTCTAATATTTGTTGTACTATAATATTAAAATTAAATTTTAAATACTTCTTAATGAAATCACCTGATTAACTCAAAAGACAGGGAAAAAATATTTAAAATACTTAATAACTGTTTTCTATTTCAATTTTCCTTTAAGTTTTTGTTTAAACAATATGAATGAAAAACGAAGAATATGTTGAACATGACATTAAAAAATATTTTTTAATATTCCATAATAAAACCACTTGCATAACTCAGAAGACAAGGCAAAAAAATGTAATATACTTAATGTATTTTTTTAAATTGCAGTTTGCTTTAAAATATTTGCACAAATATTGAACTTTACAAAATATTGAACAAATTAATAAAAATGGTAGATTATTCATATGTTGCTAGACATTACAAATAATCTTAAATAGTCTTAGTAAAAACACTTGATTAAGTCAGAAGTTAGGGCAAGAAATACGCAAATTAATGACAGATTTTTATTGCTGTTTGCTTTAAAATATTTGTTTGAACACTATTAATGATGATGGTAGGATATTCTAATATTGGTAGTAGCGTGAGATTAAATATAATTTTAAATAATTCTTTATAGAAACGAATAATTTAATTAGAAGACAGGATATGAATATTCAAAAGACTTAATGCCTTTTTTTTAACAATTTACCCTTACGTTTGTGTTTGAACAATATGAATGAAAATCACAAAATTTTCTTAACATTGGAAGTGCCATCGTATATTAAAAATAATTTTAAATATTTCATATAAAAACATCTGATTATCTCAGATAACAGTGCCAAAATATTTAAAATACTTAATGCCTGTTTTCTATTGCAGTTTGAATTTAAATTTAACTCTAAACAATGTGAATAAAAATCGCAAATTTTCTTAACTTTGGAAGTACCATCGTATATTAAAAATAATTTTAAATATTTCATATAAAAACATCTGATTATTTCAGATCACAGTGCCAAAATATTTAAAATACTTAATGCCTTTTATCTGTTGCAATTTGAATTTAAATTTAACTCTAAAAATGTGAATAAAAATCGTAAAAGATTTTTATATTAGTAGTAACATGACATGGAAAATAATTTTTAATATTTTTTTAATAAAAACACCTGATTTTCTTAAAAGACACTGTAAAAATATTTAAAATAATTGAAGAGTATCTGATTTTGTTTTTAAATTTGTGTTTCAACATTATGAATGAAAATGGCAGAATATTCTAATGTTAGTAGTATCATAATATTAAAAATTAATTTTAAATATTTCTATAAATAAATAAATAAAAATAAAAACATCTGATTAACACAGAATACGGGACAAAAATGTTTTTAAACTTTCTGTCTGTTTTCTATTGCAGTTTGAATTTAAATTTAACTCTAAACAACGTGAGTGAAAATCGCAAAAGATTTTTATATTAGTAGTAACATGACATGCAAAAATAATTTTTAATATATTTTTTTAATAAAAACATCTGATTTTCTTAAAAGACAGCCCAAAAATATTTAAAATAATTAAATACTATCTCATTTTGTTTTTAAATTTGTGTTTCAACATTATGAATGAAAATGGCAGAAAATTCTAATGTTAGTAGTATCATGATATTAAAAAAAATAATTTTAAATATTTCTAAAAATAAATAAAAATAAAAACACCTGATTAACACAGAAGACAGGGCAATTTTTTTTTAACTTTATGTCTGTTTTCTGTTGTAGTTTGCATTTAAATCTGTACGTAAACAATACAAATACACATCTCAGAATTTACAAATATTCCTAGACTCAAAACATTAAAAATAATTTTAAATACTTCGTAATAAAATACATTCATGATTAAGTTCAGAAGTTAGTGCAAAAAAATTTTAAATACTTAATGATTATTTCGTATGCCAGTATGCCTTAACATATGTATTTAAAGAATATAAAACAAAATGGCAGGTTATTCTAATATTGCCAGTATCATGATATTTAAAAATAATTTTAAATAGTTCTTAATAAAAACACATTATTATCTAAGAAGACAGTGCGAAATATTTAAAATAATTGTTGATTGTTTTCTTTTTGCAATTTGCAATTAAATTTGTGTCAGAAAAAAAAAATGAATGAAAATCCCAGCATATTTTAATATTGTTAGTATCATCACATTAAATGCAATTTTAAATTATAAAAAAAAAAAAAAAAAAACTGATTGTTTAAGAAGACAGGACAAGAATATTACAAAATTTTAATGCCTGTTTTTTATTGCAGAATTTTTGTCTGAATGAATATTTCAGGATACTCTAATGTTAGTAGTACCATGACATTTAACAATATACACTACATTTCCAATGATGACCGGTCACTTGCGATGATTTTAGACGTTTTGTTAAATATCTGGAAAGATACATGAGGAATTATCCTGAAACTTCAGGAGTGTAAACAACATGATAAACGTCATACATTTCCGTGAAGATTTTTTCCCGTAACTCCATAAGGGGCCGTCAACAAATTGAAGAAAAACGAATATATTTTGGATAACCCTGTAAAAACTAATATGGCAAAAGCATTCAAACTGTAGATTATGATTAAGTAGATTATTGTAATAATTTGAGTTCATTTGTATGAAGATAGCATGTATACTCGAAGAGAAATTCAGGTTTTTATAAAAACAGTCCCAAATTTTACCAAGTTTTTTGCTTATAATTTGCAGAGTTTTTAATTTAAAAACACGTTTTTTTCAGAAAATATGACAAACAAAATTATACACAATACCCTGCAATCAGAATTAAAAAATAATAATAATTGTATGAAAAATGAGCAGGTTTACTAAATATCGTTTCACTGCGCACGCGCGAATTCAATCAAAATATACTGTGCATAATATATTAGCTAAATGTACAGACCAACTTTTATGAAAGTCTCAAAAACATAGATTGGAAATTCTGATAGTAATCGTCGATAGAATAAGCTCGAATTTCGCTGTTCCCTAAAGGAAGCAAAAATATGAGGGGTTGTATCCAAATGTACTTACCTTATCAAAGTTGACATAATAAGAATGAAGTGTCTCTCGTATATTTGATACAACCCCTCATCTTTTTGCTTCCTTTTGGAAACAGCGAATTTCGAGCTTATTCTATCGACGATTACTATCAGAATTTTCAATCTATGTTTTTGAGACTTTCATAAAAGTTGGTCTATACATTTAGCTAATATATTATGCACAGTATATTTTGATTGAATTCGCGCATGCGCAGTGAAACAATATTTAGTAAACCTGCTCATTTTTCATACAATTTTTATCATTTTTTAATTCTGATTGCAGGGTATTATGTATAATTTTGTTTGTCATATTTTTTGAAAAAAACTTGTCTTTATATTAAAAACTCTGCAAATTATAAGCAAAAAACTTGGTAAAATTTGGGACTGTTTTTATAAAAACCTGAATTTCTCTTCGAGTATACATGCTATCTTCATACAAATGAACCCAAATTATTACAATAATCCACTTAATCATAATCTACAGTTTGAATGTTTTTACAATATTAGTTTCTGCAAGGTTATCCAAAATATATTCGTTTTTCTTCAATTTGTTGACGGCCCCTTATGGGGTTTCGGGAAAAAATCTTCGCGGAAATATATGACATTTATCATGTTGTTTACACTCCTGAAGTTTCAGGATAATTCCTCGTGTATCTTTCCAGATATTTAACAAAACGTCTAAAATCGCAAGTGACCGGTCATCATTGGAAATATAGTGCATTTAAATTATTCTTAATTAAAACTCCTGATTAACTCAGATGAAAGAGCAAAAAGTATTTTTAATATTTACTTACTGTTTTCTACTACAGTTTGTATTTAAATTTGTGTCTTAATGATTACCGCATGCTCTTCTAATATTGGCAGTACCAAGACATTAAAAAATAATTTTAAATAATTCTTAATAAATCACGTTATTATCACAGAAGACAGGGAAAAAATATGTAAAATACTTAATGCCGTTTTTCATTTCCAGTTTGCCTTTAAATTTGTGTCTCGACTATATGAATTGAAATCGCTTAATATTCTAATGTTCGTAGTAGTATCCTGACATTAAACAATAATTTTAAATAATTCTTAACAAAATATCCTTATTAACGCATATAATAGAGCAAAAAGTATTTTTAATATTTAATGAATGATTTCTATTGCAGTTGGCCTTTAACTTTGTTTGAACAATTTGTATAAAAATGTCAGGATATTCTAATATTGGTAGCAACATGACACTTAAAAATTATTTTAAATAAATCTTAATAAAAACACCTGAATATCTTAGAAAACAGGGCAAATATATTTTAAAAACTTAATGCCATTTTTTATTTGCAGTTTTCCTTTAAATTTGTGTATCGACTGTATGATTTAAAATCGCTTAATATTATAATGTTGGTAGTACCATGACATTAAAGAATAATTTGAAATATTTCTTAATAAAATCACCTGTCCAACTACGGGACTACACAACTATTATAAATACTTAATGAATGTTTTCTATTACAGTTTTTATTAAAATTTGTCTTTGAAAAAAATCGAATGAAATGGCAGATTATTCTAATATTAATAGTACAATGGCAATAAAAATAATTTTAAAGATTCTCAGTAAAAACACCTTCCCAAATCCAGAAAACAGGGGAAAATATAAATATAATTAATGCCTTTTTTTAATTGTAGTTTGCCTTAAAATATTTACGTAAACAATTTCAATAAAAATGGATGATTATTCTAATATTGGTCATACAATAGCGTGAAAAATAATTTTAAATCTTTCTTAATAAAAATACCTGATTAACTCAGAAAACATGGTCGAAATATTTAAAATAGTTAATGTATTTTTTCTATTGCTGTTTCCCTACACAATTTTATTTAAACAATATGAATAAAAATGTAGTTTATTATATTATTGGTAGCATTATGGCATAAAAAATTATTTTAAATAATTCTTAATAAAAACTGCTGACTAACTCAGAAGATGGAGCAAAAAGTATTTTAAATATATAATGACAGTTTACATTTAAATTTGTGTCTACGCAACATGAATGAAAATCACAGAATATTTTAATTTTTGTACTACAATGACATGAAATATAATTTTAAATAATTATTTATAGAAACAAATTATTTAATTACAAACACGGTATGAATATTCAAAAGACTTACTGCCTTTTTTCTTTTGCAGTTTTCCTTTAAGTTTGTGTTTCAACAATACGAACGAAAATCGCAGAATATTCTAACAGTGGCAGTACCATTGTATATTAAAAATAATTTTTAATATTCCTTAATAAAAACAACTAATTAACTCAGAAGACAGGACACAAGTATTTTAAATACTAAATGCCTGCTTTCAAAAGAAGTTTTCTTTAAATTTGTGTCTGAACAATCTGCATGAAAGTTCTATTTGTTTGAAAGAATGAGTAAAAATAGCAGGCTCTTCTAGGATTGGCAGTATCATAGCATTAAAAAATAATTTTAAATTATTCTTAATAAAAACACCGGATTAATGTTGAAGAAGTTTGCCCAAAATGTTTTCTTCGCGCAATATAAGTAAAAAAGCCAAAATTATTCTAATATTGGTGGTATCATGACAAAAAATAATAATTTTAAATAATTCTTAAAAAAAAAAAAAAAAAAAAAAAAAAAAAAACTCCTAACTAAATCAGATGATAGAGCAAAAAGCATTTTGAACATTTAATTGCTGTTTTCTAGTGCAGTTTGAAAATAAATGTGTGACTGAACAATATGAATGAAAATTGCATAATATTCAAACTTTGGTAGTAACATCGTATATTAAATTTTTTTTTAAATATTTCTTAATCAAATCACCTTAATAACTCAGAAGACATGGTAAAAAGATTTAAAATGCATAATGACTGTTTTCTATTTCAGATTGTCTTCAACTTTTTGTCCGAACAATGTCAATAAAAATCAAAGAACATTTTTAAATTAGTAGTACCATGACATTAAAAATATTTTTTTTTTTTAGTTTTTAATAAAAACATCTGACTATCTTAGAAGGCAGGGCATAAATATTTTTCAAACTGTATGCCTGTTTTCTATTGCAGTTTGCTTTTAAATTTATGTCTGAAAAAAATATAAAAAAATTCAGAATTTTCTAAAATTGGTACATTTAAGACAATAAAAATAATTTTAATTAATTCTTAATTAAAGCACATGTTTAACTCGGAAGTTAGTGCAAAAATATTTTAAATACTTAATGCTCTTTTTGTATTCCCAGTTTTCCTTAAAATAAGGTAAAGCTAGGATAGTCTGCGCACAATTCAAAAGAATAACAATAAAAAATCTAAATATTAAATTTTATGCTAAACTGTCCATGATTAATTTTGACTTCATTTGTTTTTAATGCATTTCAATTGCTATTTTGTTGTTATGATGTAATTTAATAGAACAGTTGTAATAAAACCAAAAAAGTTATTTTGCGCAATCTGTCCTCATAGGGTTGGTGTGATTGCGCACATGGGTAGGAGAGATTGTTACTAATAATAATTACAGTTAAATTGTTAACAATAATAATTACACTTAAATGACATTGTTGTAAGGTTTTTGTGAACAAATATTATTGTATTAGGAGTGAATATTTCAACCTAATGATTAAAGAATCAGAAAAAGGAAATAATTTTAAAAACGATTAAAAAATTTTAATTTAAGGGGAAAAAAATTAAAGAATCAGAAAAAGCAAGTCCAGATAAGATTACAAAATAACATTAAGTTACATGATAACACGTTTAACTTAAAATTAGTCCATTTTCATTTTTTATTTTTTATGCAAATTTACCAATAACCTGCATAATCTCTTCTAGCATAGAAACTAATGGAAACAATGCGCCATCTCTCCTAAGTAACAGATGCGCAAACTCTCCAGTTTCGGTAGGAGAGATTGCGCGGCCTTTTATATAAACATGGGCGCTACTAAAACGAACCGTTGATGTTCACATTGTTAGTCTAGATTAGTAGCTTATGAGAAATTGTTTAAGTTTAAAATATTTTGTACTATTGACATTGTATAGAAATTCTGATGAATAGATATGAAAATTCAAGCACTTACTTAGGGAAAACAAAACAAAATAGCAATGCTTTATCTTAGACACTCAAAACAATCAACGTGAACTTTCAAGTAGACACTCCACTACTGCTGTTGTACAACTACCGGGAGTCGCTGCACGCTCACTTTACTCCTTCTGATATCTAATACCCTGTATTAGTACAGGTCTAATATCCGTAATAATTCATATAGCAGAGCTTTACAAATAGTGTCCTGGAAGACATCTGAACGAAAGCTAAGTGTTGAGGTCAGAACAAATAAAGAATCATTTGTTTGGTGACTACAGTTCTTTATTCAAAGTAAACTTGATCTTCATGTAAAACTGTTAAAAATACATTCAGATTTATTCAGAGCAAACGTGTGGATAAAACAGAGCTTCATAGTTGAAAATATCTTAGTTAAGCATAACTTGACAGATTAAAACGGAGTTCTAAAACAGTCTATTGAAATAAAACTAACTCATAATAACAACTTAAACTTTCTGTTAAATTATAACCAAAACTCATTTAAAAACACTGTAAAAATTAAATCATACTACTATAAACTTAAATTAATCCATTTACAAAAGTAACATAACTAATTCAGTTCAAAACTAAAAGAAACACGCTACAAAAGCGAAGCGAAGCTTCTGACTCAAAACGTTGAAAGCATTTATACTATCTGAAATACGAAAAGAGGAGATTCCACTTTGGCAAAAGGGTATGTTCCGCAGCAGTCGATTACGGAACAACCAACGCCATCTATAATATGCTTTTAAATTACACTGAAGATTTTAAACATCGAAATTAGAACGAGAGCTATTAAACCAAAATAAGTTTTAAACCCAGTTTAGCAGTTTAGCCATAAGTGACAAGTAAAAACCGGCTGATTAGATAACAAAGCCCGCCCCCCACACTTATCACTCATGGGAAGGACAAATTTAGACATCAAAAGATGATATTAAACATGTACAAAAAACCCCTTTAAATATCCAAAAGTTCACTCTGAATTTACAAATGTTTAAATAGATTTCATATTAAATTACCATTACAGCTTCAATCTTCTTAGTAATTCCAATAATACTTCATCAAAAAGCTTGTCACCATTTAAACTATAACGTTTCAAACATTATAAAACATTAACAAGAATTTATAACAAGATTTAACAAGAAAACATTTTTAACATTAACAAGAAAAATTTTACCCTCATGCATCCAAAAATGCAATATTTCCAGAGTACCTAATATTTAACTCTGGCTTTCCCCATAGTTAATCAGCTTCAATAAGTATTAATACATTACTATATAAATTCATAATTTCCTGAAAAGCAAATAGTTTTAATACCAAATTTTATAATACTGTAACGATACAACTTCAAAATAAACTTCTAATATATTAATACGTCAAATTTTGTACAAATATTTCATTCATCCATCATCTTTCATCCATCATCATACTTGGGCCCAAGATTTCATTCTCTTTCATAACACACAATATACGTTACAAATAATCAAACAATTTATGCAAATTCATATTAAACATATTTCAATTCAATAATTTCTGCAAGCTTTTATATTCAAATTTGAGTCAGAACAAGATTGAACTTTCATTAGCTTCAAACTATTACACTGATAAAACAGAAATTTCAATTACCTTATATCAAAGTTAACGCGATGAAGTCGACTTCTTACATAATGAAACATTAAAATTTAACTTTCACCAAGTGAACCGGTTCAATTAACTGGTACTTCCAATATTAAAATGATCAAAACGGACTTGCTGTTGATTCACAAGGTTAAACCAACCAACCATTTACATAAAAATTGACCTTATACATAATCTGATACTTAAAACTGTAAGAGTGATAACCTGATACAAAAACAATTGAACTATCTAATATCACAGGATTTTACACATACATTTCAATGCAATGAGGGTTTTTTAACAATAAATCTAAGAAGAAAATTAACTATTCAAAAACATTTTTAATTTAAACTCCGTTAAATCATATTTGGTAAGTGGCTTGGTGAAGATGTCCGCTAAGTTTTCTTTACTTTTAACGTACTTTACTTCAAAAACATTTTTATATACTAAATCTCTGATAAAAACTAACTTTACATCTATGTGTTTAGACCTGTGATTTTCAATAGGGGATTTGACAAAACTGATGGTGGCCTGATTATCAACCAACAATAAAGATTTTTCTTTTTCATTAGAAATTATTTTTCGACCAATGCATTCGTCCATTATTCTATCAAACTACAAAAGTTCTCTAGCAGTTTCCGTCATGGCAATGAATTTGAATTCCATGGTTGATAAACTTATACATTTTTCTTTAAAGGACCGCCACATTATTGGTGATTTATCTAACAACAACAACTCACCCCTCATTGAAATTCTATCACCCCTATTGGTAGCAAAATCGGCGTCTGAATATGCAAATACATGGCATTTTTAGAATTTAAATTTAATTTCAAAGATTTAGTCAAACGAACATAACCCAACAGCTTTAGTAATCTATTCCAGTGTACTAATCCCGGATTATTCTTGAATTGACTGAATATATTTACTGCATAGCTAATGTCGGGCCTGGTTCTGTTAGCTAGGAATGACAAACATCCCAACACACTTCTATATGGGAACTTATATTTCGTTATCAGATTGAGGAGAATGGGTCTTTGAATAAACTACACCTTTGCTTATTGGGAGAGAAGTAATAGGAAAATTAAACCTTTTGAATTTTTGACAAACCTCATCAATGTATGGAATTTGATGTATTGCTAGAAAGTTCTCCCCTTCCTCGAATTCCACACCCAATAGCTTTCTGGTTTTACCTAATATCTTAAGATCAAAGTATCCACTCAAAAGTTTAACCACTTTCTCCACCACTCTATCATTTTTACCAAAAATCACAATGTCGTCCACATAAAGAAGCAGGATGATGTTGAACTCGAAACTATACACACAATTGCACCATTCAAACTTAACAAATCCTATATCATGCAAAATTTTATTTATTTCAAAATACCACATCTACCTGACTGATGTAAGCCATATAAAGCTTTTTCCAGTTTACATACTAAATTTTCACTTTTCACAAATCCTGGGGGTTGGGACATATATATTTTTTCGGCCAGAGGTGCATATAAATAAGCACACTTCACATCACATTGCAGGTGTGTCCATTTTTTACAGGAGACTAAAAGGGAAAAGAAAAATCTAATAATTGCGAAATTAACGACTGGACTAAAGGTTTCGTCGTAGGTTTCCCCTTTAACTTGTTTAAACCCTTGCACCACTAGTCGAGCTTTATACCTTGCAATTTTACCCTTGGCATCCTTTTTTAATGTAAAAACCCACCTACAACCTAAAGGTTTAATACCGTTTGGTAACTTAACTCATTTCCAAACTCCCCTTTCATTCCTAGTATTTAATTCTTCTCTCATGGCCTGTTCCCAAAACTTTCTTTGTGGGGATTTTAAAACTTGTTTATAGGTATTGGGTATTTTGAGATTGTCTAGTCATATATCATTGTTATCAGAAGCCTCCGTATTTGAACAAGAACTGCGCTCTTGACCTGAAACTATCCCTTTAAATTTATTTGACCCTTTAAAGCAAAATATGTGAGGTTCAAATTTCAGATGATGTCTTTTACAATATTTCTCTACATCATTTAAGGATCTTAGCCTTTCAGTTTTCCCCTGTTCGTAATAATAAATATAATTACGACTACCGTTTGCACTTGGGACTACTTTTCTTAACCAAACAGTATCTGACAGTGGAACCCCTTTCAAAACATCTTTACTTGATTTCATTTCCTCTACTGGATTTTCGTCTTCCTCTGATGAAGATAAATCTGGAGGTTTATATGAAGGGAAATAATTTATATTTGGAGGGTAATTATCCTCAATCTCACCTTCAGAACTTACTTCAGATTCTTTACAAAAATTAGAGGATCCAGGGCCTTTTGAGCCCATCACGATTCCACTGCCTCTAACACTGTTGGGGATTTCCTCATTAAAAAAAACGTTAATAGTTTCAATGATTTTGTCATCCTCGGGTAGCCAAATTCGGTAACCTTTTGTACTAAAGGCGTTACCAATCATTACCCCCTTTTTGGCTCTTGCATCAAGTTTCGACCTAAGTTGCTTGGGAACACCTACGTATGCAGTAGCACCAAAGGGTTTTAAATGTTTAACGGATGGTTTAGACCCACTATAAAGTTCAAAAGGGATCTTCAACTGTGACTTATGACAAATACGGTTCCAAGTATATGTAAAATACAACGCTGCATCTGGCCAAAAACTTGAATCTAAACCACTTTCATTTAAAACTGACCTAATCCCATTAGCAATCGTTTGATTGTATCTTTCAATCGTGCCATTTTGTTCTGCCGTATACACGTTTGAGAATTCGTGTTTAACGCCTTTCCCCTCACAGTAAATCTTAAAGTTATCATTCTTAAACTCTTTCCCATTATCAGTTCTAATATATTTAACCTTACATTCGAGAAATCTCTCGGCTCGGGAGACATAATTACGGAAAATGCCAAACACCTCGGATTTTTCCTTCATTGGGAAAACACTGGCCTTTCGGGAATAATCGTCGATTATCGAGAGAAAATATCTCTCCCAATTTCTACCCTTCTGTTCTACAGGGCCCCAGGCATCCATGAATAATAACTCAATGGGACGTTTAGATCTAATTTTATTAATTGATACAAATGATATACGTCTGTGTTTACTAAGTTTACAAATTTCACAAAAAAAATGTCCTGATTTAAACCGGGGAAGACCTTTAACACTTTCATTTTTAGATGTATTCACAATCAGATCAGGACTTAATTGGGCAAACCTACGATGCCAAACTCTAAAGTCGTCTTAAGATACATGAGAAGTTTCAAACGTAACCTTTTTAGGAACTGAACCTGGGATTTTAGGATACAGATGATAAGTACCATTTTTAAGGAAAGCAGAAAATAAGTATTGGCCGTCTTTAAACACCTCCACCTTACCACTCTCTCCGGGAAATTTTACCCCTTTTACATCTAATTTTGGACCTGAAATAAGACTTCGTCTTAACTTGGGAGAGTATATTACATCAGAAAAGTAAAATAGCCTTTGGCCAAACTTCAACTTAATATTTCCTTTTCCCTCTACCGGGAAGGTAACACCATCTATAGCTACAAACATTTTTTTATCTTTTAAGGGTTTAAATTTATAAAACAAACTCTTATCACGGCAAAAATGGTGTGAAGCTGCTGTATGGAACAACCAGCTGTTTTCGCTTTCACTACCACTCAAATTTGCCTGTATATAAAACAAGAAAGGATTGTTTTTACCTTTTTGGCTAACATTATTATAGTGTGATTATTTAGCTTTGCCTCGGCCTTTGCGGTTTCTGTTCTTTCTCACTTGAGTTGGGATACGTTCAGAACTAGATTCAGAAACATCAGATATACTAGACATAGATGGGGTTCGATAGTTGTAGCCTCTGGAGTACCTTCCACGTTGACGACAATTTCTTTGCAAATGATTCATTCTTCCACACCGAAAACACCTCAATCTGGTATTTTGAGTTTCGTATGCTGAGGTATGTTGGGCTTCGACGAAAAGTTTTTTACGTTTATCCAGGTCTCTCAGGGCTAATCTTGATTCTTCTGCAATTAACTCCATCAAAATGTCGTCAAAGAGAAATTTCTTTTCTTCCCAACGTAATATAAGTTGAACTACATTATCAAACTGACTTGGGAAGTGGCGCAAAAGTTGGAACGACTTATAAACTTCTTTAACTGGATGACCAAGGTCGCTCAGCTGATCCGCAATTCGGTTAAGTCTGGCTGCAAACAGGTCAACTTTTTCATTAGATTTTACTTTACAGGACATAAAATTCAGAAAATAGGAACATATGCCGAGATCTGTTGTCAGGCTCAAAATGTTTCTTCATCGTTTCCCATACATCTTTGGGGTTATCCTTATTTTCTATAATTTTACGAAAGTCCTTTTCCATATTTAAATATATGGACGATAAAGCAAGTCTCTTCTTAGCATAAAAATCTTTCACATCCCTTGCTGTCACCCCCTTTTCCGTGTCAATTTCTGGTTCCTTCTCAGCTCCGGTTACTATATCCCATGCGTTTCTCTCCAACAACAGATACTTCATATCGACTCGCCAGTTTGAATAATTTAAAGCTCCAAGTTTATCTATCTGTGTTTGTGTAGTCGCCATATTAAAAAAAAATTATTAGCCCCCCCCCCCCCCTCTTATTAAACTTGACAGTCTCTGAAATGGGACTAAAAATTATGACTTTTACTGTCAAACTTCAATAAGCTTTATTCTTCATATATGGCATCGCCCATAACCTCTTGATATCTAATACCCTGTATTAGTACAGGTCTAATATCCGTAATAATTCATATAGCAGAGCTTTACAAATAGTGCCCTGGAAGACATCTGAAGGAAAGCTAAGTGTTGAGGTCAGAACAAATAAAGAATCATTTGTTTGGTGACTGCAGTTCTTTATTCAAAGTAAACTTGATCTTCATGTAAAACTGTTAAAAACACATTCAGATTTATTCAGAGCAAACGTGTGGATAAAACAGAGCTTCATAGTTGAAAATATCTTAGTTAAGCATAACTTGACAGATTAAAACGGAGTTCTAAAACAGTGTATTGAAATAAAACTAACTCATAATAACAACTTAAACTTTCTGTTAAATTATAACCAAAACTCATTTAAAAACACTGTAAAAATTAAATCATACTACTATAAATAAGTTAATCCATTTACAAAAGTAACATAACTAATTCAGTTCAAAACTAAAAGAAACACGCTACAAAAGCGAAGCGAAGCGAAGCTTCTGACTCAAAACGTTGAAAGCATTTATACTATCTGAAATACAAAAAGAGGAGATTCCACTTTGGCAAAAGGGACGTTCCGCAGCAGACGATTACGGAACAACCAACGCCATCTATAATATGCTTTTAAATTACACTGAAGATTTTAAACATCGAAATTAGAACGAGAGATATTAAACCAAAATAAGTTTTAAACCCAGTTTAGCAGTTTAGCCATAAGTGACAAGTAAAAACCGGCTTATTAGATAACACACCTTCCCCCGAACCTCTATGTGCGCAATCTCTCCGACCGCGCCATCTCTCCTGGCTTTACCTTATGTGTTTAAAGAAAATTCCATGTTTTTTTCTAATATTAGTAGTACCATAATATTTAAAAATAAATTTAAATAATTCTTAGAAACACCTGATTTTCTAAGAAGGCAGTGTAAAAAAAATTTTTAATGAATTATTGACTGTATAAATATTTCTATATACTATTTCCTATTGCAGTTTGCCTTTAAATTTTGTCTGAACAAAATGATTGAAAATCGCAGAATATTTTAATATTTAAATTTGTAGTAACATGAAATTAAGTGTAATTTAATAGTATTCTTTAAAAAAAAAAAACCTGATTCACTTCGACGACAGGACAAAAATATTCAAAATTCTAAATGCCTGTTTTCTACTGTAGTTTGCATTTGAATTTGTGTCTTAATGAATATGGCAGGATATTCCAATGTTGGTAGTACCATGGCAATAAACAATAACTTTAAATAATTCGTAATAGAAAGTTCTGATTAATTCAGATGATAGAGCAAAAAGTATGTTAAATATTGAATAACTGTTTTATATTGCAGTTCGCCTTTAAATTTGTGTTCGAACAATATGGATGAAAATGTCAGTATCTTCTTTAATAAAATGCTATGCGTTGCTGACGACTGGGATTTTCGATAATCGTTGCCACAGTTTAAACTCGGAAAATGAAACATTAGAAGTTGCTGAAAAAATTAATAGCTCGAAAAGTATTTGTCAGAAAATTGTTAGACAAACTTCGTTCGAAATGTAAAAAATTGTATTTTCCTTGATATAAATTTCAAATCTAATGATTATGCCGTTTTTCAAATATTGAATTTCAAAAATTACTAAATTTCACAATGGAGTACCATAGCGAAATGTTCGCGCGTAAAAAGATAATGATAACGGTCATGTGTCCTGACGTATACTGGCTATAGCACGAGTCACAAATTATAGTAGCTTTACTATTCTGTTAAAATACAAAACTGAATTATGATGCCACGAATGCGTGATTTTTATTTAATTTTAAAATAATAATCTTAGAAACAAGGTTTTGGAAAAAAATTTCGAATGGGATTAATAAGTGGCCAAAACTGTATATTATTTTCTGTTTAAAAGAGGAAAGCTGGGGGAGTGCTTTATATTATTTAGGTTTCTTCAGGAACTTTTAATCAGAATTGAAAGTTTCATGTATCAAAACGTCATAAAATTAAATCGACATTAAATCGGCAATAACTGTAACGACTGTCCTTCAGTTCGTTTGGACAGATTTTCATTTAAAAATATAAAATTATTCAACATTGATTTTAGGTATTTTTAAAGTTATTATCACGGGGCCGGGCAACTTCGGGAATGTCAGCTAGTATTCTAATATTGCAGTAACATGACTTTAAAAAAAAAAAAAGTAAATCTTAATAATAAACAACTGAATATCTTAGAAGACAGGGCAAACATTTTTAATGCCCTTTTTTTTTTTTTTTTTTTTTTTTCATTTGCAATTTGGTTTTAAATTTGTGTCTGGACGATATGAATGAAATTCTCTGAATATTCTAACGTTGGTAGTACCATGACTTAAAGAACAATTTTAAATTATTCTTAATATAATCACCTTTCAAACTTAAGAAACTGCACAAATAGTATTAATACTTAAGGATTATTTTCGATTGCAGTTTGCCTTAAAACTTTTGTTTGAATTAAACGAATGAAAAGGCAGACTATTTTACTGTTACTAGCACCATGACAGTAAAAATAATTTTAAATAATTCTTAATAAAAATACCTGATTAACTCAGAAGACAGGGAAAAATATGTAAAATATATAATGTATTTTTTTTCTATAAAATATTTGAACAAACGAATAAAATGACAGGATATTCTAAGGGACTGTTTTCTATTGCACTTTGCCTATAAATTTCTGTCTAGACAATATGAATGAAAATTGCAGAATATTCAAACATTGGTAGTATCATCGTATATTAAAAATAATTTTTTAATTTCTTAATGAAATCACCTGATTAACTCATGATACATGGCAAAAATATTAAAAATGCCTAATGACTGGTTTATATTACAGTTTGCCTTAAAATATGTGTTTAAACAATATTAATGAAAATTGCAGGTTATTCTAATATTGGCAGTGCCATTGCATTTAAAAATAATTTTAAATAATTCTTAGTGGAAACACACCTGATTACCTAAGAAAGCAGTGCAAAAATATTTAAAATAATTATTGACTGTTTTCTATTTGCTGAAAAAAATGACTGAAAATCTCAGAATATTTTCATATTTGTAGTATGATGACATTAAATGTAATTTAAAATTATAATTTTTTTTTTTTTAATGATTCACTTAGAAGACAGAGAAGGAATATTTAAAATACTAAATGCCAGTTTTTTTTTTTTTTACAGTTTGCATTTAAATTTGTGTGTGAATGAATATGGCAGGATATTCTAAAATTGGTAGTACTATGACATTAAACAATAATTTTAAATAATTCTAAGTTGAAAATCCTGATTAACTCAGATGATAGAGCAAAAAATATGTTAAATATCTAATGACTGTTTTCTATTGCAGTTTGCCTTTAGATTTGTGTTCGAACAACATGGATTAAAATGTCAGTATATTCTAATATTGTAGTAACATTATATTTAAAAATAATTTTAAGTAATTCTTAATTAAACATATTTACTTAAGCGCTTTTTTCATTTGCAATCTCTTTTAAATTTGTGTCTGGAATATATGAATGAAATTCGCTGAATATTCTAATGTTGTTAGTATAATAACATTAAATAACAATTTTAAATAATTCTTAATAAAATAATCTGTCAAACTTAAGGAACTGCACAAATATTATAAATAGTTAATGATATTTTTCTATTGCACTCTGCCTTAAAATTTCTGTTTGAACAAAAAGAATGAAAAGGCAGACTTTTCTAATATTAGTAGTAACAATGACAATAAAAATAATTTAAAATAAATCTTAATAAAAACACCTGACTAACGCTGAAGACAGGGCAAAAATATGTGTAAAATACTTAATTTCTTTTTTCTTTTGCAGTTTGCCTTAAAATATTTGTTTGAACAAATGAATAGAAATGGCAGGATATTCAAAGATCGGCAGTACCATAGCTTTAAAAAGTAATTTTAAATAACTGATTAACTCATAAAGACACGGCCAAAGTATTTAAAATAGTTAATGACTTTTTTCTATTACTGTTACTAAAAATGTTTTGTTGAAGAATATGAATAAAAATGACAGATTATTCTAATATTGGTAGTATCATAACACACAAAAAAAAAAAAAAAAAAAAAAAAAAAAAAAAACTCCAGACTAACTTAAATTAAAGTGCAAAAAGTATATTAAATAATTAATGACTATTTTCTATCGCAGCTTGCATTTAAATTTGCATCTGATTTATATAAATGAAAATCACATAATATTCTAACATTGGTGGTACCATCGTATATTAAAAATAATTTTAAATATTTCTTAATAAAAACACCTGATTAATTCAGAAGTCCGAGCAAAAATATTTTAAATACTTAATGCATGTTTTCTATTGCAATTTGCCTTTATATATATGTTTGAACAATATGAATTAAAAAAGCAGAGTTTTCTAATATTGGTAGTATCATAACATTAAAGGTAATTTTAAATATTTCCTAAAAAAAACACCTGATTTACTTAGAAGACATGGGGAAAATATTTGAAATATTTAATGACTTTTTTCTATTGTAGTTTTCTTCAATATTTTTGTTTGAACAATATCAATAAAAATGGTTTATTCTATTATTGGCAAAACCATAACTTTATAAAATAATTATTAATAATTTTTACTAAAAGCACTTGATTATCTTTGAAGTATAAAAAATATTGAAAATAATTTCCGACTGATTTCTATTGCAGTTTGCTTTTAACTTTGTGTTTGTACATTATGATGAAAGTGGCAGAATATGCTTATATTGGTAGTATCATGACATTAAAAAATATTTTTAAATATTTCATAATAAAAACACATAAAAAACACAGAAGAGAAAATATTTTTTTAACTTTATGTCTGTTTTCTATTGCAGTTTGCATTTAAATTTGTGTCTGAACAATATAAATAAAAGTCTCAGAATTTTCTAATATTGGTTGACTCAAGACATTAAAAATAATTTTATATAATTCTTAATAAAAATTCCTGATTAACTTAGACGTTAGTGCAAAAGTAATTTAAATACTTAATGCTTGTTTTATATTCCAGTTTGCCTTAAAATATGTGTTTAAACATGAGTTAAAAGGAAAAAAACTGATTATCTATAAGGAGACAATGCAAAAAATATTTTAAATATTTATTGAATGTTTTCTGTTCGAAGTTATCTTTAAATTATTCTCAGAACAAAATGAATGAAAATCGCGTATTTTAATATTGGTAGTATCGTAACATTAAATGTAAGTTAAAATAATTATTTTAAAATAAAATTCTGATTGACTTAGAAGACAAAGCAAGAATATTTTAAAGTCTTTAAAACTGTACTGCAGTTTGCATTTAAATTTGTGTCTGGATGAATATGGCAGGATATTGTAATGTTGGTAGTACCATGGCTTTAATCAATAATTTTAAATAATTCTTAGTAAAAACTTCTGATTAACTCAGATGATGTGCAAAAAGTAGTTTAAATATTTAAAAACTGTTTTCTATTGCAGTTTTAATTTAAATTTGTGTTTGAACATTATGAATGAAAGTGTCACGATATTCTAATATTGGTAGCAAATTGACATTTAAACATAATATTAAATAATTCCTTATAAAAACACCTGTTTATCTTAGAAGACAGGACAAAACTATTTAAAATACTTAACGCTGTTTTTCATTTGCAGTTTACCTTTAAATTTGTGTCTGGACTAATGTTGGTAGTACCATGACTGTAAAGAATAATTTTAAATAATTTTAAATTCTTACCTGATTAACTCAGAAGATATGGCCAAAATATTTCAAATCGGTAAAAACTTTTTCTATTTCATTTTGCATTAAAAGTTTTGTTTGAACAATATGAATAGAAATTGCAGATAATTCTATTATTGGTAGTATCATGACATGAAAATATAATTTTAAATAATTCTGTAAAAAAAAAAAAAAACACCTGTTTATTCGAAGAGACAGGGCAAAAGTAATTAAAATACGTAATGCCTGTTTCTTACTGCAGTTTGCCTTTAAATTTGTGTCTGGACTATGTTGGTAGTATCATGACAGTAAAGAATAATTTTAAATATTTCTTAATAAAAACACCTGATTAACTCAGAAGACATGGCCAAAATATTTAAAATAGGTAATGACTTTTTCTATTTCATTTTGCTTAAAAAATTTTGTTTGAACAATATGAATAGAAATGGAATATTATTCTAATATTGGTAATCCATTACATAAAAAAAATTAATTTAAATAATTCTTAATAAAAAAACAGCTGCTTAATGTGGTAAACAGGGCAAAAGTAATTAAAATACTTAATGTCTGTTTCTTATTGCTGTTTTCTTTTTATAAGAAACTTTTGGCACTTGTGTGTTATTTTGTTTATTGTTCTCTAGTGTTACAAAATATTTTTAATTTCATATTTAACATCTTTTGAAGAAATCCTAAACAAAAGTGAACATAAAGAAAGACTTTTAATGAAAATCTGTATCAGTACAAATAGCAGATAAAGGTAACTGTCCACAAAATTTTATGTAAAACCGTAGTTTGTGTTGTAATAATATGAATGAAAATAGAAGAAAATACCAATGTAGATAGCAAAATAATTATAAGAAATAATAATCAAAATTTATTTATAAAAGTATCTCATGAAATTATACATTTAAATTTGTCTTTCAAGTTTTGAGACACGGCAACAACAATAAAATTACTTAATGCCTTTGTTCTATTCGAATTAATCCTTTATAAGCTTCTTGTGTGTCCATTGATGGGAAGGTCTTCTGAAAAATATTATTAAAAGATGTATTAAATATAGTTTTTAACACCTCTTGAACAATTGATAGCAAAAACTTTACAAAAAATCTGTTACCATCAAAACCTGTATCTTTTATAAGCCCCTACTTTAACTTTCAATTGTTGTGATTATCCGATGAAAAATAGAATTACAAAAAAATTTGACTAGTTTTTCATCTATTTGATTATGAAAAAAATAATTAAATATGAATAATGTCTTATTATGGAAATATGTATAAGAGGAGGTAGCCCATGTAACTGCTCTCAAAACATTCGTAAATTTACAGTTTATATTTAAACAATACGAATGAAACAGTAAGAAATTCAAACCTGGTTAGAATTATGAGATTTAAAAAAAAAAGATTAACAGGTTCATCATATAAATTTCTTATAAAAACGTTTATTCATTTGTTTTTCAAGCAGTATGGGGACAAAGCAAAAACAATTTAAATACCTAATCCTTTTCTATTCCACCTAGCTTTTTTCTAAGCAACTTGTGTGATTTTGAAATGATATAAGTGATTTCTAAAAACTTGCGTTACAAGAATCTTGAAATATAACGTATCATATATTTTAGAGGACGAATAAAAAGTTAAACGTGAGACACATATTTTCATGAAAATATCTGTTAGTACTGCTATAATATGTAACAGCCCTTAAAATGTCATGGTAAAGCTGTAATTAATATTTAAACGATATAAATGGAAATCGCAAAAAATATGAAATTTGAAAATATCATCAGATTATAAAATGGAATTACGAATTTATTCATAAAAATATTAAATTACATCATTTTATGTGAGTTTGGTGACAGACCAAAATGCTTAAAATTCCTAATACCTTTCTTTAAGAATTGCCGTATTACAATCACTTCATTTATATAGATAGATAGATAGATAGCTTATGCATTGAAAATATAATCATCACGATATTGTTCGAAATACTGGATCAATTCAAACCTAATTGGAACAATGTATTGATCTTGCCAGATTTTTGGATGAATTCATTAACCAAGTATATGGCTCTTAAATATGTTTACAGGGACACACAAAAGCAAAAAATATGTCACATTTATTATTCTGATAATGCCGTCTGTCAAAATATTAGGTACAACAATAATTTGTTTTTGATCAGTGTGAATGAAAATGCAGGATATTATAATTTTGATTGTCTTCTAATAATGGTACTAATATGACGTAAAATATAATTTTAAATAATTCTTAAAATTCCCTGATTAAATTAGCAGAGAGATCAAGAATATTTAAATTACTTAATGTCTGTTTTCTATTGCAGTTTCCTTTAAAGTTATGTTTGAACAAAAGGAATGAAAGTGGCAGGCTATTATAATTGTCTGAGTGCAACGAAGACTCATACACAGCGCAGTATTACTTTGCCCCATATATAGCTACGATGGATATTAAAACCTTTCGTCAAGCATAACTCAAAAAATATTTAACGGATTTCGTTCAAATTTTTACAGCAGGTACCTATAAAGGTGACAACGTCGTCTATTTATTACCAAGAATAAGTGTCAAACCGTTTGGAAGTTATATTAAAAAATAGATAAAAAAGCACAATTAAAGTACATACGTCACTAAATTTTGTGCGTACGTCATTTTCATTAGAGATTTTCGTAGACAATCGGAATTGAAAAGTTTATGGAATACATGGAGCAAAAAAATATGCAAGCACTAATATTCAGCACAATAAAATATATTTCAATTTAATAAAAATGGAAAGTTAATCTGGAATTTTTTCTGTTTGAAAAGTATTAGAGATTAGTAAGAGTAGTATTAGTATTAGAGATTTGGCGTAAATCACACCATTAGCAGCTTTTTTATTTCGCGTGTGTATGTTAGGAACAATTCTTTGATGTTTAAATAAAAGGTTTCGATTTGTGGCATTATTTCTTATTTTCTTTTCATTTTTAGTATTTTAAATGGAATTAGTGAAAGGCGTGTATTTTAAATTAAATGAGTGAAAGACGTGTATTTTTAATGTATGTATTTCAAATGAAATCAGTGAAAGATTTATATTTAAATGAAATGAATGCAATATGAAGATGTTATGAGAAAAATATTTAGCGATTTATCAACTGCGCCAAGTTAACATAAAAGTACCAATACATATGTGGGTACTTCTCTATTATCCCGTCGACCACTTTTCATAACAAAAAACTATCGCCAAATAAACGGGAGAACGTTGTCATTGAAATATCAAAATACATAAATAAATAAAATATAAGAATTTAAGGACACAATTGTTATTTTAATGAATGAAATAACTAATAAATCAGTAAAACATAATGAAAAATACACGCAAATGTCGCGTTAAAAACCACTTGATGACGTAACAAACACGTATAATGCTTCTGATATCAAGTAAATGGGACTGCATTTTTGGCGTTTAATCTAACAGTTTGGCGATAGTTTTTTGTTATGAAAAGTGGTCGACGGGATAATAGAGCAGTACCTCTATGTGAAATGAAACAAGGCACATATGTCATATACGCACCACGTTAGCGCGGTTTTTCCCTCCACCAGCTTGGGGAAAACTTTGTTTTTGAATATTAGTTACAAATAGTGTGACAAATAGTACACGTGATTTTTTATTTCAATATAAAAATAAAATAACGTAATAAATGAAACAGCTTCTATTATTTTAAAAAAGGAAATAAAAATAAATAAATAATAGTTTGATAAATAAAGGCGCGGATGTCATATACGCACCACATTGGCGCGATTGCAACAAAATGGCAATTTTATGCCTCACATGGTAACCCGGTTATTTTGTTTCAATTGTTGTTTATTAACTTTTATTTTTTATTTTAATTCTATAAATTGTTTTTATTATATATATCAATATTTATTTATATCAAACTATCATTTATTTATTTTTATTTCCCATTTTTGAATAATAGGAGCTATTTCATTTATTACGTTATTTTATTTTTATATTGAAATAAAAAATTACATGCTATTATTGTATGGCATTTGTAACTAATATTCAAAAACAAAGTTTTCGCCAAATTGGCGGGTGGGGGGGGGGGGAAATCGCGCCAATCTGGTGCGTATATGACATCTGTGCCTAAATTAATATTGATATACATATAAAAATAATCTATAGAATTAAAATAAAAAATAAAAGTAAACAAACACAACAAACAGTTTTCGCCAAAGGGGCGGGGGAAAAATCGCGCCAACGTGGTGAGTATATGGCATCTGTGCCGGGATTTTTACCCTTTTATCTGTGCTTTCGGAAATATAAAAAAAATAAAAAATTCTTATATCAGGTGTATAATGTTTTGCATTTTTATACGGAGCACTTCTCCATTTTAAGATTTTAAATGCTATTTATATCAGATATTTCTTTCTTGAGATTCCACAAGTTTTTTCCGGTAATTTTTTTAGTTCGCTTATTAATTGTTTACAATTTGCCCCCCTGGCAATAACAATTATTTATCACAAAAAATGGGTACTTCTCTATTATCCCGTCGACCACTTTTCATAACAAAAAACTATCGCCAAACTGTAACGCTAAATAAACGGGAGAACGTTGCCATTGAAATATCAAAATAAATAAAATATAAGAATTTAAGGACACAATTGTTACTTTAATGAATGAAATAACTAATAAATCAGTAAAACATAATGAAAAATACACGCAAATGTCGAATTAAAAACCACTTGATGGCATAACAAATACGTATAATGCTTCTGGCATCAAGTAAATGGGACTGTATTTTTGGCGTTTAATCTTAGTTTGGCGATAGTTTTTTGTTATGAAAAGTGGTCGACGGGATAATAGAGAAGTACCCAAAAATGGCTTAGTTTTGTTAAATTTGTTATGTATTTTCATTTCTTATTAAAATATCGAAAATGGCAATAAAATTTTATTTTAGCACCGTACTTATTTTTTTAAAATGGCTCAAAAACATGGTTTAATAAACGTATATTTGTAAATATTTTAAAAACATGTTTTTCCGCTCTCTAGAAAAATTCGTAAGATTCTACAACTGCCTTTGGCACCAACCAGTACATGATACGGAACTTTTCCCTATTCAGATACACAGAAGAGGTTGGTCACAAACAAGAGTAATGCTAGCAACAATATTGTTTTAACTCTATAAGAGTTAGAAACAATAATGATATTAAATTCCCCGATTAGCTTAGGGCCCGATTACGGAACTTTCTCCTAGAAAAAAAACTGTAGAAGTCTTTTACATTTGTTTCGAATGAAGCTCAATCAACAAAGTATTAATTGATAATACAAACAACACTAATATTAACATGGGGGCAAAAGTTTGAATTTAAGTGTATATATTTGGAACCCCTCCCCCCCCCCCCCCCCCACCACCCACCAAAAAAAGAAAAAGAAAGTTATAGAAATGAATTTAAAATGGCGTGAAGCCACCCTTTCTGACATAAGAAATTGGCTGCGAACCCGATTACGAAACTTTCACTTAACTTAATAACATGTATCTAATAGCCCTGAGGACAATTCCCCTTCCCAGTTATACGGACCTTGGGGCTTTTTTTAAAAAGCTTGACGCAGTTCGGGTTGAAGAAGTTGAGATTTACTGTCAAATGACATAAACTACTATGAAAATAAAACTGGTGAATTATTATGCTGGTTTATGTGTGTATTTAAAAAAAATTGCATCTGATTACACTCTTTAGATAAATTACTCCTGTTTGCATTTAATAACAGATAAACGGCTTCCGTTTACTAAATTGTTTAAATATTGGGAAGAGTTGGCGAGAGATAGATAGACGTGTAAACAAACGGGTAGAGAGACGGATAGCGACAGAGATAAGCTAACGGGTAGCGAAACGAATAGACAGACGTGTAGCGAGGCAGGTGCAAAAAAGGGTTGACAGAGGAGTAGTGAGATGGGTAGGGAGACGGGTAGCGTGGTGGATAGTGAGACGAGTACAGAGACGACTTGACAGACGGGTAGAGAGAGGGGTATATAGACAGACAAACATGTTGATAGACGAGTAGTGTAACGGGAAGCGAGACAGGTAGAGACACGATTAAAGAGTCGGGTAGAAAGACAGACGGATACTGAGAGGGGTATACAGAAGAGTAGAGAGACAGTAGACAGATGAGTTCGGAGAGAGACACAGCTAAGACATACGAGTAGTTAGACTGTAGACACGTTTGTAGCAAAGCATGTTATCAATGTGGTTTGAAGTATACGAGTTTCTATAAATAGTTATACAAATAAACAAAGGAAATTTGTTTAATTCAAATATTAAATATTTGATTTAATATTTCAATATTTAATAGTTTATTTTTTAATATTTTATTTAGATATTTGTCACAAAGAAAATGTTGCAAAAATTAAATTAAATTTGCGTTAAACTACGCTTGCTAAAATACGCTATTGGCTGCAAATCTGATTATGTGACTTTAAAACTATCGTTTTAAAAGATCCGGCGGTTTTTTTTTTTTTAAGTTTTGAGCAATTCCCGCTTAAGAAAATGAGATTATTTGCCAAATGTTATAAAAAAATGCATATGAAAACATAACAGTATATGAATTTATATATGATATTTTGTAATTATATCATTTAATTTGCTATTTTTCATATGTTGTATTTTTATCTATCTCTTGTCTATCATATGCTGTATATTCACTTAGATTCTTGTTGATATCTTCTTTATATCGTAATTGTTAACTTTATGTTCTCAGCAATATCACTCAGACTAATCCCTTTGAGGGAAGTCCTAGTGATAGTAATACCATGACATTAAAAATTGATTTTAATTATTTCCTAATATTGGCAGTACCATGACATTAAATAATAACTTTTAATAATTCTTAATAAAAACACATCAAAAACTCAGAAGACATGGCAAAAATATGTAAAATACTCAATGTGTGTTTTCTATTGCAGTTTGTCTTTAAATTTGAGATTAAATAATATGAATGAAAATGGCAAGATATTGTAATGAGAGTAGTACCATGACATTAAAAAAACTTTAAAAAATTCTTAATAAAAACACTTGATTAAATGAGGAGACACTTCAAAAATATTTTTTAATTTTAATGCTTGTTTTCTATTGCCGTTTGCCTTAAAATTTGTGTTTGAACAAATTGAATGAAAATTGTAGGATAGTCTAATATTGATAGTACAATCACATTAAATATAATTAAAAAACTCTTAGTAAGATCACATGATTAATTAAGGAGACAGGGCCAAAATTTCTTAATTACTTAATGCCTGTTTCATAGAGAAGTCTGCCTTTAAATTTGTGTCTGAAGACTATGAAAGAAAATCCCATGATATTGTAGTGATAGAAGAGCCATGACATTAAAAGATAATTTTTAACAATTTTTAATGAATAAGAGAGGAGACACTGAAAAATATTTACAAAACTTAATGCTTCTATGCAGCACTTAAAATTTATATTTGAACGAAATGAATGAAAATATTCTAATATTGCTAGTATCATCACATGAAATATAATTTTAAATACTTCTTAACAAAACCCCTTGATTGATTAAAAGAAAGTGCGAGGAATGTTTAAAATACTTTATTCGTGTTTTCTATTGCAGTTTGTCTTTAAATTTGAATTTGAACAATATGAATAAAATGCCAGATAACCTAATGTTGGTTTTACCATGACATCAAACAATAACTCTAAATAATTCTTAATATGTAAATACCTAATTAATCAGAAGACAGGACATAAATATGTAAAACACTTAATGCATGTTTTCTATCACAGTTTGCCTTTAAATTTATGTATGAACAATATGAATAAAAATGCCAGGATAACCTAATGCTAGTTTTATCATGACTTCAAACAATAAGTTTAAATAATTCTTACTATAGAAACGCCTAATTAACTCTGAAGACAGAACAAAAATATGTAAAACACTTAATGCATTTTTTCTATTGCAGTTTGCCTTAAAATTTCTGTTTGAACTAATTGGATGAAAACTGCAGGGTATTCTATTATTAGTAGTACCAACGCATTAAACAGAATTTTTAATCACTCTTAATATAAACACCTGATTAATTAAGGAGACAGGACAAAAATTCCTACTTCATGTCTGTTTCATATATTAGTCTGCCTCTAAGTTTGTGTTTGAAGAGTAAGAATGAAAATCACATTATATTATAATGATAGTGGCACCATGACATTAAAAAATACTTTTGCTCAATTTTTAATTATTAAGAAACGAGACACTGAAAAGTTATTTACGAAATTTAATGCTTGTTTGCAGTTCTTAAAATTTATGTTTGGACGAAATAAATGAAAATAATGAGGTTTTCTAATATTGCTAGTATTATCACATTAAATATAATTTTAAATAACTCTTAATAAAACCAACTGATTGATTAACAGACAGAGAGAAAATATTTAAAATGCTTTATTAGTATTTTCTATTGCAAATTGTCTTTAAATTTGAGTTTGAACAATATGGATAAAAATTCCAGGAAAACCTAATGTTGATTTAACCATGACATCAAAAAATAACTTTAAATAATTCTTAATATAAACACCTAATTTTTTCAGAAGACAAGACAAAAATATGTAAAGCACTTCCTGCATGTTTTCTATTGCAGTTTGCCTATACATTTATGTATGAACAAAATGAATGAAAATGCCAAGGTAAACTCATGTTGGTTTTACCCTGACATCAAACAATAACTTTAAATAATTCTTTATATGAAAGACCTAATTAACGCAGAATACGAGGAAAAATTATGTGAAACACTTAATGCATGATTTCTATTGCAGTTTGCCTCTCAATTTATGTATGAACAATATGAATGAAAATGCCAGGATATCTTAAAGTTGGTTTTATCATGACATCTTACAATAACTTTAAAACATTATAAATATAGACACACCAAATTAACTCAGGAAACAAGACAAAAATATGTAAAAAACTTAATTTTCCTTTTCAGTTTGCCTTTAAATTTATGTATGAACAATATGAATGCAAATGCCAGGATAGCCTAATGTTGATTTTACCATGACATCAAAAATAACTTTAAATAATTTTTAATATTGAAACGCCTACTTTACTCAGAAGATAGGACAAAAATATGTAAAACACTTAATGCATGATTCCTATTGCAGTTTGCTTTTAAATATATGTATGAACAATATGAATGAAAATGTCAGGATAACCTAATGAAAATCACATGATATTGTAATGATACTAGCATCATGACTTTAAAAAAAAATTTACAATTTTTAATTATTAAGAAACGACACACTGAAAAAATATTTACAAAATTTAATGCTTCTTTGCAGCTCTTAAAATGTTTGTTTTAAAGAAATGAATGAAAATAATTAGGTTTTCTAATATTGCTAGTATCATCACATTAAATATAATTTTTAATAATTTTTAATAAAACCATGGATCGATCAAAAGACAGAGCGAGACAATTTAAAATGTTTATTCGTGTTTTCTATTGCAGTTTCTTTTTAAATTTGATTTTGAACAATACGAATGAAAATGCCGGGATATCTTAATATTGGTGTTCTCATGACATCAAACAATAATTTTAAACGATTATTAATATAGAAACACCTAATTAACTCAGCAGACAGGACAAAAATATGTAAAACACTTAATGCATGTTTTACATTGCAGTTTACTTTTAAATTTATATATGAACAATATGAATGAAAATGCCTGGATAACCTAATGTTGCTTTCACCAAGACATAGAACAATAACTTGAAATTATTCTAATAGGGAAGCACCTAATTAACTCAGAAGACAAGACAACAATATGTAACCCACTTAAAGCATGTTTTCTGTTGCAGTTTGCATTTAAATTTATGTATGAACAATATGATTGAAAATGCCAGGAGAACTTAATGTAGCTTTTACCTGGATATCATACATTTTCTTTAAATAATTCTTAATATGGAAACACCTAATTCACTCAAAAGACAAGAAAAAAAATATATAAAATACTTAATGCATGATTTCCTTTGGAGTTTGCCTTTTAAATTTATGTATGAACAATATTAATGAAAATTCCAGAATAACCTAATGTAGGTTTTACCTTGACATCATACAATTACTTTATAAATCTTAATATGAAAACACATAATTAACTCAAAAGACAGGATAAAAATATGTAAAACACTTAACGCATGTTTTCTATTGCAGTTTGCTTTAAAAAAATAACTGATTAATTAAGAAGACAAGACAAAAAGTTCTACTTAAAGTCTGTTTCATATTTTTCTGCTTCTATGTTTGTGTCTGATGATTATAAATGAAAATCATATGATATTGTAATGATAGCATCAGGACATTAAAAAAAAATATTACAATTTTTAATTATTAAAAAACGACACACTGAAAAAATATTTACTAAACTTAATGCTTGTATGCAGCTCTTAAAATTTATGTCTGAATGAAATTACTGAAAATAATGAGGTTTTCTAATATCGCTAGTATCATCACATTAAATATAATTTTAAATAATTCTTAATGAACCACTTGATTGATTAAAAGAGGGAGCGAGAATATTTAAAATGTTTTATTCGTGTTTTCTATTGCAGTTTGTCTTTACATTTGAGTTTGAACAATAAGCATAAAAATGCCATGGTAACCTAATGTTGGTTTTACTATGACATCAAACAATAACTTTAAATAATTCTTAATATAGAATAACCTAATTAACTCAGAAGGGAGGACAATTATATGTAAAGCACTTAATGCATGGTTTCTATTGCAGTTTGCCTTTAAATTTATGTATGAACAGTATGAATGAAAATGCCAGGATAACCTAATGTTGCTTTCTCCATGACATCAAACAATAACTTTCAAAAACTCTGAATATAGAAACACCTAATTAACTCAAAAGACCGGACAAAAATATGCAAAGCACTTAATGCATGTTTTCTATTGCAGTTTTTCTTTAAATTTATATATGAACAGTTTGAATGAAAATCAAGGATAAACTCATGTTGGTTTCATCATGATATCAAACAATAACTCTAAATAATTCTTAATATGGAAACACTTAATTAACTTAGAAGACAGAATAAATTATGTAAAACACTTAATTCATGTTTTCCACTGCAATTTGCCTTTAAATTTATGTATGTACAATATGAAAGAAAATGCCAGGATAACCTGATGTTGGCTTTATCATGACATCAAACAATAACTTTAAATAATTCTTAATATGGAAGCACCGAATTATCTCAGAAGACAGGACAAAAATATGTGAAACACTGAATGCATGTTTTCTATTGCAGTTTTTCTTTAAATTTATGTATGAACAATATGAATTAAAATGTCAGTATAACCTAATTTTGGTTTCTCCATGTCATCAAGCAATAAGTTTAAATGTTTCTTAATATGCAAACACCTAATTAACTCTGAAGACAGGATACAAATATGTAAACACTTAATGCATGTTTCCTATTGCAGTTTGTCTTTAAATATTGTATGAACAATATGAATGAAAATGCCAGGATAACATAATGTTGGTTTTACCATAACATCGAAAAATAACTTTAAATAATTATCAATATAGAAACACCTACTTAACTCAGATGACAGGATAAAAATATGTAAACACTCAATGCATGTTTCCTATTGCAGTTTGTCTTTAAATTTATGTATGAACAATATGAATGAAAATATCAGTAAAACCTAATGTTGATTTCTCCATGACATCAAACAATAACTTTAAATGATTTTTAATATGGAAACACCGAATTAATTCTGAAGACAGGACAAAAATATGTCAAATACTTAATGTATATTTCCTCTTGCAGTTTGTCTTTAAATTTTTGTATGCACAATATGAATGAAAATGTCAGTATAAGATAATGTTGGTTTCTACATGACATCAATCAATAAGTTTGAATGATTCTTAATATGGAAACACCTAATTAACTCTGAAGATAGGATAAAAATATGTAAACACTTAAAGCATGTTTTACTTTGCAGTTTGCCTTTAAATTTATATATGAACAATACGAATGAAAATGCCTGGATAACCTAATGTTGCTTTCACCATGACATCAAACAATAACTTGAAATTATTCTAATATGGAAGCACCTAATTAATTCAAAAGACAGGACAAAAATTTGTAACCCACTTAAAGCATGTTTTCTGCTGCAGTTTGCATTTTAATTTATGTATGAACAATATGAATGAAAATGCCAGGATAACCTAATGTAGGTTTTACCTTGACATCATACAATTCCATTAAATAATTCTTAATATGGAAACACCTAATTCACTCAAAACACAAGACAAAAATATGTAAAACACTTAATGCATGTTTTCCTTTAAAGTTTGCCTTTAAATTTATGTATGAACAATATGAATGAAAATGCCAGGATAACCTAATGTAGGTTTTACCTTGACATCATACAATTACTTTAGAAATCTTAATATGAAAACACCTAATTAACTCAGAAGACAGGATAAAAATATGTAAAACACTTAACGCATGTTTTCTATTGCAGTTTGCTTTAAAGCTTGTGTTTGAACAAATAGAATGAAAATTGTAGGGTATTCTAATATTAGTAGTACCACCATATTAAATATAATTTTTAATAACTCTTAAAAAGAATACCTGATTAATTAAGGAGACCTGACAAAAAATTCTACTTAATGTCTGTTTCATATTTTTGGCTGCCTCTAAGTTTGTGTCTGAAGATTATGAATGAAAATCACATGATATTGTAATAATACTAGCATCATGACATTAAAAAAAATTACAATTTTTAATTATTAAGAAACGACACACTGAAAAATATTTACAAAACTTAATGCTTGTATGCAGCTCTTAATATTTATATTTGAACGAAATTACTGAAAATAATGAGGTTTTCTAATATCGCTAGTATCATCACATTAAATATAATTTTAAATAATTCTTAATGAAACCACTTGATTGATTAAAGGAGGGAGCGAGAATATTTAAAATGCTTTATTCGTGTTTTCTATTGCAGTTTTTCTTTACCTTTGATTTTAAACAATATGCATAAAAATGTCATGGTAACCTAATGTTTGTTTTACCATAACATCAAACAATAACTTTAAATAATTCTTAATATAGAATAACCTAATTAACTTAGAAGGGAGGACAATTATATGTAAAACACTTAAAGCATATTTTCCACTGCAATTTGCCTTTAAATTTATGTATGAACAATATGAAAGAGAATGCCAGGACAACCTGATGTTGGCTTTATTTTGTCATCAAACAATAACTTTAAATAATTCCTAATATGGAAGCACAGAATTATCTCTAAAGACAGAACAAAAATATAGGAAACACTTAATGCATGTTTTCTATTGCAGTGTTTCTTAAAATTTTTATAGGAACAATGTAAATGAAAATGCCAGGAGAAACTGATGTGTGTTTGACCATGACATCAAACAATATCTTAAAATAATTCTTAAAATGGAAACACCTAATTAACTCAGAAGACAGGACAAAAATATGTAACCCACTTAATGCAAGTTTTCTATTTCAGTTTTCTTTTAAATTTATGTATGAACAATAAGAATTCAACGCCAGAGTAAGCTAATGTTAGTTTTACCATGATATCAAACATTAACTTTAAATAATTCTTAATATGGAATCCCCTAATTAACTCCGAAGGCAGACAAAAATTTGAAAAACACTTAATGTATGTTCCCTATTACAGTTTGTCTTTAAATTTATGTATGAGCAATATGAATGAAACTGACAGTATAACCTAATGTTAGTTTCTCCATGACATCAAACAATAACTTTAAATGATTCTTCATATGGAAACACCTAATTAACTAAGAAGACAGGACAAATATATGTAAAACACTTAGTGCATGTTTTCTATTGCAGTTTGTCTTTAAATTTATGTATGAGCAATATTATTGAAAATGCCAGGATAACCTAATGTTGGTTTAACCATGACATCAAACAATAACTTTAAATAATTCTTAATATAGAAACACCTAATTAACTCAGAAGAAAGAACAAAAATATGTAAAACATTTAATGTATGTTTCCTATTGCAGTTTGTCTTTAAATTTGTGTATAACAATAACTTGAAATTATTCTAATATGGAAGCACCTAATTAATTCAAAAGGCAGGACAAAAATTTGTAAACCACTTGAAGCATGTTTTCTGCTGCAGTTTGCATTTAAATTTATGTATGAACAATATGAATGAAAATGCCAGAATAACCTAATGTAGGTTTTACCTTGACATCATACAATTCCATTAAATAATTCTTAATATGGAAACACCTAATCCACTCAAAAGACAAGACAAATATATGTAAAACTCTTAATGCATGTTTTCCTTTGGAGTTTAACTTTAAATTTATGTATGAGCAATATGAATGAAAATGCCAGGAGAACCTAATGTAGGTTTTACCTTGACATCATACAATTCCATTAAATAATTCTTAATATGGAAACACCTAATTCACTCAAAACACAAGACAAAAATATGTAAAACACTTAATGCATGTTTTCCTTTAAAGTTTGCCTTTAAATTTATGTATGAACAATATGAATGAAAATGCCAGGATAACCTAATGTAGGTTTTACCTTGACATCATACAATTACTTTAGAAATCTTAATATGAAAACACCTAATTAACTCAGAAGACAGGATAAAAATATGTAAAACACTTAACGCATGTTTTCTATTACAGTTTGCTTTAAAGCTTGTGTTTGAACAAATAGAATGAAAATTGTAGGGTATTCTAATATTAGTAGTACCACCATATTAAATATAATTTTTAATAACTCTTAAAAAGAATACCTGATTAATTAAGGAGACCTGACAAAAAATTCTACTTAATGTCTGTTTCATATTTTTGGCTGCCTCTAAGTTTGTGTCTGAAGATTATGAATGAAAATCACATGATATTGTAATAATACTAGCATCATGACATTAAAAAAAATTACAATTTTTAATTATTAAGAAACGACACACTGAAAAATATTTACAAAACTTAATGCTTGTATGCAGCTCTTAATATTTATATTTGAACGAAATTACTGAAAATAATGAGGTTTTCTAATATCGCTAGTATCATCACATTAAATATAATTTTAAATAATTCTTAATGAAACCACTTGATTGATTAAAGGAGGGAGCGAGAATATTTAAAATGCTTTATTCGTGTTTTCTATTGCAGTCTTTCTTTACCTTTGATTTTAAACAATATGCATAAAAATGTCATGGTAACCTAATGTTGGTTTTACCATAACATCAAACAATAACTTTAAATAATTCTTAATATAGAATAACCTAATTAACTCAGAAGGGAGGACAATTATATGTAAAACACTTAAAGCATATTTTCCACTGCAATTTGCCTTTAAATTTATGTATGAACAATATGAAAGAGAATGCCAGGACAACCTGATGTTGGCTTTATTTTGTCATCAAACAATAACTTTAAATAATTCCTAATATGGAAGCACAGAATTATCTCTAAAGACAGAACAAAAATATAGGAAACACTTAATGCATGTTTTCTATTGCAGTGTTTCTTAAAATTTTTATAGGAACAATGTAAATGAAAATGCCAGGAGAAACTGATGTGTGTTTGACCATGACATCAAACAATATCTTAAAATAATTCTTAAAATGGAAACACCTAATTAACTCAGAAGACAGGACAAAAATATGTAACCCACTTAATGCAAGTTTTCTATTTCAGTTTTCTTTTAAATTTATGTATGAACAATAAGAATTCAACGCCAGAGTAAGCTAATGTTAGTTTTACCATGATATCAAACATTAACTTTAAATAATTCTTAATATGGAATCCCCTAATTAACTCCGAAGGCAGACAAAAATTTGAAAAATACTTAATGTATGTTCCCTATTACAGTTTGTCTTTAAATTTATGTATGAGCAATATGAATGAAACTGACAGTATAACCTAATGTTAGTTTCTCCATGACATCAAACAATAACTTTAAATGATTCTTCATATGGAAACACCTAATTAACTAAGAAGACAGGACAAATATATGTAAAACACTTAGTGCATGTTTTCTATTGCAGTTTGTCTTTAAATTTATGTATGAACAATATTATTGAAAATGCCAGGATAACCTAATGTTGGTTTAACCATGACATCAAACAATAACTTTAAATAATTCTTAATATAGAAACACCTAATTAACTCAGAAGAAAGAACAAAAATATGTAAAACATTTAATGTATGTTTCCTATTGCAGTTTGTCTTTAAATTTGTGTATAACAATAACTTGAAATTATTCTAATATGGAAGCACCTAATTAATTCAAAAGGCAGGACAAAAATTTGTAAACCACTTAAAGCATGTTTTCTGCTGCAGTTTGCATTTAAATTTATGTATGAACAATATGAATGAAAATGCCAGAATAACCTAATGTAGGTTTTACCTTGACATCATACAATTCCATTAAACAATTCTTAATATGGAAACACCTAATCCACTCAAAAGACAAGACAAATATATGTAAAACTCTTAATGCATGTTTTCCTTTGGAGTTTAACTTTAAATTTATGTATGAGCAATATGAATGAAAATGCCAGGAGAACCTAATGTAGGTTTTACCTTGACATCATACAATTCCATTAAATAATTCTTAATATGGAAACACCTAATTCACTCAAAAGACAAGACAAAAATATGTAAAACACTTAATGCATGTTTTCCTTTGGAGTTTGCCTTTAAATTTATGTATGAACAATATGAATGAAAATGCCAGGAGAAGCTAATGTAGGTTTTACCTTGACATCATACAATTACTTTATAAATCTTAATATGAAAACACCTAATTAATTCTGAAGACAGGACAAAAATATGTGAAACATTTAATGTATGTTTCCTATTACAGTTTCTCTTTAAATTTATGTATGAACAATATGAATGAAAATGCCAGGATAACATAATGTTGGTTTTACCATAACATCGAACAATAACATTAAATAATTATCAATATAGAAACACCTACTTAACTCTGAAGACAGGATAAAAATATGTAAACACTTAATGCATGTTTCCTATTGCAGTTTGTCTTTAAAATTATGTATGAACAATATGAATGAAAATTCCAAGATAACCTAATGTTGCTTTCACCTTGACATCAAACAATAACTTTAAATGATTTTTAATATGGAAACACCTAATTTACTCTGATGACAGGATAAAAATATGTAAACTCTCAATGCATGTTTCCTATTGCAGTTTGTCTTTAAATTTATGTATGAACAATATGAATGAAAATATCAGTAAAACCTAATGTTGATTTCTCCATGACATCAAACAATAACTTTAAATGGAAACACCGAATTAATTCTGAAGACAGGACAAAAATATGTCAAATACTTAATGTATGTTTCCTATTGCAGTTTGTCTTTAAATTTGTGTATGCACAATATGAATGAAAATGTCAGTATAAGCTAATGTTGGTTTCTGCATGACATCAATCAATAAATTTGAATGATTCTTAATATGGAAACACCTAATTAACTCTGAAGATAGGATAAAAATATGTAAACACTTAAAGCATGTTTTACTTTACATTTTGCCTTTAAATTTATATATGAACAATACGAATGAAAATGCCTGGATAACCTAATGTTGCTTTCACCATGACATCAAACAATAACTTGAAATTATTCTAATATGGAAGCACCTAATTAATTCAAAAGACAGGACAAAAATTTGTAACCCACTTAAAGCATGTTTTCTGCTGCAGTTTGCATTTAAATTTATGTATGAACGATATGAATGAAAATGCCAGGATATCCTAATGTAGGTTTTACCTTGACATCATACATTTCCATTAAATAATTCTTAATATGGAAACACATAATTCACTCAAAAGACAAGACAAAAATATGTAAAACCCTTAATGCATGTTTTCCTTTGGAGTTTGTCTTTAAATT
The DNA here is from genome assembly GCA_963931845.1 of Maratus michaelseni. Lineage (NCBI taxonomy): Eukaryota > Metazoa > Arthropoda > Arachnida > Araneae > Salticidae > Maratus > Maratus michaelseni. The sequence continues at coordinate 143,798,217 of OZ007598.1, forward strand.
TATGTATGAACAATATGAATGAAAATGCCAGGATAACCTAATATAGGTTTTATCTTGACTTCATACAATTACTTTATAAATCTTAATATGAAAACACCTAATTAACTCAGAAGACAGGATAAAAATATGTAAAACACTTAACGCATGTTTTCTATTGCAGTTTGCTTTAAAGTTTGTGTTTGAACAAATAGGATGAAAATTGCAGGGTATTCTAATATTAGTAGTACCACCATATTAAATATAATTTTAATAACTCTTAAAAAGAATACCTGATTAATTAAGGAGACAGGACAAAAAATTCTACTTAATGTCTGTTTCATATTTTTGTCTGCCTCTAAGTTTGTGTCTGAAGATTATGAATGAAAATCACATGATATTGTAATAATACTAGCATCATGACAATAAAAAAAAATTACAATTTTTAATTATTAAGAAACGACACACAGAAAAATATTTACAAAACTTAATGCTTGTATGCAGCTCTTAAAATTTATATTTGAACGAAATTACTGAAAATAATAAGGTTTTCTAATATCGCTATTATCATCACATTAAATATAATTTTAAATAATTCTTAATGAAACCACTTGATTGATTAAAGGAGGGAGCGTGAATATTTAAAATGCTTTATTCGTGTTTTCTATTGCAGTTTTTCTTTACCTTTGATTTTAAACAATATGCATAAAAATGTCATGGTAACCTAATGTTGGTTTTACCATGACATCAAACAATAACTTTAAATAATTTTTAATGTAGAAACACCTAATTATCTTAGAAGACAGAATAAAAATATGTAAAACACTTAAAGCATATTTTCCACTGCAATTTGTCTTTAAATTTATGTATGTACAATATGAAAGAGAATGCCAGGACAACCTGATGTTGGCTTTATTTTGTCATCAAACAATAACTTTAAATAATTCCTAATATGGAAGTACCGAATTATCTCTAAAGACAGGACAAAAATATGGGAAACACTTAATGCATATTTTCTATTGCAGTGTTTCTTAAAAATTTTATAGGAACAATGTAAATGAAAATGCCAGGCAAAACTGATGTGTGTTTGACCATGACATCAAACAATATCTTAAAATAATTCTTAATATGGAAACACCTAATTAACTCAGAAGACAGGACAAAAATATGTAACCCACTTAATGCATGTTTTCTATTTCAATTTTCCTTTAAACTTATGTATGAACAATAAGAATTCAATGCCAGAGTAAGCTAATGTTAGTTTTACCATGATATCAAACAATAAATTTAAATAATTCTTAATATGGAATCACCTAATTAACTCCGAAGGCAGAACAAAAATTTGTAAAACACTTAATGTATGTACCCTATTACAGTTTGTCTTTAAATTTATGTATGAGCATTGAGCAATATGAATGAAAATGACAGTATAACCTAATGTTAGTTTCTCCATGACATCAAACAATAACTTTAAATGATTCTTAATATGGAATTACCTAATTAACTAAGAAGACAGGACAAAAATATGTAAAACACTTAGTGCATGTTTTCTATTGCAGTTTGTCTTTAAATTTATGTATGAACAATATTATTGAAAATGCCAGAATAACCTAATGTTGGTTTAACCATGACATCAAACAATAACTTTAAATAATTCTTAATATAGAAACACCTAATTAACTCAGAAGACAGAACAAAAATATGTAAAACATTTAATGTATGTTTCCTATTGCAGTTTGTCTTTAAATTTGTGTATGCACAATATGAATGAAAATGTCAATATAACCTAATGTTGGTTTCTCCATGACATCAAACAATAACTTTAAATGATTCTTAATATGGAAACAACTAATTAACTAAGAAGACAGGACAAAAATATGTAAAACACTTAGTGCATGTTTTCTATTGCAGTTTGTCTTTAAATTTATGTATGAACAATATTATTGAAAATGCCAGAATAACCTAATGTTGGTTTAACCATGACATCAAACAATAACTTTAAATAATTCTTAATATAGAAACACCTAATTAACTCAGAAGACAGAACAAAAATCTGTAAAACGTTTAATGTATGTTTCCTATTACAGTTTGTCTTTAAATTTATGTATGAACAATATGAATGAAAATATCAGTAAAACCTAATGTTGATTTCTCCATGACATCAAACAAAAACTTTAAATTATTTTTAATATGGAAACACCGAATAAATTCTGTAGACAGGACAAAAATATGTCAAACACTTAATGCATATTTTCCACTGCAATTTGCCTTTAAATTTATGTATGAACAATATGAAAGAAAATACCAGGTCAATCTGATGTTGGCTTTATTATGTCATCAAACAATAACTTTAAATAATGGAAGCACCGAATTATCTCTAAAGACAGGACAAAAATATGGGAAACTTTTAATGCATGTTTTCTATTGCAGTTTTTCTTTAAATTTTTATAGGAACAATGCAAATGAAAATGCCAGGAGAAACTGATGTGTGTTTGACCATGACATCAAACAATATCTTAAAATGATTCTTAATATGGAAACACCTAATTAACTCAGAAGACAGGACAAAAATATGTAACCCACTTAATGCATGTTTTCTATTTCAATTTTCCTTTAAACTTAAGTATGAACAATAAGAATTAAAATGCCAGGGTAAGCTAATGTTAGTTTTACCATGATATCGAACAATAACTTTAAGTAATTCTTAATATAGAATCACCTAATTAACTCCGAAGGCAGAACAAAATTTTGTAAAACACTTAATGTATGTTCCCTATTACAGTTTGTCTTTAAATTTATGTATGAACAATATGAATGAAAATGTCAGTATAACCTAATGTTTGTTTCTCCATGACATCAAACAATAACTTTAAATGATTCTTAATATGGAAACAACTAATTAACTAAGAAGACAGGACAAAAATATGTAAAACACTTAGTGCATGTTTGCTATAGCAGTTTGTCTTTAAATTTATGCATGAACAATATTATTGAAAATGCCAGAATAACCTAATTTTGATTTTAACATGACATCAAACAATAACTTTAAATAATTCTTAATATAGAAACACCTAATTAACTCAGAAGACAGAACAAAAATATGTAAAACATGTAATGTATGTTTCCTATTGCAGTTTGTCTTTAAATTTATGTATGCACAATATGAATGAAAATGTCAGTAAAACCTAATGTTGATTTCTCCATGACATCAATCAATAATTCTAAATGATTCGTAATATGGAAACACCTAATTAATTCTGAAGACAGGACAAAAATATGTGAAACATTTAATGTATGTTTAATATTGCAGTTTGTCTTTAAATTTATGTATAAACAATATGAATAAAAATGCCAGGATAATATAATGTTGGTTTTACAATGACATCGAACAATAACTTTAAATAATTCTTAATATAGAAACACTTGCTTAATTCTGAAGACAGGATAAAAATATGTAAACACTTAATGCATGTTTCCTATTGCAGTTTGCCTTTATTTTTTTATATACCTCTAACCAGGGACCTACCTTCCGGGCACAGGTGCCTAGCTTGACGAATCAGTACCTGGTAGCGAGACGATACTCGCCTGCTCACAACATGGCTGTGATTTACCTGACAAGAGCCTCGTTGGCATCGCCGCAGTGCTCTCTAGTGTTTTTGCTACAATTTTCTTTGTTTGCTTGTTCAAGGTTTCTATTTACTTTTGTTGAATTGGTAGGGTTTTTTTTTTTTTAAATCAAAAATTAAAGAAAAGAAAGAAATTAATGACCTTCACCTGACTAGGCACTGCAAAATTTATACATAGACCTTTAAACTTATGTATGAACAATATGAATGAAAATAGCAGGGTTTTCTAATATAAGTAGTACTATGCAAATAAATGTAATTTTAAATAATTATTTCTAGAAACCTTTGATTCACTTAGAAGATAGATGAAGAACATTGAAAATATTCAATGCCTATTTTCTATTGCAGTTTGCCTTTAAATGTGTGTTTTAACAATATGTATAAATATGCTAAACAATCTAATATTGGAAGTCCATTGAGATTAACAATAATTTTAAGCAATTCTTAATAAAAGCACCTGATTGATACTTAAAGTCCTTTTTTATATTGCATTTTGCCTTTAAATTTGTGTCTGAACAAAATTGATAAAAATTGTACGATATTCTACTGTTAGACGTACCTTGTCATGAAATATAATTTTAAATAATTCTTAATAAAAATCCCTGTTTAATTTACTGGACAGACTAAAAATATCTTAAATACTTAATGTCTTTTTGCGTATTACATTTTGCCTTTAAATTTGTGTCTGAACAAAATTAGTAGAATGAAAAGATATTCTAATGTTAGCAGTACCTTGACATGAAATATAATTTTAGATAATTCTTAATAAAAATCTCAGACTGATTTCCCGGACAGACTAAAATATCTTAAATACTTAATTTTTTTTAATTGCATTTTGCCTTTAAATTTGTGTCTGAACAAAATTAGTAAGAATAAAAAGATATTCTAATGTTAACAGTACCTTGATATGAAATATAATTTTAGATAATTCTTAATAAAAATCCCTGATTGATTTACCGGGCAGACTAAAAATATCTTAAATACTTAATGTTTTTTTTTTGTTTTTTTTTTTTTTTGTATTGCATATTGCCTTAAATTTTTGTCTGAACAAAATTTGTAAGAATGATATTATATTCTAATGTTAGCAGTACCTTGACATGAAATATAATTTTAAATCATTCTTATTAAAAATCCCTGATTGACTTAGAATACAAAACAAAAGTAATTAAAATACTAAATGTCTGTTTTCCATTGCAGTTTCCTTTTTATAAGAATCTTTTGTGACTTTTGTGTTAATTTGTGTTATTCTTCTCTGACACATAGTGTTGCAATATATTTTAAACATCATATTTCACATCTTTTTGTAGAAATCATAGCAAAAACAAACATAAGGAACATATTATCATGGAAATCTGTATAAGTAGAAATAACAGATAAAACTGCCCTCTAAATATTAGGTAAACTCTAATTTGTATTTTAATAATGTGAATGAAAATACCAGAATATTCAAATTTGAGTAGCATCATAAGTTTTAAAAAAACAATGAGAACTTCTTCATAAAATTCTCTCATAAAAACATACATTTATAACTGTCATGCAGTTTTAAAGACAGAGAAAACACTTTAATTACTTAATGCCTATGCTTTTTTCTTTATTCCGATTTGACCTTTATAAGCCTCTTGTGTGTCCATCGATGGGAATGTCCACTGAAAAATAGTAATACAAGATTTTTTAAATATAAGTTTTCACATCTTTTGAAAAATAAATAACAAAAGTTCATACATAGAATATTTTATGAAAATCTCTATCTTTTATAAGCAATTATTGTAACTTTCAATTCTTGTGTATGTCCAATAAAAACGAAAGTGTTACCAAAATTTTTGATTTTAATATTGCTCCTCTTTTTTAGGATGAATTTTAAAAAATAATAATATGAATAAATTCTTATTTGGGAAATATGTATTAGAAGTATTTCATGTAACTGCTCTCAATATGTTAGTAAATTTATAGTTTATATTTAAACAATTGAAATGAAATGGGAAAAAATACATAACAGGTTAGTATCATCAGATTCAAAACAATATTAACAAATTCTTAATAAAAATATCTTTTAAAAAAATTACTTATTTGTTTTTCAAGCAATATGGAGCCAAAGCAAAAACAATCTAAATATTTAATGCTTTTTTTCTATTCCACCTAGATTTTTCTAAAAACTTGCATGATTTTCAACTGATGTGATTGATTTCTGAAAACTTTGTGTTACAAGAATCTTGAAATATAACGTTCCATATATGGTATTCAAATTAACTTTAAATATTTCTCAGTAAAAATACCTGATTAACTCAGAATACAAGGGACGAAATATGTACAATACTTACTATCAGTTTTCTATTGTAGTTTTTCTTAAAATATTTGTTTCAACAATATGAATGGAATGGAAGAATATTCTAAAATTACTAGTAAGATGACATTCAAAATAACTTTAAATAATTCTCAGTAAAAATACCTGATTAACGCAGAATACAAGGCACGAAATATGTACAATATTTACTATCAGTTTTTTATGGTAGTTTGTCTTAAAATATTTGTTTGAACACTATGAATGGCAATTGAATGATATTCAAATGTTGGTAGTGCCATAACATTAAACAATAATTTTTAATAAATCTTAATAAAAACACCTTAATTATTTGACAGGGAAAGAAAATAAAAATACTTATTATCATCTTTCTATTGCAGTTTGTTTTTAATTTTATATTTGAACAATACGAATGTAAATGTTAGGATATTCTAATATTGGTATTAGCATGACATTTCAAAATACATTTAGATAATTTTTAATAAAAATACCTAGATAGTTATTAGGCAGTTCAAACGTAATTAAAATAATTAATGGGTGTATTCTATTTCAGTTTGCCTTAAAAGTTTGTGTCTGAACAAAATAAATTAAAATATCAGAATATTCTAAGATTTGTAGTACCATCACATTGAAAGATAATTTTAAATAATTCTTAATAAAAAACCACATTAACTGAAGAAGGGAAAGTTATTAAAATACTTAATGTGTATTTCCTTTTCCATTTCCTCTTTATAAGCAACTTTTATAACTTGTTGTAACTTGTGTGTTATTTTATGTAGTTATCCTCTAACAAATAGTGTTGCAAGTAATTCTAAATATCATATTTCACACCTTTTGAAGAAAGCATAAAGAAATATTTGTCATGAAAATATGTATCGGTATAAATACCAGATGTAACAGCCCTCAAATTATTAGGTAAAACTGTAATTTTTGTTCTAATAATATGAATGAAAAAAGCAGGAAATACAAATTGGGGTAGCATCATAAAAATAAAAATAACAATAAGAATTTCTTTATAAAAAAGTCTCTCATAAAAACATACATTTATAAATTTGTCAGGCAGATTTAGACAGGGCAAAAATGATGAAATTATTTAATATACTTTTCTTTCCATTCCAGTTACTCCTTTATAAGCATCTTGTGTGCTCATTGATGGGAATGACCTCTGAAAAATAGAATTGAACATTTTCTAAATGTTATTTTTAATATCTTTAAAAAAAATAATTTAAAAAAAAGTTTACACAAAGAATTTCTTTTCATGAAAATCGGTAAGTTTTATAAGCAATTACTGTGACTTTCAATTGTTGTGATTGTCCAATGAAAAATAGCAACAAAACTTTTGAATATAATGTTTCTCATATTTTTGAGGATGAAAACATTTAAGTATGAATAATACCTTATTATGTAAATCTGTATCAGAGGAAGTAGCCCATGTAACTATTCTCAAAACATTCGTAGATTTACAGTTTATATTTAGATAATACGAATAAATCAGCAAAAAATATATAACTGACAAGTATCATGAAATTCAAATATAAGATTAACAAATTCTTCATAAAAAATATTTCTTCATTTGTTTTTCAAACAATATAGGATGAGAGCAAAAATAATCTCAATATTTAATGCATTTACTATTCCACCTAGCTTTTTTCTAGACCTGAAATATAAAATATCATTCATTTTAGAGTATGAATGGGAAAAATAATCATAACAGACATATTTTCATGAAAATTTTAAAATACATAAATTTTGAAAATACTTAATGATAGTTTTCTAGCATTTGTATATGTTTTTCAACAATATTTTAAATATTTTACTATTTAAGTAATTAATGTCTTTTTACTATTGCAGTTTGACTAAAAAGGTTTGCTTGAACAATGTGAAAAAATATGGCAATTTGTTCTAACAATGGTAGTATCATGACATTATAAATTAATTTTTAATAATTTTTAATAATTTTTAATAAAAACACTTGATTTTCTTAGAAAAGAGAGTGTTAAAAATAGTTTTCGGCTGATTTATATTCTAATTTGCCCTTAAGTATGTGTTTTAATAATATGAATGAAATATAAAGAATACCCTGATATATGTTATACCATGACATTAAAAATATTTTTTTATAATTCTAAATAAAATCACCTGATTAAAACAGAAGACAGGGCAAAAATATTTAAAATACTTATTCACTGTTTGCTATTGCAGTTTGCCTTTAAATTTATATCTGAACAATTGTGAATGAAAATGGCAGGATATCCTAAAATTCTTAGTAGCAAGACATTAAAAATAATTTTAAATAATTCTTAGTAAAACAACTGGTTAACTTAGAAGACAAGGCAAGAAAATAAAATTATTTAATGTCTTCTACCTGTAGCACTTTGCCTTAAAATTTATATTTAAACAATATTAATGTAAATGTCGGGAAATTCTAATGTTGGTAGTAACATGGCATTTTAAAGTTAATTTTAAATAATTCTTATTAAAAACACCTGATTAGTTATAAAACTGGCAAAATAATAAAAATACTTTGTACTTTTTTCTATTGCAATTTGTCTTAAAGTTTGTGTCTGGACAAAATAAATTAAAATTTCAGAATATTCTAATGTTTGTAGTACCAGGACATTAAAAAAGAATTTTAATTTTATCTGAATAAAAGCATTTGATTATCTCTTAATACAGAGCACAGATATGTAAAATACTTAATGACTGTTTAAAATTGCAGTTTACCTAACAATATAATAAATTATAACACCTTGTAATAATATATTACTTTTAAATGCTAAAGGTGTAAAATTAACAACATAATATAAATTAAAATAACTTTTATTAGTTGTTTTACATGTTTCGACTCTTTCGGAGTCATTTTCAAAAACAAAATGAGAACATTCTAAAGCTGCACGGGCTTTGAAGTTATTATTTTCATATACTTTTTTTTTTAATTTACTATAAATTTATAATATTTCCCTCCAGTCTATATTATCCATCCATAATAAGAGAACCATAGAGATACTCACGCGCAAATTACAATATGTAACGATGCGGCATCTTTTAATTTACCGAAACTGTGGCTAGAGTTACTCCATGGTCAAAGATATGAAAATAAACAATCAAGTAAAAAATAATAGATAACGTGCGTAATTTAAAAAAAAAAATACATGAAAATAATAACTTCAAAGCCCGTGCAGCTTTAGAATATTCTCATTTTGTTTTTGAAAATGACTCGGAAAGAGTCGAAACATGTAAAACAACTAATAAAAGTTATTTTAATCTATATTATGTTGTTAATTTTACACCTTTAGCATTTAAAAGTAATATATGCAGTTTACCTTTTTATTTATGTTGGAACAATATGAATTAAATTGGCAGGCTATCCTAATATTCCTATTAACATGGCAATAAAAATAATTTTTACAAAATTCTTAGAAAAAAACACCTGATTAATTTAGAAGTCAGAGCAAGAAATATATAAAATATTTAATGACAGTTTTTTATTGCAGTTTTCCTTAAAAAATTTGTTTGAACACTGTGATTGACAACTGCAGGATGTTTTAATAATGTTATTACCAAAACATTAAAAAGTATTTTTTATAATTCTTAATTAAAACTTCTTATTAACTTAAAAGACAGGGCAAGAGTATTTAACATACTTAATGCTTGTTTTTTATTGCAGTTTATTTTAACATTTGTGTTTTAAGAAAATTAATAAAAGTGGCAGTATATTCTAATGTTAGTAGTACCATGATATTAAAAATAATTCTTAATGAAGACACCTGTTTAAATCAAGTATTACAGCTCACCTTTAAAGCTCCATTTGAACAATAGACATGGAAATAGCAGAATATTCTAGTATTGGTAATACTTTGGCATAAAATATAATTCTTAATAATTCTTAATAAAACAATTTATTTAATCAGTCAACAGGGCAAATATATATATATTACTTAATGCCTGTTTTCTATTGCAGTTTGATTTTAAATTTGTGACTGAACAATAAGAATGAAAATTACATGATATTCTAATGTTGGTAGTACCATAACATTAAATAATAATTGTTTATAATTCTTAATAAAACATTTGATTAAGTTAGAAAACAGAGCAAGAAAATAAAAAAAACTTAGTGTCATTTTCCTATTGCAGTTTACCTTTAAATTGATATTTGAACAATATGAATGTAAATGTCCAGATATTCTAATATTGGTAGCAACATGACATTTAAAAATAATTTTAAATAAAAACACCTGATTATTTATTAAACAGTGCAAAAGTAATTAACATACTTAATGCTAGATTTTTTTGCAGTTTGCTTTAAAGTTTGTGTCTGAACAAAATAAACTAAAATGTCAGAATATTCTAATATTGGTAGTAGCATAATATTAAAAATTAATTTTAAATAATTCTTTATAAAAACACCAGATTAACTGAGAACACACATAGGCAAAAGTTAATAAAAAACTTAATACGTATTTTTTATTTTTCTTTATTTTTATTTTTATTTTTTCCATTTTTCTCTTTATTAGCAACTCTTGTGACACGTGTGTTAAACAATATCTGATTGTACTTTATTGTCCATGTGTTTTGTCCATAAACAAATACCGTTCCAAGTGATCTTAAATATTATATTTCACATCTTTTGAAGAAATCTTAAAGAAATATTTATCATGAAAATCTGTGTCAGTAGAAATAGCAGATTAGACTGCCCTTTAATTATTAGGTAAAACTATAATTTGTGCTCTAATAATATGAAAGAAAATAGCAAGGAATACAAATTTGGGTAGCATCTTAAGAATAAAAATAACAATAAGAATTTCTTTATAAAAGTCTCTCATAAAAACATACATTTATAACTTTGTCATGCAGGTTTAAACAGGGCAAAGACAATAAAATTACTTAATAACTTTTCTTTATATTCCAGTTACTCCTTTATAAACATCCTGTGTGTCCATTGATGGAAATGCCCTCTGAAAAATAGTAATTGAAGATGTTTTAAATATTCTTTTTAATATATTTTAGAGAATTAATAAAAAAAAAGTTCAGACAAAGAATCTCTTATCATGAAAATCTATATATTTTATAAGCAATTACTATAACTTTCAACTGTTGTGATTGTCCGATGAAAAATAGTAACAAAACTTTTTGAATATAATGTTTTTCATCTTTTTAAAAATGAAAACAGTTAAGTATTAATAGTATCTTATTATGAAAATCTGTATCAGACGAGGTAGCCTATGCAACTGCTCTCAAAATATTCGTAAATTTACAGCTTATATTTAAATAATACGAATAAATCAGAAAAAATACAAAACTAACTAGTATCATGAAATTCAAAAATAAGATTATCAAATTCTTCATAAAAAATATCTTTAAAAAAATATTTCTTCATTTGTTTTTAGCAATATGGGGATAAAGGAAAAACAGTTTCAATATTTAATGCCTTTTCTATTTCACCTAGTTATTTTCTAAGCAACTTGTGTTCTTTTGAATACATGTAAATGATTTCTAAAAACTTGCATTATAAGAATCTTGAAATATAACGTATCCTATCTTTCAGAGCATGAATAAGAAAATTAAACATAACAGACATCTTTCCATGTAAAATTTCTATAAGTGCTGTTAGAATATGTAACAATCCTTAAAATGTCAGGGAAAGCTGTAATTTATGTTTGAATAATATGAATGAAAATCGCAGAAAATATGTATAATTGGGAATTATCATCAGATTAAAAAACGGAATTACAAATTTATTCATGTAAATATTAATTTACACCATTTTTAGAAAGTATGGTGACAGAACAAAAACAATTATAATTCTTAATATCTTTTAGGTTGATTTCTGTAAAAATCGACCTATTGCAGTCACATTGTTTATCTATATATACAGTGGTGGCCAAAATTGTGGACACCTTTTGGGAGGAAAAATGCTTTTTTGAAATTTAATGGCTCATAACACCAAATATTTCTTTGTAAAACCATAAAAACTATGAACCACTGGGAATATAATTTAATCACAAATATCATGCAATACAGTTTGTTCAATTATATTTACTTTATGAAACGTTATAGACAAATAATCAGAAAAAGACAGTAAAACCTGGTTAGGTTGATGATAATTACTTTTCCTTTTCTTAAATGTAGCCAATGCATATGAATTTTTAGAGTGACAGACAGGTTCCATTTCATTTGATAATGTGTCAATCAAAGCTAGGGTAGGATTTTAAAAAAAAAATTTGCCATATTTTTGTACTTATAGGCGGATTTTTATCACTATTTTTTATGATCGTTATCAAGCTGCTAAAGTTCTTTGTAACCTTTCAATTTTTGAGCTAGTAAAGCATAAGAAAAGTAAGAAAACATAATAAAAAGTTGATTAGTTGCCTATAAATCAATGTATAACAATATTTTAAGTGTATAAAGCTATGGTTATGAAGAAATTGGGAGTAAATTTGGAAGTAAATATAGTACACTGTAATGGGGAGCTGAATCAAAGTACAGTTCTGTGCAGAGTTCAGTATTTTGGTATAAATGCTAGAATTTCATTTAAAAAAAAAACATTTTAACACTCCAAATAACTTGACCCTACATTTCTCTGTCTGGTAAACATGCCTTTTAGCTCAGTTTAATATTTTCAACCTTTATTTGATTTATATTTTCTTTCATGAAATTCTAGCATTTAGACCAAAATACTGCACACTCTACAGAACTGTACTTTGATTCAACTCCACGTTTCAGTGCGCCATATCATTTCGCACACTATTTTTTTTTAACCTATACATAGGTACCTTACTTTTCTACCACTAATTGCTCTCCTGCACGTTTTCCTGCCTATTACCAGTGCCTATTTCTATTACCAGTCTTGTTTTTGACTTGTCTTGACTTAGACATCCCTTTGTTAATTTACTTCCAATTTTACTTCCAATTTCTTAGCTTTCTACACTTAAAAATATTGTTATACCTTGATTTCTGGGTAACTAATCAACTCTTTATGGTGTTTTCTTAATTTTATTATGCTTTATAAGCTCAAAAATTGAAAAGGGACAAAGAACTTTAGCAACTTGATAGCAATCGAACAAAATAGTGATAAAAGATTGACACATTAACAAATTTAACTCTTTGATTGACACATTAACAAATGAAATGGAATCTGTCTGTCACTCCAAACATTCATATGCATTGGCTACATTCAAGAAAAAGAAAAGTGATTATCATCAACCAAACCAGATTTTACTGCCTTTTTCTGATTATTTGGCTATAACATTTCATAAAATAATTATAATTGAACAAACTGTATTGTATGATATTTGTGATTAAATTATCTTCCCAGTGGTACATAGCTTTTATGGTTTTACAAAGGAATACTTGGTGTTATGAGTCATCAAATTTCAAAAAAACACTTTTCACAAAAGGATTTTGGCCACCACTGTATATATGTGTGTGTGTGATTTTCAATTATGTATATACACTCACAAACAACTTATATATATATATATATATGTGTGTGTGTGTGTGTGTGTATGTATATATAAATATATAAAATACAAAATCTTTTCATCACGATATTGTCCTAAATATTGAATCAATTCTAACCTAATTGGGACAGTATATAGATCTTGTAAGTATCTTGTATGAATTCGTTCACCAAATATGTAGGTTTTACAGTTCCTTTACAGGGATGCACAAAAGCAAAAAACATTCAAACTTTTTCATTACGATATCACCCGAAGTACTGAACCAATTCCAATCTAATTGAAACTATTTAATGATCTTGCAAGTACCTTGGATATGTTCGTTAAAAAAGTATGTTGCTCTAATAGTTCGTTTACAAACACACACAAAGTTGTTCGCTGGTATTTTTTGAATAGTTTGGGTTATATTACAGCAGACTGGTGGTTTTTGAACTATAATTTCAAAAAATTTTAATCATTTGGAATGTAATTACCTCATATCTATTCAATTACATTTCGTAAGCCTAATTTAAAATTCTCCTGCAAATTACCTTTTTTCCAAAATAGTGAACTTATATGGATTGAGACAAATTTGCTTAATGTGTATTCAATATAATGTACCTTAAAATAAGAAAATAATAAGAATAATAAAGAAATCAACTTACTCCTCTGAATGAGCCGGAAGGACTTGTTTCCATTCCATCTTTTATAAGTTACAATGTGGCATTTAACTGATGTGATATTCATCTAAAATAATTGTTAAAAAAGTTTTTAAATATAATGTTTCTCATATTTCATTGGATGAATGAAACAATGAAACATGAATGAAATCTCTCTTATTATTAAAATCTCTATTAAGAGGTAGCAGATGTAAATACTCTAAATATGTAAGGTAAAATTATAATTTATGTTTAAATAATAGAAAGAAATCTGCAGAAAGTTTAAAACTTGTGTAGTATCATGTCAGTAAAAACTAAGATTAAAAAATTCCTTACAAAAATCTCTCTTAAAAACAATCATTTATTACTTGTGTATCAACAACAAATGAAAACAAACACAAAAGAACAAATAATGTACTACAATTAGTGATTAGATACAAAATTAAGAGACATTTTCTGAAATAACATAAATCTATAATTTATATAGAAAAACAAACATATAAAAAGAGGTAGCATTTAGATATTAAAAGTGAGATAATAAATACTTTTCATAAATAACATTCTCATGGACATATATATGAATTATATACTAACAACAAAAACGAAAAACAGAGATTATGAGAATAATAAAGATTAAAAATGCTTTACAAGGAATACTCAAATGAATATATATATACAACTCAAATTGAAAAAAGGTATATAGAAACAAACAAACAAATATTTAGCAATATTTAGCAATCAGAGACTTAAAAGTTTTAGAAATGATATTGGTATGAACATATCTTTCTAATTTACATCTAAAAGCAGAAGATATAAAATAATAAGTAATATCTAGCAATGGTTAAAAGTGTAAAAACAAGAAATTCTTTATAAATAAACACTCATGTGAGTATAATATGAGTATAATTGTCTGATTTCTTTATGAATAACAAGCAGAAAACACCATAAGAATAAAATTTGGGTTATATTTAGAGATGAATTTGGGTTACATTTAGAAAAAAAATGTAAAAATAAATATATATTAAAATATTTTTATATATGATCAATAACAACTTTAAATAGAAGAACACAAAGCAAGTAAGATTTGAATATAAGTCTAACATTTACAAAATGTATAAGAAAAATACCTATATAAACAAATAACACCATAAGAATAAAATTTGGGTCATATTTTGAGACCAGAGAAAAAATTTTAGAAAAAATAAATAAAAAAATGCATATATATTAAAATATTTTTATATATGATCAATAACAACTTTAAACAGAAAAACACAAAACAAGTAAGATTTGAAGATAAGTCTAAAATTTATAAAATGTATTAAAAAAAAACACCTATATAAACAAATAAATCCATAAATAAAATTGATAATTTAGAGATTTACTAACCCATGATCTTTAGAGTACTGGTGACAAAAAGATGCTTTTGCGATCATTTTCTACTTCAACACTACTAAAAAAAAATTTGGTTACTACAAATAGAAAAGAAAAAGGAATACAAGAATGTATATTACAAATTATAAAATATAATTTACCTTTTATTTAATTTATAATTTATCTTTTTACAATGTGAAAGCTAAATAAGAACCTTTTCTCATATAAAATATTAGTAAAAACTTAATTATTTACTGTTGATTACTAAAATAATTATTTGATTACTGAAATACTTAGTTATTTGATTTCTGAAATACTTATTTCTAAAATGTGTATTACTGAAATATCTAATTATTGACTTGATATTGCGATTTTCTGTGAAAACAAATCTCAACTCTTTCTTAATAATTTTTATTTGGTGCATATAAATTAGTATGAAATAATAAAATACCTTTAAAAAAACTGCTATTAAAATACATATTTTTTGTTTTGTTTTATTTTATTTCTCGCTTTGGAAAAGTTATAAAAGTTTTATGCAACCTTTGCATCTTTTGAATAACATACAGAGCGTAAAATAATGACATTTAAAGCTTGCAAAAATTATATCACATTTATTAAATATATCAGATGAATATTAATAAATATCAATATATAATTTTTTTTTTAATCAAGAGACACTTTCCGTGATAAATGAATGATTCAAAGGTAAATAATTACCACGATTCGCCGAACGATTACGATACAAATATCACGTACAAATAGCCGAACAAATATCACGATTCGCCGAACGAATCGTGTAAATCAATATGTAAATGCCGGTTATTTATGTTTATAATTTTTTTCACATAGTTTTTAAATATTAATTAATTAACTAACTAATATTATAATTAAATTTAAATTAATATTTGTAACGCATTAAATGTAACTATTTAAATGATGATCAAATGTCGATTTTTTGACATTTAAAAATCTCTTTACACTCAGCCAAAATTTTGCTGTATTAATTGAATACAAAAAATAATATTGTTATTATTATTAAATTGATTAATTTTAAATATATCATACCGCATTAACTGTAACCGCAATAATTTTAATTATTAGCGGGGGAAATTCTTCGAGAACTCTCCGTCGTGCATCGTGATCTGATGTAACATCAAATTCACTTTTATCAAATGTAACAGTAACAAGAGTTGTATCGTCAGCCATCTTAAGGAACTAGTTTGATATTATTATTATACAATGGAGGTAAGTACATTTGTTTAGACGTATTATGTAAGATTTTAAATTGCTCTGTTTACCTCGATAATACCTCAATAAATACTCAACAGTAAAAGGATTTTTTTTTTAACTCTGCGTTGAGTACGGGATTTGAAATTTATCAAAATGTACTGTTGATCTAAAATTTTATTTCAAAATGAAATTTCTTTTTTATGTTTTATCATTATTCATGAAAGAAAACTTAATTTGTCAATAAATACTCAAGAGTAACTTGGATTATGTATTCGTAGCTTTGTGATGAATATGGAAATAAAATATATCATAAAGGGTAATACCATATTAAAATTTTATTTCAAACCGAAACAAGTACCATAAACTTAAATAATAACAATAAACTTTCGTGTTGATAGTATGATGTATCAGTTTAAAAAATATTGCTTCCACTGCTTAGAATTATGATTGTTTAGATTATCTTACAGTATTTTAAATGATTTTATAGAGTAAAGGGAATTACACCACACATTCAAGAAAGTTTCGTCAAAATTATATAAACATTTAAAAATGAAAGACAATTAGATGTGTATGTATATATTTTAAATATGACATATATTATTTAGCATGAGGTATTTAAATTTCTCTGTTTAATATTTTTACATTGTCACCAAAGCATAAACAACAACACTAAACTTTGTTGTTGATATTATGATGTATTAATTAGAAAAAATGTTTTATATTGCTTCAACTGCTTAGAATTAAGATATTCTGAAAATGAAATATATCATAAAGAGTAACACCATGTTAAAATTTTATTTCAAACTGAAACAAGTACCATAAACTTAAACAATAACAATAAACTTTCGTGTTGATAGTATGATGTATCAGTTTAAAAAATATTGCTTCCACCACTTAGAATTATGATTGTTTAGATTATTTTACAGTATTGAATTTAAACAATAAATGATTTTATAGAGCAAAAGGAATTACACCACACATTCAAGAAAGTTTTGTCAAAATTATACAAACATTTAAAAATTAAAGACAATTAGATGTGTATGTATATATTTTAAATATGATATATATTATTTAGCATGAGGTATTTAAATTTCTATGTTTAATATTTTTACATTGTCACCAAAGCATAAACAACAACACTAAACTTTGTTGTTGATATTATGATGTATTAATTAGAAAAAATGTTTTATATTGCTTCAACCGCTTAGAATTAAGATATTCTGGAAATGAAATATATCATAAAGAGTAACACCATGTTAAAATTTTATTTCAAACTGAAACAAGTACCATAAACTTAAACAATAACAATAAACTTTCGTGTTGATAGTATGATGTATCAGTTTAAAAAATATTGCTTCCACCACTTAGAATTATGATTGTTTAGATTATTTTACAGTATTGAATTTAAACATTAAATGATTTTATAGAATAAAAGGAATTACACCACACATTCAAGAAAGTTTTGTCAAAATTATACAAACATTTAAAAATGAAAGACAATTAGATGTGTATGTATATATTTTAAATATGATATATATTATTTAGCATGAGGTATTTAAATTTCTCTGTTTAATATTTTTACATTGTCACCAAAGCATAAACAACAACACTAAACTTTGTTGTTGATATTATGATGTATTAATTAGAAAAAATGTTTTATATTGCTTCAACTGCATAGAATTAAGATATTCTGGAAATGAAATATATCATAAAGAGTAACACCATGTTAAAATTTTATTTCAAACTGAAACAAGTACCATAAACTTAAACAATAACAATAAACTTTCGTGTTGATAGTATGATGTATCAGTTTAAAAAATATTGCTTCCACCACTTAGAATTATGATTGTTTAGATTATTTTACAGTATTGAATTTAAACATTAAATGATTTTATAGAGTAAAAGGAATTACACCACACATTCAAGAAAGTTTTGTCATAATTATACAAACATTTAAAAATGAAAGACAATTAGATGTGTATGTATATATTTTAAATATGATATATATTATTTAGCATGAGGTATTTAAATTTCTCTGTTTAATATTTTTACATTGTCACCAAAGCATAAACAACAACACTAAACTTTGTTGTTGATATTATGATGTATAAATTAGAAAAAATGTTTTATATTGCTTCAACCGCTTAGAATTAAGATATTTTGGAAATGAAATATATCATAAAGGGTAACACCATATTAAAATTTTATTTCAAACCGAAACAAGTACCATAAACTTAAACAATAACAATAAACTTTCGTGTTGATAGTATGATGTATCAGTTTAAAAAATATTGCTTCCACTGCTTAGAATTATGATTGTTTAGATTATTTTACAGTAATTTAAATGATTTTATAGAGTAAAGGGAATTACACCACACATTCAAGAAAGTTTTGTCAAAATTATATAAACATTTAAAAATGAAAGACAATTAGATATGTATGTATATATTTTAAATATGATATATATTATTTAGCATGAGGTATTTAAATTTCTCTGTTTAATATTTTTACATTCTCACTAAAGCATAAGCAACAACACTAAACTTTGTTGTTGATATTATGATGTATTAATTAGAAAAAATGTTTTATATTGCTTCAACCACTTAGAATTAAGATCTTTTACATTTTTTTACAGAAATTTTAAATAATAATTTTAAAGAGTAAATGGGATAACACTACACATCCAAGAAAATTTTGTTGAAATTACACAAACATTTAAAAGAGGGAGCATTTAAACAGATTTTTTTTTAAGTTTAAAATATATCCTTTAGCTTAAAATATTTCCATTTATTTGTTATTTATTATTTTCAACCCTTATAAAACATATGCACATGTGTGCACTGTAAAATATTCAAATTTGTCATACAGAATAAAGTTGAATAAGTCAAAAGCCAAAATTAAATATAGGACACAAAACATATTTATAAAAGATTGTTTTTAAATATTTTCACCAGAATAAAGTGATATTCTTATTTTAAACTTGCATAAAAATTATAGAAATATTTTAAAAAATGCTTTAGTAGCTGAAAAAAAGCTAATTAATGAACGTGTAAAATTAAACAAACAGCTTCTTTTTAAAAGGGTATATATGTGTGTGTGTGTGTATCTGTCTATATATATATATATATATATATATATGCGTTTTGAGTAAAATACCGAAATAATACTGCAAAGAATACATTTGGCATTACTTATAATTTACAACAAATTAGTTATAAATTACAACAATTATTAGTTTATACGCTTCATGCATACTACGATTTGCATGCAGAAATAGTACATATTAGTTAATTACTTCGCTTTTGGCTTATTTTTGAATACGCACGCACATATATATATATATAACGAAATAACATATCTTTACTATGAATTACTCTTATAAAGCTCCGCTGATGAATTCATAAGATATTAGTAGTTTCTTACATTTGCATTCCCAATTTCCAGTGTTTAATATTTATTATTATATTTTCCTTTGATTTGTAAACATGTAATTTTATTTTATTTTAATTATATATATATATATATATATATATATATATATATATAAACCGATAAGAAATTAACAGGTTCAACAAAACAACTTTTTCTTGAGAAGATAAATGGGAAAATTTTTAAATATACGGTAATATGTACACTAGTGTGCAAAACTTAAGCAACAAACACAAAATGCTAATTTCTGAACACGTGAGTACTCAAAAGGAAATTCTATAAAGAGCAAGTATAGAAAAGAGGTACTATCCTAACAATACAGACAGTCGATGTGAAGTATTCTTGACATCACAAATGGTCACAATTGTCACAGTCACTATAATGAACAGAAATGTGATATCTTTCATTCGTCTCATTTTTACTCTCATTTGGTCACTCCACTGAACAGTCACCATGACTGCTGCTTTTTGACGAGTCACCAGGTGACTTTACAATGAAGTCATCTTGTGACTGTCATTTTGACACTCCATTGTAAAGTCATCATGATAGCTGTTCTGTGACGAGTTCCCAAGTGACAGAAAATGAAATCATCTGGTGACTTTTCACAAAGGAGTGCAATGATGACTTCCCAATAGAGTTTCGATCACCGAAAAGCCACCATGCGACTTCATTGTGACATTATTTGCCGACTCATCAGAATGCAATGCTCACAATGACTTCAAAGTTCAGTCTTCAACTGACAGTGACATGAGAATCACAAGGTGACTTCATTGTAACGTCACCTGGTGACCCATCACAAAGCGACAGTCACAGTGACTTTCCAGTGTTAACAATCATTTGAGAGTAATAATGAGACAGTGAAATATCCCATATATCGATTCACCGTAGCGATTGTGACACTTCTAACCATGTGTGACGTCAAGGGGACTTCACATCGACTGGCCGTGCTGTTAGGGTAGTACCTCTTTTCTACACTTGCTCTTTATAGAATTTCCTTTTGAGTACTCACGTGTTCAGAAATTAGCACTTTGTGTTTGTTGCTTAAGTTTTGCACACCAGTGTATGACTGTCAAAGCCAATTCAAATAATTCCCAATTAAATTAATAATGCTACACTGTTGTACATTTATACATATGTGTGTGTATGTGTAAGTCTCAGAGCAAAGATAGTATTATATCTAGATAAAATAACTGAGTTTAAAATAATGTAGAAATCCTCATTCTTACATTATAATTAAAAATATTTATTAAAAATGAGTATCAAAAAGTTAAATTTGAATTAGATAACAAATAGAGCAACATAATGCCCAGCGTATCAATAAACATAAACAAAAATAAGAATAGAAAAATAAAGTTTCAATATGAGACCAAAAAGAGCAATATAATCAGAAGTTTATTAATAAACATATTTAAAAAAATCATACAATGCAAAAATAATGACAAAATCCGAAAGAAAAATATTAATTGTTTTCATGAAATCCAACAGATGGCAGCACAAGACATTTTTTTTTCAAATAATTCAAATTTAATTATTGATGCTACACTATTGTACATTTATATATATATGTGTGTGTGTATGTGAGTCTCAGAGCAAAGAGAGTATTAATAGCAAAGATAGTATTATGTCTAGATAGTATTCAGCACAAAGATAGTGTTATGTCTATTATTAGAAGATCTATGGTGTGAGTGCACTCAAGGAATGGGGAAGGTGTGAGTGAACATAGACCAGCCATACTTAACCTGCGGCCCGGCGACCTTTTATTTGCGGCCAGGGCCATCGCTAACACTTTTTATTGAGGGGGGGAGAGGACCTTAAATTGCCAAGTCAAATTTCAGTATTTGCCAACTCATTGAGAAGCAAAAATAAATAGTTTTCACCATCTCAACAAGCTTGCCAACTAGTTTTATAATTTTGCCAAGTTACCACAATTAGAAAATGTAATATAGTTCTTTTTTGTAAAAAGTTTAATAATATTCCCAATTAGATTTATAACTTTTGCCAAGTCTATCAGAAATAGAAAGTATATTATAGTTTTTATTAAAGTTTTAAACAAATTTGCCAAATAAAAGTTTTTAAATTTCCCAAGTGTAACAGCATTCGGGAACGTTTGGTGGGGGAGGCTCCCCCCCCCCCTTAGCGAGGGCCCTGTTTGTGGCCCGAGACATGCAATCATTAATCCATATTTATAAAAGAGAGGAAATTTATTTAAGATCTTCATCGTTGTTTTATATGTTTTAATGGAAAGACAAAAGTCATTTATAATTTAAAAGTACGTCATTTGCTTAGTGAAAGCCTTCTTACATAGTCCTATTTGCATGACAGAGATGTATATATTTTTTAATCTTCACCAGTAATCAAATACTATTTCAAATTAATTAAATTTCAACTATGTATTTTCACATTAAAAATATATGAAGCTTTTGTATTGAGCAAAGTCAGATTTATTATTATTATTATTATTATTATTATTATTATTATTAATCTTTATAATTTAGAAATTTTGCAGTATTTTATTATCTTGTTTTATACTTATTACATAGCTGAAGGTATATAACAAGCTTATAGTATAGTAAGCTAATTATATTTTGTTACACTGCTTTCTTATGCTACTTTGTTATGTTTTCATTTTAACTACATTTTTTTTTACATTATTATATAAATATAGTATACTGCGGCCCGCCTAACGAAGCAAACTTATTTTGCGGCCCGCGCGAAAAAAGGTTGAGTATGGCTGACCTAGACCAACATGTGATACTACTATATGTGTGGCAACTATGTGGGTGTACCAACATGCAGCGGCACTACATATCTGGCATAGAACATCGATTTTAGGAATGACCAATAGTGGATTATACAGCACAATCAATTTTTCCAATAGCATCATCGCTTAAAAAGTTATTCATCGATAGATGATCAATTTATCATAATTTCATATTTTTGTTTCAATAAACTTCAGTTTAAATATATATTTTTTTCAAATATTGCTTTTTTGTTCTCTTTTACTCATTAATAAAAATTTATAATAAAGATCCCTTAAAATTAATGTATTAATTAATGATTAAGTTGTAAAAATATTAAAAAGTTGTATTGTCATCGAGTACACACCTGCGAATGTAATTTTTATAATTCTAGCATATCGGAAAGTGGGTTAAAAATCGATTACATGATTCCAGCATATCAGGAAGTGGGTTAAAAATTGATTACATTATTCTAGCATATCAGGAAGTGAGTTAAAAATCTGTTACAAAATTCCATCTTTACATACAAAAATCGATTAAGAACGAGTATAAATCGCGCTCAAAGAGCGAGTACATTACATTTATTAATTACTATTTATTAATTAATGAAGTCCTACTACCCCTAACTTTTTTAATATTTTTTCGGAAATAGGAGGGGTAAGGGGACATATTTTTCCAGTATACTTTCGACGATATCTCTGAAAATATAGTACCTAAAATTAAAACGAATATAATTTTGAGTTCGATGTTATGAGATCTTTCTCGCGACATCCTACACGATATATAAAAATAAAACTTTTTTTTTTTCAAGTAACTTTATTAGCCCCCTAAATTTTCCCTAAAGATATTTGTGAATGGGCTAATAATCTGAAAATATGTTTGTAAAAAGGCTGTATACCTTTCCCATGTTTGAACTGTCCAAGTCCCATTGTTTACGAGAAAAATGGTTCTGACAGACAGAGGGTTGGGTTGGGTTGATTATTGACGGCCAATTATCGACACTAGGGATATAGGCCCAGGGGGAGTGCCCTTCGCGGGGGTCTTTCTAAGGGAACCTAATCCGTATTTACGCATGGAGAAAATCCACGGCTCGAAAGAAAACCACGAAAACTCCGAGCGATTAGGCCGACGGGCGCGATTGGGATCGAACCCAGCACCTCCCGTCTACCAGCTTCGAGAGCACAACCTCTCAGCCACCTGACAGACTGAGGAGTGATATTATAATGGTTCCGTTTTTACTTTTTTTTAAGTACGGCACCCTAAAAACCAGGTTGAGTAAAATGTGCAATAAAAGTTAAGCAGTTTTTGGAAAAATACTAACTTAAACTAAAGTTTAGTGGAATTTGACAATGAAAATTCCGATTCATTAATTGTCTATCAATCAATAGAGTGTTTAAAGATGGTAATACTTAATACTGGCAGTGTTGACAAATTGAAGAATAGATTTTATTCAAAATACCTACCACTATTCCAGAAGAAAAAATCTTCATTTTATTTAATGACAAACATTCCATGAGAATAAAAACGAAAATTACTAGTCCGAAACGTGATAGATATTTTGCATTAAAAAATTCCGCCCAATCCGACAACACCGAGAAGTGGAACGCTGAACGACACTGCCATCTTCTTAAGATGTGTAGTGCTGCCATCTATGTTTTTTATTTCTAAACGATACCTATGGTATATTTCTTTTAAATGCTAAAAGGTATAAACTAAAAACATAATATACAGTAAAATAACTTTTATTAGATTGTTAACATGTTTCGGCTCACTCCGAGCCATTATCGAAAACAAATCAGAATATTCTATAATTGCACGGACTTTGAAGTTATTATTTGAAATGCTATCATTTAATTTTAATTTTATTTCATTTGAAATGCTATCATTTAACTGTGAATTTTTTTTTTCTTTTTTTTTTTAAATTTTAAATTGAATTATATTCTCATTTGTTTTCAATAATGTCTCGGAGTGAGCCGAAACATGTCAATAATCAAATAAAAGTTATTGTACTATAAATCAAATGATAGTATTTCAAATAATAACTTCAAAGACCGTGCAATTATAGAATATTCTCATTTGTTTTCGATAATGGCTCGGAGTGAGCCGAAACATGTCAACAATCTAATAAAAGTTATTTTACTGTCTATTATGTTTTTAGTTTACACCTTTTAGCATTTAAAAGAAATATACGATAGGTATCATTTAGAAATTTACAATACAGATGGCAGCACTACACATCTTAAGTCTCGATGTTGTCGGATTGGGGGATTTTTTAATGTCTTATTTAAATTTTGAGAGGGATAAATATTGATAGGGGATTCAATACCTATCAATAAATTAAAGGTCCATCTTAGAAATTGCGTTTTGGCGCAATTACATTATATATCATTTTATAATTTCCTCCTTTATTTTAGAATAAAAGTAATTTCAAAAGACTATTCTATTATTGTTATTATTGCTTCGATTTTACATATTTAAATTATTACTATTGATATGTTATTTTATCAAAATTTCCCTGATTTAAAGATCCATTATATTATTTTTACCAACTGCTATGAATAACTCAAAAATCATTTACTAAGCCACATTTTACATTTAGCGTAAACTTCATTCTTACACTGCATTAGGCGAACATGAGATTTAAATTAAGGAGAAGTAAAATTAAATCCAAATAAATGGTAATTTAGAATACATTTTGAAAGTTTTCTGCTCATCTATTTTTTCATTTGAAATTTCGAATACCGGGTGCTTATAATATAAGTATCTCTATTTGGAGCTGTCTGTAGCTTGAAGGAATAACCCGAATGTAACCAAAATCGGTACACTTACTATTCGAGTGGGGGGGGGGGGGGGGGAGAAGAATGGAACAATAAAAAAAATAATTGCAATAATCGGCGACAGAGGACGCTTTTGAGTGTGAAATGTAATGTGTAATATTGTGTACCATGGAGATGTCGCAAACCTCAATGACTTAAAAGATCCCATATCACAACATGTGCGGAACATCACTCCTGGTGCGTTACATTGCGCAGTTGAGCACATCGTGCCCTGCCTGGATTGTATCCTCCAGCACACTGACCATGTGGAACCTGAATTAGATCGGCACCGCCATGCAAAACCGTAACCACATTCACTGAGACATTTTCCAAATAAAATTGGTATGCCATCCGGTTTTGCGTTTTAATTCTTTGTTTTTGTACACTATATGGCCAAAGGTGACCAGTCACTTGCGATTTTAGAAGTTTTGTTAACTATCTAGAAAAATACATTAACCTGAAACTGCAGGTGTGTAAACAATATAATATAGGTTATATATTTCAGCGAATATTTTTTCCCGAAAGCCCACTGTCAACAAATTGGAAAAGAACGAATGTCTTTTGGATAACCCTGTAAAAACTGATGCAGCAAAAGCACTCAAACTCAAGATTATTAGTAAGTGGCTTATTGTAATATACCGTGTTCATTTTTATGAGGATAGCATGTATACTCGTAGAGAAATTAAGGTTTTTATAAAAACAGTCCCAAATTTCGCCTAGTTATTTGCTTATAATTTGCAGAGTTCTTAATATAAAAAAAAAGTTCTTTTCAGAAAATAGGACAAACAACATTGTACATAATGCTCTGCAATCAAAATTTAAAAATAATAAAAATTGGATGAAAAATGAGCAGGTTTACTAAAAAATGTTTCACTAAGCATGCGCGAATGCAATCAAAATATAATATGCATAATATATTAGCTAAGTATATAGAGCAACTTTTGTGAAAGTCTCAAAATCATAGCTAGAAAATTCTGAAAATTATCGTCGATAGAATAAATTCGAAATCCGTTGTTCCCAAAAAGAAGCAAAAAGATGAGGGGTTGTATCAAATATCTGTTGATTAGTGCCAAGATAGCGTACAAAATATTGCACGTACTACTATATTTGGATACGACCCCTCATGTTGTTTGATTTATTTTCTCAAAATAACTTTTTTTTTATATTAAGAACTCTGCAAATTATAAGCAAAAAACTTGGCGAAATTTGGGACTGTTTTTATAAAAACCTTAATTTCTCTACGAGTACATGCTATCATCATAAAAATGAACACAGTATATTACAATAAGCCACTTACTAATAATCTTGAGTTTGAACGCTTTTGTTACATTAGATTTTACAGGTTTATCCAAAATATATTCGTTCTTTTACAATTTGTTGACGGTCCCGTGTGGGGTTTCGGGAAAAAATCTTCGCGGAAATATATGACCTATACTACACTGTTTACGCACCTGCAGTTTCAGGTTAATTCCTCGTGTATTTTTCTGGATATTTAACAAAGCGTCTAAAATCGCAAGTGACCGGTCACCTTTGGCCATATAGTTTATTACCCATTACATTTCACAGTCAAAGCGTCATCTGTCGGCGATTGTTACAATTATTTTATTATTATTATTATTGTTCCATTCTTCTTCCCCCTTCTCGAATAGTAAGTGTACCGATTTTGGTTTCATTCGGGTATTTCCTTCCAACTACAGATACTACAAATATTACAACTACAAATAGAGATACTTATATTATAACCACCCAGTATTTTTAAAAACCTTTCTTAGTGGACATTTACATTTTAAAAGTAACCACAATGTAAATTCCAAGCTTCTATACCAACTATATCACATTAAATAGCAATTTTAGAAAAATTTTCGCACTGCACCCTTTTAAATTTCAAATTTATTTTTAAAAAAAAAAACTACTTTGGGCGGGATTTTACGCTTCTAAAGTATAACAACGATGCGAAATTTTAAGTTTCTAGCCCTAACAGTTCTAAATAAATCGTAATTTGGAACGTTTTCCACTCATTTCACCTTTTGTAATTTCGAACTTTTTCGAAACTATTCATAGCAAGTATTTATATCTCAAAAGTAACTATCCCACCAAATTTCAAATTTCTAGCCCCAGCAATATCACAGATTTGCAATTTTAAAAGAGTTTTTGCTCCTGACCCCCCCCCCCCCCCCACCTGGAGGTGGTTGTTCCGACATAAAGTACACTCTACGTTGAAGTAGAGATGGTCACCAGTATTTTGTCACCATTATTTTGTTTAATCGGTTCGGTAATTTCAGAAATTACCCCTACAAACAAACGTTACTTCTTTATAATATTAGTGTAGAAAAGACCCAGGGACCATATAAAAATTTAAATTTTGTAATTTTTACAAAAATGACTTAAATACAGGGTGATTCATAAAAGATGGGCAGAACTTTAAGGGGTTATAGTACACTTAAAGACAAATAATATTAAATAGGAGACTAAGGGTCCCAGACGTATTCCCAAGGAGATAGGGGGCATTAAAGTTTAGGGTCCGAAATTTCAAATGATTATAAAACATGGAAAAATTGGTCGATTCGTTTGCGGTTTTTGCAAAAAATTTTCTTTATGCCAGTATTTTCTTGAAATAAAATTTTAAAGTTCAATTTCAAAAAATGCCGATAGGGGGCGCTTTAGACTTTGGAGTAACAAACAACTATTTTTTAACGTTATTTTTTGTATTTCTTTAAATGATTTCGAAAGCTTAGACTTAAACTTAAATTTTGATCTAAAAATCTGAGTCCTAACGAGTAGTTAAGTAGCGTAAACTGAAATTTGAAATTTGAAACCCTTCTCCCCCCAGAACAAAAATCAGTTATTCCCGATCTTTGTGTCGTAGATTAGGCTCTAACTACTGCCGCGTTTTGCTAAAATTATTCTTTATGTCAGTATTTTCTTGAAAATAAATTTTAAAGAAAATTTTCAAAAAATTCCGATAGAGGGCGCTTTAGACTTTGGAGTAACGAACAACTATTTTATACCGTTATTTTTTGTGTCTCATTAAATGCTTTCTAAAGCTTAGACTTAAACTTAAATTTTCAGCTCAAAATCTGAATCGCTGAGCGTGGTTCAGTAGCGAGGGGAGGGGGTTCAAATTTCAACTTCTGAACATAGTTCAGTTTACCATGTCCACACATTGTGTGCTGTGATACGAGGTAAAAAGACACAAATTAGGATTATGTTACCAAAGCATATTTATTAACATGTAATCACAATAAATGTTCAAAATTGTGACCACCAGAGGTTATGCACGCAGAACAACGGCGACGAATGGAACGGCGAACATTCGCGAAAACATCAGGCTTTTCGAGCACTTCCCCTACAGCGGCGGAAAGTCTGGCGACCAGTTCCTCGGGGGATTCAATGGGTGTCTCATACATAAGAGCCTTCAATCGTCCCCAAAAAAAGAAATCGAGGGGTGAAAGATCTGGCGAGCGAGCAGGACAAGCAACAGGACCACCTCGACCAATCCATCTGTTCGGAAATGTGATGTCCAGATAGTTGCGGACGTCTCGTACGTAATGGGCTGGCGCTCCATCGTGCTGGAACCACATGACCCGCCGGATGCGTGGAGGAACAACGTTTAACAGGTCTGGCAGCACATGTTGCAGAAATGTGAGGTATGTTTTACCGTTGAGGCGTTCAGGAAGAAGGTACGGTCCGATTAGGTGGTCTCCGAGGATTCCTGCCCAAACATTGATGGAAAAGCGTCTCTGATGAGCATGTGGATACGTAGCATGTGGATTGACATCCGCCCATACATGTGCATTGTGTGTGTTAAATGTACCTTCACGTGTGAAGGTACATTCATCGGTGAAAAGCACAGTTCGTCCAAAATGTGGATTTAGCGCGTTCTGCTGCAGAAACCAGCGGGCGAATTCAATACGATTTGGATAATCCCCTGGAGACAGTTTCTGGACTCGTTGCACATGAAACGGGAGCAAATGTTCATCCTTCAGTACCCTCCAAGTCGTGGACTGTGAGGTATCCACCTGGCTAGCCACTGTTCGTGTACTTGTACTTGGCTGCGCCGCTACTACATCCAGAATGGCTTCTGCAACAACTACTGATTCGTCCTTTTTTGCACGACCTGCATTCGACCGGGAAGCGAGAAATGATCCCGTCTCACACAACTGTCTGTGCAAGCGCTCGAAAGTTTTGCGGTTAGGCAACCGCCTGTTAGGAAATCGCTCTCCGTACATTCGTTGTGCCTCTGCACCATTTCCATCTGCCGCTCCGTAAATTAAATGCATCTCAGCCTTTTCCTTATTCGTGAAGGGCACCATCTTCCGATTCATTACTACAGCGACTTACACTTGACTCACCGTTCAGTGGTTTTTATGCCTGAATCGTGTCGAAATTTTGCATACGTGTTCTTCTTCTTCCCCATTTGACATTTGCATACTTTCTGTTTCCTTCTTCACCCGGTGACTAGCGTCAGGAATGGAGCTTTAACGTTTGCATGAGCGACGTTTCCAACTGTGCCAGTGCCTTTATGAGTGAATTCCGACTATGCAGTCCTTGACGAAAGTTGTATTTTTGCCTCGTATCACAGCACAGAATCGTTGGGCATGGTTAAGTAGTGCAAACTGAACTATGTTCAGAAGTTGAAATTTGAACCCCCTCCCCTCGCTACTGAACCACGCTCAGCGATTCAGATTTTGAGCTGAAAATTTAAGTTTAAGTCTAAGCTTTAGAAAGCATTTAATGAGACACAAAAAATAACGGTATAAAATAGTTGTTCGTTACTCCAAAGTCTAAAGCGCCCTCTATCGGAATTTTTTGAAAATTTTCTTTAAAATTTATTTTCAAGAAAATACTGACATAAAGAATAATTTTAGCAAAACGCGGCAGTAGTTAGAGCCTAATCTACGACACAAAGATCGGGAATAACTGATTTTTGTTCTGGGGGGAGAAGGGTTTCAAATTTCAAATTTCAGTTTACGCTACTTAACTACTCGTTAGGACTCAGATTTTTAGATCAAAATTTAAGTTTAAGTCTAAGCTTTCGAAATCATTTAAAGAAATACAAAAAATAACGTTAAAAAATAGTTGTTTGTTACTCCAAAGTCTAAAGCGCCCCCTATCGGCATTTTTTGAAATTGAACTTTAAAATTTTATTTCAAGAAAATACTGGCATAAAGAAAATTTTTTGCAAAAACCGCAAACGAATCGACCAATTTTTCCATGTTTTATAATCATTTGAAATTTCGGACCCTAAACTTTAATGCCCCCTATCTCCTTGGGAATACGTCTGGGACCCTTAGTCTCCTATTTAATATTATTTGTCTTTAAGTGTACTATAACCCCTTAAAGTTCTGCCCATCTTTTATGAATCACCCTGTATATTTAAAGACGATGAAGAACAACGTTTGAAACAAATTTTGCGGTTGGAAATTTATCTCTAAAATTTACGGTCTAGGAATTAGTTATTGCTCAGAAATAATAAGGGACATCCTGTATATAAGGCAAAACGGATTTTGCAAAATAATAATAATAATAATAATAATAATAATAATAAATATGAAACCAAACTAAAAGGAAATTTTAAATCAAGTACTTACGTTATAAAAAAAACTTTCGAACAAATTTATGAAAAATTGTAGATTTAATTTGGCCTCTGTGGTTTCAATCTCTAAAATGTGCATAAAAGGTTGCGTTTCAGTTAGATAAAAAGAGCTGATATCACAAAAACTTTGTTGTTGCACATTTATTGGATAAAATATGAATGAAAAAATTTTTAAAAGCACTTACGATAACATTGCAAGCTGATTATTAAAATCGTGAAAGAGTTTCGAGTTATCAGATACCAATTTTATCATAAAGTTCAAAAGGATGATTGTCAGAAAAGTTTGTCAGATGCTGAAAGTTTGCCATGCCCCTAAAATATTTTATTTCTAAGACGTAGAATGCTAAAATTCATCTTTAAAAACTCAAAAATTAAAATTACACATAATGTGTTATGTTACTTAAAATATGATAAAATTATAAAAAAGATATTAAAATACATTAACATTAATCAATGTCAATTACTCCTGAGTAGAATACTAAAATTAATCTTTAAAAACTCAAAAATTAAAATTACACATAATGTGCTTTATTACTTAAAATATGATAGAATTGTAAAAAAGATGTTAAAATTCATTAAGGAATGTCAATTACTCCTGAGTAGAATGCTAAAATTCATCTTTAAAAACTCAAAAATTAAAATTACACATAATGCGTTTTATTACTTGAAATATTATAAAATTGTAAAAAAGATGTTAAACTACATTAATATTAATCAATGTAGTAACTGACGAGTTATATTAATAATGAACGATAATCAATAATCAAAGAGTAATTGACATTAAATAATATTAATGTAGTGTAACATATTTTTTTACAATTTTATAATACAGGGTTATTCTAAATGATGGACCCATTTTCAAAAAATTGTATTTATTAAAGTACAAATCCAAAATGAACAATCTTTATACCAATGAAAAGAGGAAGTTTCAATTTTTATTTAAGACATTATAAATGTTCAATGTGTCCACCGTTTGCCGTACGGCAAACATCTACGCGATAGCCAAACTTGTCCCAAACACGAGAAAGCGTATCTGCTGTTACTGAGTGCACGACTTTCAAAGCGGTGATGGTTCCAGAGGCGGCCGGTAGAGGTCGCGCGGCAATAGACCGCGATTTCGTTTCATTGTCAGCTGTGAGTGAGATGGCTACTGTGGAGCACAAGGTTTTTTGCGTTCTTGGGATCGCAAGAAGGAAACATTGAAATTTATACACACATTGAAATTTATAATGTCTTAAAAAAACTTTGAAACTTCCTCTTTTTATTGGTATAAAGATTGTTCCTTTTGGATTTGTACTTTGATAAATACATTTTTTTGAAAATGGGTCCATCATTTAGAATAACCCTGTATTATAAAATTGTAAAAAAATATGTTACACTACATTAATATTATTCAATGTCAATTACTCGTTGATTATTGATTATCGCTCATTATTAATATAACTCGTCAGTTACTACATTGATTAATATTAATATAGTTTAACATCTTTTTTACAATTTTATAATATTTCAAGTAATAAAACACATTATGTGTAATTTTAATTTTTGAGTTTTTAAAGATAAATTTTAGCATTCTACTCAGGAGTAATTGACATTACTTAATATTAATGTATTTTAACATTTTTTTTTTTAATAATTTTATCATATTTTAAGTAATAAAACACATTATGTGTAATTTTAATTTTTGAGTTTTTAAAGATGAATTTTAGTATTCTACTCAGGAGTAATTGACATTGATTAATATCAATGTATTTTAATATCTTTTTTATAATTTTATCATATTTTAAGTAACATAACACATTGTGTGTAATTTTAATTTTTGAGTTTTTAAAGATGAATTTTTACATTCTACTCAGGAGTAATTTACATTGATTAATATTAATGTATTTAACATCCTTTTTTACAATTTTATCATATTTTAAATAATATAACACATTATGTGTAATTTTAATTTTTACTTTATTTTTGTCATCATCAATATTATAATGTGACTTATAAGAATGCTAATAGTATTAATGTAATCTTATATTATTTATATTAGTAGTATTATTATAATCTGAATCGGAGCACCCCACTCATATAAATGCTATACTTTCAAAACAATTTCACCTTTTTATATCGGGTAATTCAAAATAGATGATATAGAAATTTTCTCTTAAACTGGTGTTGTCAGAAAATAATATTGCCAGGCCCAACAATGGGACAGGAAGAGTAAAAAAGTGGGACAGCGGATTCTGAATCGGAACATAAAAATAAAGTAAATTATTTTTATTTATATTTATAGATCTTCCAGCTGAGCTATCCTGGCATTGGCAGCTTAAGACAAAGTTCCTTGGTTCAAATCCTGTCCTGGACACTTTTTTACTCAGTTGGAAAATTACAACTCGTGTCATTTATTTACCAATTAGAATAATTGGTAAATAAATGACACGATTAGAATAATTGTTAAAATTAATCAAGTATAATTTCGTTTCCAACGTTTCATGGAGTTCCATTACCTGCGATTTATTCTGTTGAGCTCTTCCAGATAACAGACCAGATGTCATTTAGTCCAGGCATTAGAGGCTAAAAAAGGGAAAATAAAGGAAAGTTTTGGTGTAGTTTTGATACTTGGTTCTTTTATGTTTTTTGGGTCGCTAAACACGAATCTGAGGTTTTCCAACAAAAAATTTTCAGAAAAATACATTTTTTACAAAAAACCTGTAAAAAAAACCGGACTTTTCTCTGTTTTTTTTCTCAAAATAGCTTCAAAACTATGCATTTTGCGTGAAAGCCGGCAGTCTATGAATTAAAGAGAATAAAATTTCCTACATTTTACGTATTGAAAGTTTTTTTTTTCTCTGATCAATGGTTTAGCCGAAAGAATGCCCCAAAAATGAGTGTTTAAAACAAAAAAACTGTAAAAAAAAACGGGAATTACGGAATTATACGTCGATGTAACATGGAAACTAACCATTTTACGCAATCTTTAACCATTAATGATACTAACGATTATATAATTGACTATATTTTATGCATTTGAAGTAAATGAAAAGTGTGTATCCGGCGCCAGGGGAAGGTGGAAGCAGTGGAGCAACACCACCTCCTCTCCTCTCAGGAGTCGAGGGTGCTCCTCCTCCGGAGGGCTCGTACTCAAAGAGGAAGTAAAATTGGGAGGGGGTAAAAAACAAAAAGCTATAAAAAACGGGAATTGTACGTCGATGTAACATGAAAATTAACCATTTTAAGCAAGCCTTGACTAATAATGATACTAAAAACTATGTGTGATTGACAACATTTTACAATTAAGTTGCCTAATAATAAATACGACAACTCATTATGAATCATTATTTAATTATAAATAATTATGTACATTAGTAACAAACATTAGTAAGTACATTTACATAAAAAAAAATTATCTCCGCATTATTTTATATGAAGGTCCCTGCTGTTCATCGACATCTACAACATAGAAAATGGTATTTGTATGTTGTAGACGTATGGAATTTGTGGGGTTTTTTTTATTTATTACCAATATTATGGAATAAATGTTTTCTTAATGGTAAATATTCCATACATTGTGACACGGCTTGTTCCTCTTCCATTGGATCCACGGATTGAATGGGTGGGCAATCCATCTTCATTTCGGTTTCAAAGTGTAACTAGTCTTCCTCGTCTTGATTCATCATTGAGATGTTGTTGCGGTTCCCTTCGCAGTTGAGACACATTTTTGAACAACAATGTTCTGCCTTCTTGCACCCACAATTTTGTTGGCAGTTCTCTTTGCACTTACAGGGTACAAGCTTCAAGAAAGAAGGAGGAGCAGGGAGTAGTACAGTAAATACAGGCTCAAGGCCATTATTTGTTTTCTTCCATCCCCACTCTTCAGCATTTTTTTCAAATTGCAGCCATTGCTACACCTGGTGTGTCGTGCTGCAGCTGCAGATGGTGGTAAAGCGGCGATATCAGAACTGTATTTAAAGGCTGAGTTCTTGTACGAAATATATCTTAGATGGTTCAGAGAAGGCACATTCGTCCAACTATAGCCATACAGCGAGACAAGGAAACTTTCCCCAGCAGCTGCAATCATCTTCTAAGTTGTGTTCAAGTCTTTGAATAATTTAACAACGTCATAAACATCTGGATTCTTCACAAGAATTTTGAGGAACATCATTTTTCCTTGCATAAACGTAATTGTACTACCCCGTACTTCGTTGAAACTTGTATCCTGTAAGTGCAAACAGAACTGTCAACAAAATTGTGAGTGCAAGAAGGCAGGTCTTTGTTGATCCAACATGTGTCTCAACTGCGAAGGGAACTGCAACAGTTTAGTTGCGAATAAAGACGAGGAAGACGAGTTATACCTTAAAACCGAGCTGGAGATGGATTGTCCACCCATTGAATCCGTGGACCCAATGGAAGAAGAACAAGCCATGCCCCAAGGGATGAAATATTTACCATTAAGAAAACATTTATTCTATAATATTGGTAATAAATTTTAAAAGAATAACACAAATTCCATACGTGTATTTTCTATGTTGTAGATGTTGATGAACAGCAGGGGCCTTCAAATAAAATAATGCGGAAATAAGATTTTTTTTTTACTTTATATAAATATACTTACTAATGTTTGTTACTAATGTACATAATTATTTATAATTAAATAATGATTTGTCGTATGAGTTGTTGTAATGAGTTGTCGTATTTATTATCAGGCAACTTAATTATAAAATATAGTCAATCACATAGTTTTTAGTATCATTATTAGTCAACGTTTGCTTAAAATGGTTAATTTTCATGTTACATGGACGTACAAAGCCGTAATTCCCGTTTTTTACAGTTTTTTGTGTTTTACCCCCTCCCAATGTTACCTCCTCTTTAAATACGATCTCTGCGGAGGAGGAGCACCCTCGACTCATAAGAGGAGGTGGTGCTGTTCCACTTCTCCCACCTTCCCCTGGCGCCAGATACGCACTTTTCCTTTACCTCAAATGCATAAAATATAGTTAATCATATAATATTTAGTATCATTAATGGTTAAAGTTTGCGTAAAATGGTTAGTTTCCATGCTACATCGACGTACAGTGCCGTAATTCCTGTTTTATTTTTTTTACAGTTTTTTGTTTTTAACACTCATTTTTGGGGCACTGTCATGGATAAACCATTGATCAGAGAAAAAAATACATAGAATGTAGGAAATTTTATTCTCTTTAATTCAAAGACTTTCGATTTTCACGCAAAATGCATAGTTTTGGAGTTATTTTGAAAAAACAGAGAAAAGTCCGTTTTTTACAGGTTTTTTGTAAAAAAAAACGTATTTCCCGGAAAAAAAAAATTTGTTGGGAAACCTCAGATTCGTGTTCAGCGACCCAAAAAACATAAAGGAACCAAATATCAAAATTACACCAAAACTTTCCTTTATTTTCTATAAAATGACTGGACTAATTATCAAAAGGTTGTCTGAGTGAAATGTGTCCGGCAGATTTGTCCAGGATTACTCAATTTACAGAGAAGTGGCAGCTTAAGCCAGAGGTCCCTGGTTCAAAGCCTGGCATGGACACTTTTTCACTCAGTTGGAAAATTACAACTCGTGATGTTATTCTTCGTTGTCTAAATTCAATTACGCAGAAAAAAATGTTTAATTTAGAATGAATACATGAAACTGATATTCCTGTTTGATAAATCTGATTAATACACTGCAAAAACGACCCCGAAAATCAGTGACAACAAAAGAAACTTTCCAAATGTTATTATATTTCAAATAACGTAGTGAGTCAAAATACGTCCATTAGAATTAACTTTTAAATATTCACTAAAACACTTTTATTTTGCTTAAAAGACGTCAAACATAAACATTAAAGATGTTAAAATTTTAAATTTTAAATTTTAAATTTTAATTTTAACATCTTTAATGTTTATGTTTGACGTCTTTTAAGCAAAATAAAAGTGTTTTAGTGAATATTTAAAAGAAACTTTGTTTCCAAAAATGATTTTTTTTATCTTGAATATATATATTGGTTCCTGGGGTTTCTAAAGAGAAAGGACGCTTTTCGGAATCACGGGTACCATTCCGAAGAGATTATTCTATGTTATATTTTCGCAGATGACGAAATATTTACCTTTTTCTACAGTGTGCCGGGATGCACTGAGTAAAACTCAAAGCATAATTCGTCATGTTTTGGTTATAGGACGATGGAAAATTTACTGCATTACTTTTTACAGCGTATAAAAAGTTTTTTTAAATATAACTTATAGGATTCAGAGACAGTATAAAAATTTAAACTATGTCTGTTGAACTTGTTTATTGAACATGAAAATGTTTACTTGAGACTTGATAGCATCCGAAAGAGCAATATTTCGTGTTGAGAAAACTGATTAATTCCCTGTAAAAACGAACTCGAAAACGTTTCCGAAAATTACGGGCGGCAAAAGAAACTTTTATTTTTAAAATGTTTCTTTAAAACTCAGATATCTAATGGTTTCTGAAGATAAAAGGGCACTTTTCGAAATCGTTGGTAAGAGGTTATATTATCTTTTCGTAAACCTCTTTTTTACCACCATTTCACCGTACATTTTTTTGTACAGTGTATAGGCCCGTTTGATATTAATAAAATATCAATAAAATATCTATATAATTTCTGTTTAGTAAAAATTACTAAAAATGTGAAGATGTTTAGATTCAAATGTGGATGCAGATGTGCACATGTAGATGTGCAAATTGATGCAGTTGGTTACATGTTTAGACGTACATTTAAATGTGGTGATGTAGATTTATATATGTGGACTTGGATGTGTAGATATAGATTTTGAAATGTAGACTTGAATGTTTAGATGTTGATGTGTATATGAAGATTTAGATATGTAGACCTGGATGTGTAGATGTAAATTTTGAAATGTAGACTTGAATGTTTAGATGTTGATGTGTAGATGTAGATTTAGATATTGATGTGTAGATGTAGATTTAGATATGTAGACCTGGATGTGTAGATGTGTACTTGTTGATGCGTAGGAGATGTAGATTATAATTTATCTTATAGCGTGTAGTATTATCTTTTACCGTGGAATATCGAATATTTATGTGTTCTTCTTCCCAAATAAGAAAGAAAAATCATGAGGAACGTAGAGATTATGAAACGCTTTCCAACAGTATGAGAATATTGATAAGAAATTTTCATCTTTTCATCTAGTGTAGATGATCTGTAAGTAAACTTTTAAATTAAATGTTTAGAATTTGCTTTATTCATTGGATATTTGACAATCACTACGCATGGGTTCGTATGACGAAATTCAAGGAAAGAGCGTAATACAATAAGAAAAAAAAACCCGCAGAGTGTTCAACCTATAAACAAAACCTATAAGAAACATGTTAGAATGCATCTCAATGTCAGATGTCATTTTCGTTATGTTTGAAACAGGGTTGGGTTTTTACCATAACGGTGATAAAAGCCACGTTTTTTATCAGCTTATTCCGTTGAAAACTCTGTGGCATACAAATGCATTTTGTAGGAAATAATACATTTCCAAACTGAAACTTTATTTGTTGTTATTACTATTTTAAATTTTAATTATTAAAATTCAAATTTAACATAGGAAAGATAATTTTCTGAATGGAAAAAAAATTGTCAAAATCTCAAGTATGTAGATAATTTCTAACCATTTCAGTAAGCAACGATATAAAATATCAATGAACTATTATCACAATTAGTAATAAATAATAAAATATAAGTAATATTTCCCTTCATTTTAAATCAGCCATTAGTGCTGAGGCAATTTGGTTTGTCTTAATTATATTTAGAAATATCAGATCTGTACATTTTATACATTTTTTGATTGAAGGAGAAAATTATTTTATTTTTGCCGATCAGTCAAATTATACGTTATGCGTTATGCGTTAAACGGAATTATGCTTTAAACGGTTAGAAAAATTCTATCATTCAAAAGGAATTTCTTAGGAATTCTATCATTCAATTATTAGACATTGATTCCGATATCTAATGTCTAATAATTAACGGGTAGAATTATCCGGTACGAATTGATTTTCCCAACCGCCATGAGCTTTCCGGACAACCCAATAGTTTATGTTTACTATAAAGTGTTTATTTGTTATTGTTATGGTCACAAATTTACATGAATTTTGGGTTTGGAGCGTTTCGGAACCTATATTTCTAGAAGTTAACCCCTGTATACCCCTGAAAATTTGTGGTCTCGAATGTGCTATTTGATTTTATTACACTGCACAGTGGGCTTCATAAAAACCTATTCATTACCTGTTTTTCGTTTGTTTTAACTCACTTTTTAATAGCATGTACTTTACACTTCGTTTCTTCTTTTCAGAGAGAAAGAATCGTCTTCCAACCCATTGGTGAGGATGTAGCTGCTTACATTGGAGGGTGGAACAACACATACAGCATACAGATTCGAAAGTTTTTAATGAATTATGACATGGAACAGAATAATTACGAGGTAATTTTACGAGGAAATGGAATGAGTTTTACCATCAATGAGTTTAATGAGCTCATGCATCATAGAGACATTATATCACGTTCTTTCGCATACGCTGATGGAATGGAAGTATATCTTGAACAATATATGCCAAATTCAACTGTGCGTGGAGTTGTAAATTGCATTTATGCGGACTCCAAACACTTAATTCTCTGGTATGATAATCAACCAAACATAACATTCAAGCTCAATGAACTTGAATGGAAAAAATTGTGTGAAATAGGTGATTACCTCATGTACGAATCACTGTTTTTTATATTTAAGAACTTAAATTTTAGATCAACATTTGAAGCAGAAATAACACCAGTGTTTAGTGAAAGCCATTCACTAGTGTGGGATTCATGTA
Organism: Maratus michaelseni; assembly: GCA_963931845.1. Lineage (NCBI taxonomy): Eukaryota > Metazoa > Arthropoda > Arachnida > Araneae > Salticidae > Maratus > Maratus michaelseni. The sequence continues at coordinate 143,838,220 of OZ007598.1, forward strand.
AAGAAAAACTATCCTGTGTAATTAAAGAATATTTCTTAGGCAGATGCCCAAGAACTGCTGGAGTAGAAACTTTAGACATGACAGGTTTTGTCTCTACAGCATTAGAAATAGACATTCAGTGCATTGTCCGAATGTTTATTGATGTCATTGAAATGCCAGAAATAGTTCCTATTGACTTTCTAGAATCTGTAAATATCGGTGAATTAATTAAAGAATCATGTGAGGACCTATGTGATATAAGGTATTATTAATACTATTTTTACCAGCATAAAATGGTATCTTTTAAATTTTCCATTTTTAAATTTTACAAACCATTTTTTGTTATTCCAAGCTCTTATTTTTTCACTTTTATTTGCTTTTAAAGTAGGGTGATCAAATTTTATAACGGAACTTTTGTAAAGCTTTTATAAGTTATACATTTTTTAATTTTTAAGTTACACTTTTTTTTTATCACACGAATTTATCAACTTCTTAAAATGTAATAAGCGTTTTAGACTGGGGGAATTGTATGAATTACACCCCAAATTTTACGACGTCTTCGAAATTCGAGGACGTTCTAAAAATCGATCACCTTATTTTAAAGCAACTAATCACTTTATGTCTTTTTTTTTTTTTTTTTTTTTGTAAATTCATTACATATCAGTTCTGTTGCTTCTACAGGAACAGCTAGCTCAAAACACAAAGTTTCTTAAAAATATGCATATGAAAGATCTATCTATCTCATATCAATTTCTGAGTTTGTCTGTCTTTCGCAGAAATTTAAATACGTAATGTATAAGATAGTTTCAATTATTGTACTATTTTAAACTGTGATAATTAGCTTTTGATGCTAGTGCGAAGAATATCTGTGATTATGTTTGTTCTTAATGAACTAACAGCGTGAGTCTAAATGCATCAGTCTGACTCAATATCCATAACTTTGAAGTTAAATTTTATTGATTTATATTATGTTTGGTAGCGTATGTTTAATATATTAATCTCTCTCAGAAAATCTTAATAACATTTAATTTTTTAAATATTAAAAAATATTCATATTTTTAAGATTATTAAATTAAAAAATTCTCTAAAAACTTATTAAATATTAAAAAATAATGTGTTCGAGGCTAATTAGAATCTTAGTATTTTTACCATAAGAAGTTAATAAGAATAATAAGTTTTACCATAAGAAAGACTACCTCTTTACACCTTCGTGTACAAATCAAAACATTTTTTGAGAAAACATCTTCTCTCACTCACGCCTTAATTATGTGATATAAAGCAGGTTTGTCCAACGCGACGCCCGCGGGCGTCCTGTCGCTCTTTGGAGTGTTTTTTTTTTTTTGGCGCACTTTCGAATGTTCTCTGTTACTAGGAATTTTTTTTTTTAAATAAAAGTCTATTTTAAGATATGCTTCTTTAAAATCCTCACTGTTCCACTTGATTTTTTATTATAGGTGTTGTTAAAATTTTTGCTCTTTTCCGTACAACAATTTTTTAGATAGACCTCTCTAAGACAAATGTTAATTCTTAATTTACTATGCTTTATGTTTTTTCCGTAAATTATTTCACTTCGAGCCCAGCATAGCAGATCGTCTTATGGCTCACACTGGGTATCATGTAAGACGTCTACATGCCGCTACCCACCTACCAGGGTAGCCAATTTGGCCTCCTTTTTTATTGAAAAGTTGTGAATTCATACCAGAAATTCCTAATAGTATTTTTTGTTTTACTTAATGAAAGACATTTCTGGATTACTAAAAGTAAAAATACTTCTTCCGGAATTTCTATTGGAGCAATATTGTTCTATGTGAATAATGACGCCCTTCATAGTTTACCTCTAGATGAGATGCACCCGCGATTACTGAAAGGTTGGACAGCCCTAATACAAAGTATTTCAAAAGTACATTCCAAAATACAAATTCTTCCAGAAAATGCATTTCAAATTTTCTTACTATCTTTCCTGTTATGTTTTATATATAGTGTGACAAATAATAAACGCCTCAATTTGAAATTTTAATAATTCATTAACTATAATAAGTATGAAGATGAAAAAAAAGTGACATTTATATCTGGTAGCTCTTAAATTTCATATGCTGTAACTTTAAAAACAGTTCAATTTTTCGTCAATAGAGCGCACTGCAATGTCTCAAATTGTAAGAAGGCTCAAACTAACATCTAAAATTGCATTTTAGAAATCTCTCAAGTTTTATTCTTTACTCTATGTAGCAATTAAAACCCGAAAAAAGGCTTGAATTTTGAAATTTATTTAAGTACTAGAAAGTCATTAAGTCTGTTTAATCTTCTGTTGCAATACGACATTTTCCAAACGTATTCAAAAATTCTTCCTTAGCTTATTCTCATATGAATAGTACGCAAAATATATTCGTTATATATCAAAAAATGACATATTCGTCATTTCAAAAAATGACGTAACTCAAAAAAAAGAAATCGGTCCCTAAAGGATTAAAGATGAACATTTGTTTTCTAAGTAAAAATATCTGAATAATAAAAATGCGGTTTTGTTTAATTAGTATTATTATTTCTGTTGTCAACTTCCCTTTTTCTACGAATTTAAGAAACGCACAATGACGAATAATGTATCATTCGAAAGGTTTTTGAAGCGTCTTCTGACATAGTACACTCCCATTTCGTTAAAACATTTTTTTTTTATTAAAAACTTCTGTTAATTAAAAATTAAATCGGCATTGTTTCCATAAATGAAATGAAAGGTTTTCCTCAAATTATTGTTGCCTCAAAAATAAAATACCGCATTATAGGATGCTCAACAATGATTATAAAAATAATAAATAGTACAAAAGAGGTAAAATGTGACATTTTCTCACGGGTTTATTTTATATTTACGGTAAAAACCAAAACTGAAATTGAAACGTTTAGAAGAAAAATATATTATTGATTGATCGAAGCAGTGGTAGTTTATACGTGTAGCATAAAATGTATGATTTGTTATATTAGATTGAATTGTAATTTAAATGTATTTCAATTTACTTTTATTTGTCCCGTATTTTTCGCGAAGAAGACGACATCATCCTCTAATGCAGTTAAAATACAATTGTTAATTTTTTTTTCTCCTCGCGCGTGCTTTTTTTTTCTATGTTCAGTGAGATTTTACTGTTAGGAATAAATGAGATGATAATCTGGCTTGACTATTGTAGTTTGCAGATATTTTTATCCTAAATTTTTCTTTAGAAGTTTAAACCGGCATCTAAAAAATATTACATATTGCTAAAAAATATTAGACTGCAATGCGAAATCCTCGCACGGGTTCACTGGTTAGTATTAAAAACTACTAAATTTTAGTCAATAAAAATCACCGTTTTTTTGGTCGAATCAAAAATCCCGGTTCCTTAAAACGTTAAAAATTTTATTAGATCACAAATATCGGATTTTTCAAATTAAAAAGGTTAAAATATATCAAAAACAGAAAGTACTAAGTTAAATAAACTCAAGGAAACTTTTTTTACTGAATAATTAAAAGTTACTAACAGCAGTCAGCTAATTTTTCAAATGAAATCGTCTTATAGCTGTATTCAAACATCGTTACGAAGTTCGACTTATTCCAGATAAATCTGAAACCATATGCCTAACACGAAACATGCAAAAATCATGTATTTTTCATCATATCTTTCCTTTAAAGGTTTATTTTGTTTTATTTCATTTAAATGACAAAAGAATAAAATACTTTACTGACCTATGAACAAATGCGTCCAATATATGCGTGCGAACGGGATTTTCCTGTTCAATTGTTTCTCCTTTTACAAAGAGACTGTATACAAAAATACACTGGCGAGAAAATTTAAAGAAACAACTATAAAAACTCATCGAACTTAAATAGTTTTGCAGATAAGAACATGAAACTTGAACAAGATCTTTATTTTGTCATTCCTGAGATATATTCAAAATGCAGAATCACCTACATCTGCGAAAAATAAATTTACATAAACACATAGGAATGTGTGATATAAGAGGGGATAAATAAATTGTACTGTTGCAAAATTTTAGAGACACACATGAAAACTCAATAAGGTACGTAGTTACCCCTGACCGAAATGCAAGTTTTACAATGATTTTCCATGCTGTGGATATCCAGAAATGCTTGTGGTAACAAAGTGTATTCAAGATGAATAGCACTTCGAAGCTTCTGGAGAGTGCTAGTTGAGGGTTGCCGAGATGCAAGTCGGCGTCCTAGTGCATCCCACACATGTTCTATCGGATTTAAATCCGGATAATATGCAGGCCACTCCATTCGCTGGATTCCTTCGCCACACCTTTCATTGTAGTGTCAATCACTAGTGCAGCACGATGAGGACGCGCATTATCATTCATTAACAGGAAGTTATTACCGATTGCGCCCCTGAACAATTTGACATAAGGATCAAGAACCTCATCTCTGTATATTTCAGCATTCACACTAGCACTGGTAAACATGTGTAGGTAATTGTAGTCATTCAAAATGAATCCCGCCCATAGCATGATTCCAGGACTTTTGTATCGATGCCTTTCACTGATGTTTGCAGCTTCATTGCGTGTGTTTTCCTCCCTCCATATGGTAATACGTCTGGAATCACTCTCCAAACAATATCGGGATTCATCGGTAAAGAGAATTCAGCTCCAGTCCGTGGTACTCCAATGACGATGTTTTCTGCACCACTTTAACAGGGCGCATTTCGCCGCCGGAGTTGGTGGAATACAAATCATGGGTTTCCTTGCATACAACCCTCTTTTAACGTGCCTGTCACTCACAATAAATCTGGATAATCGAGTTCCTGTTGCTGCAACGGGAACTCGAACACCCTTACAATCTGAACTGACGTCAGTTACCTGCTTCTTTTAGCAATCGTTGCCAAATAATGGTCCTGAGAGTCTGTTCTGGCATGTTTTCGACCTTGACCTGGTTGTCTCTCCACATTACCAGTGTTTTAAAACCGTTTCGAGATTCTTTACATTGCGCTTTTCAAGTCTTTACAGACCCCTGTCAGTGCCTGTCCTGCTTCCATTCTCCTAATCTCACGCCATTTCTCACCATCGGTCAAATGTCTTCCAGGCAACATATTCCACCTACTATAAGCGAAACTTTCATGTAACTGCACGTACAATCCTTAAAATTGGGACTTCAAATCACCAACATGAACTCTTTTTCAAACGTACCGAAAGAACGTGCTCAAAAATTTGCAAATTTTTCTGTAGCAAAGGTTAATCCCATTGGACTACGTAATAACGTTGACATTGAGTTACCAACCAATCACCTTTCATTGTAGTGTCTGTAATGGAATTAACATGAAGCACCCTTTTATGGTTGCTCCTTTAATTTTTCTCGCCAGTGTATCTTTTATAGGCATTCAATGTTCATTTTGAAAATCACGCCTAATTTCATAACTGCAGCTCATAGTTTATTTTTAAAAATTCTGTTACAATATGTTATTTTGTGTGGTGCCCCGAGTCCCATTATGGGAAATTCACCATTGCTTTTACGCTTGATAGAAAGCACAAGCTAGTGAATTTACTAAAAAAATATATAATTTTTGCTCTGTTTCTTTTTTAAGATAGGTTAACAACAAATAAAAAAATCATTATTTAAACCATCTTTTAAAGATTTCGAAATTGATTTCTCAACGTATAATGGTAATTTAATTAATATGAAACTATTAATTGATTAAAGCGTATTTTAATATATATATATATATATATATATATATATATATATATATATATATATATATATATATATATATATATATATATATATTGCATTCTTCAGTTTTATTTACATTTTCTACTTTTTAATGTTTAAATATTTCATTGTTGCAGCTCCACAGCCAGATGTCCTTTTTTGGCGAGCGCGGTTTAGCGCATCATTGAATCCATTGTTGGGCTACGATGTGAAATCCCTCCACGGATTTTTTATTCGGTTAAAAAAAGGAAAAACGTCGCCAAATTTTGGGGACTATGATTTCTGCTATGGTAACCCGTCAGTAGTTAAATTGCTGGATTTAGTTGTTTTTCGTAGATCGTTGGCGCGATTCTGAAAGACGCGCCAAAAATCCGAAACCAGGGATTCCACATCTGTTTCCATTGTTGTTGTAACTCTTATATAATTGTAACCATAAAGGATATACGGCGATTTACCACCTGCGGTAGGCTACTGGAAAAATGCCTTAAAAAAAAGTCATTAATTTATAATTAAGTTATAAAAATACTAAAATGTTGTAATGTACTCGGAAATATACATGTGTACATAAGATTTATAATTCCAGTCTGTTATAAAGTAAACAAAAAAAGATTAAAAAATTCCATTTTTACATACAAAAACGAAATTGAGCTAAATTAAACACTGTAAAATCTAACAAAAATGTTTTGGTCCTGTTTTTGTTTAGATTCAATCTTTGAGAAAATATTCTCTCACGCAGATCAGAAACAAATTTGTCAAAGGCGTATTTTCTAACTGAATACAATCAAACCTCGTTTGTAAGTCACCTGGATAAAATATCACTCCGCATATATTACGCCATGGTTCAAAAGTCCCGACCATTTTCATACGCCTTTTCACACATTATACTATTATACTCCGCGTAACAAACATTGGAAATTTCAATACAAATACCTAACTTTGACATGATATTTGGATTTTTTGGTACATTTTACCTTCGGATATCAAGCGGGAAGTTATTTGTGGTGAAGAAGTTTAGGAATTAGGCAGATGTAAAATTTTCAACTAAATGTTAATTCATTTTTAATAGTTGCTAAACAGATTGCAATTCCGATAATGTTTTAAGCATTAATTTCACAATTTACAGAGGAACTTCGGGTATTATGGAATACTAGGGGGCTCAGACCCCTACTTGCTAACGCTCATCCACTCCCGTGAATTGTGAAACAATTCACATTTAGACCGCTAGGCGGTCCCAAGCAATTCTAGCTGGAATGAGTACTACCATAATTCATTTTAACATATGAAATTGACAATTTTTTTTATGTAAAAAAAGTAATTGAAAACTTCGTTGAAAGCACAGTTAAAAATGCATTTATTTTGGTGCTACCAATGGGCATAAATCATTTAAGTACTATGAAAAAAGAATCTTGGAAAAACAATTAGTTTAAAACTCATTGCTCCTATAACATTGTACAGCACGGCTTAAATTCATTAAAAAAAACACTACGTGATAGGAAGATAGTTTATATATATCATCAATCATTGTTTAAATTTTGTTCGACATATTACTGTTCTGATTGATTACAGATTTTTGAAAAAGAAATCATTTTTTATTTCACCAAGACAGCAACAGATGGCAGCAGGTGCAATCTAGACAGTTGATATTTTTATTCTCTCCAGCTTTCGTGTGAGTGAAATTCGTAAATAAATTCTAAATAAGAGTTGAGAATTCCTTTGGAATTAACGATATTACTCAAAATTAAAATGAGGAATTATCTCAAATGCTTTGGATTACGTATATGTTATTTTATTTTTAATAATTGCTAGTTCGAGTTTCTCTCTTCACTGCTCTCACAATGGCTGCCATATTGGAGCTGGAAACTACGGTTGTTGCCAAACGATAATGTAGAAATTCAGCCTTTTTTCCGCGCCACGTAAGAGAAATATATATATAGATTTTTAATGTATCAGACCTTGCAGCGCCATCTATGGACGGAAATTCGAGCTGTTTTTAAAATTACAGCACATAAAATTTAAGAGGTACCAGATATAAATGTCACTTATTTCATCTTCATATTTATTATAGTTAATGAACTATTGAATTTTCAAATTGAGGCATTTATTTCTTGTCTCCCTGTGTGTATGCACATATATATATATATATATATATATATATATATATATTATTAAAAAAGAAAACACATGTGAAAAACGAAGGATAAGACATTATAAAACACAATGGAATAGGCACTGAAGGAATTATATTCAAAAGGATGAAAAAGCAAAATTGGAAAACTATGAATATCTTATAGAATCTTCAGAATGGCTTTATAAGAATATTCATAGTAAATTTTATATATTGAGAGATATATGTTGTACATTTGAATTGTTTCATTATGGATCAGATATATCGATATACAGTTGATATTGTAAGCTTAGAGGATTTTTTTTATTATTACTATAATTCTCTTGCTCATATACACTGTGATAATAGATTGATAAATCTCTGGTGCCAGTATAATGAACAAAGATCTGTGATTTCAATAAGATTTGTATATCAAAATATTAAAGATGATCATAGACAATCATAGGCAATCATAGATATATGTGCAATAAATATATCTCATTAAATTTTAAAAACAATTGCAATGTTTTAATAATAAAAAAATATTTTTTTATAAGAAAATTTTGAAAAAAACATTTTTAGATGGATTTACTCTCTCATATCAAACTAATGCTAAGAAGTTAAAAATGCGCGAAATAGTTATAATCAGGTCCAAATTTTTATGTAATGTTAAAATTTAATTTTCTGTATAAATATTTTATTGAGTTCCAAAAATTCAAACCGCAATTGCTTTAGTTTTAAAATGACGATATTTTTTGCTGAAATATAAATTATTAAATTAGTATTCGAAAAAAATATGAATCTCAAGATAGATATTTTCTTAATGAGTTTCATGTGAATGTTTGTTTGTTTTTTGTTTTCGTTTTTGTTTTTGTCTTTTGGTACTTTCGTGTTATAGCGGCCAACACAATTACGATTTTGCCAAGGTTGCAGCTATGATTTCAGCTAGATCATCTCAAAGCTTATATATGCATCATATATACGCATATATATACTCCAAAGACTCATATATGTGCCATATAAGTCATTATATACATATTACTTCGGTCTTATATGTCATATATACGTCATATATGTCTTACACATGGCATATATATACATCATATATGACTATAACATATTGCCTCTATTACATTCCAGTTACATTACACGTAAATAAACGAATGTCATGACAAGTTTTACATTTTAATACTGTTCTTTTCTACTGTGACATTTTGTAGAACAAAAGAATTTTAGTTTTCAAAAATGTTCAACATTTTTACTTATTTAATTTTTGTATAACAGTTTCTTATATTAAAAATAAACATCAGGATAATTTTTCTTGTGACTTCATGTATAAATTTATAACTCATTTTGGTTGTAATTCATTTGAAATATACTCCATAAATTATCGTATATTTGTAAAAAAATATTTCCTTTTTCCAGTTTATGATTTTGTAAATTGTAAACGGTGTTCTAATAAGTTTATCTCTTTTTTACTTTATTCCTTACAAATTACTTTTCAGCAAATATTTATTTTTCCAATAATATTTATAAATTGCTGCCATGTTTGCCAAGTTCCTAATGTAAGAAACTTCCAAGATCTATGTATTAAATGCATAATGCATTTGAAGTTCACATGTAAAGTATTATTTTCTATTATATCTATGCTAATAAAAGGAAGTTTCGCTCTGTGTGTGTCTGTGTGTGTTTATTTGTTTGTTTATTTGTTTGTTTGTTTGTTTGTCTGTGATGGCTAGCAAAATCTAGTCCACCTAGAAATCTGAAAATTTAGGTATGGATAGTCCAAAGTCTGACTTGGTGCACCTGAATCTCAGAATTTTAATACTTTGAAAATTAACAAAAATATTAATTAAAAATTGATCAATAACTCATCTTTTTTTATTTTTGCAAGCCATTTTTCCGAACTCGCGCATACCCAGAACCCGATTTACCACAGCGCACGAGAATGAAGAACCATTTACATGAAGAATACATTTATTTCGCAATTCTGTTTTAAATTATATCGACTAAACCATTTGTTCGTTTATAAACGAAAAGCATATTCTGAAAGATCGCACTCTTACGCCTCCAATGCCGTAATCAATTCGAAAAAAAAAATTATGTTAACTTTTTGAAAAATATTTTTGAAAAAGGGTCGTTTTCCCAGGCTTACGTTTTTTCCCTTACGCCAACGCCCCTCTATAGCACAATTTTAGAGATACAGGCAAACCAAACACATGCTCTTAGAGCTGAAACCTTTTTCTAATAGACAGTATAATTATTTTTTTTTTAAATACAGATTTTGACCCTTTCAAAAATACCGGCGAACGCAGGCCATTTCGCGCCTCACGAGAAGACTTTTTTCTTACGCTAAAAATTACTAAACGTTCGTATTTTGACACAATCTTTTTAGAACATCTCGGTAGACCAGATTTACATCATCTACAACAATTTCGAGGTGTTCGGACGAGAACAAGTACTTTTTTTTTTAAATAAAACCTGAGATATTTTTGGCGAAAATCCATAATAACGGGATGTTTTCCGCGGTCACGCTTGGCTTCGAGTGACGTTTTCACTATTTAAAATGGATATATTTTCACATAATTTTATAGAGGACTTGGCAACAGTTATATTTATAAACGACTAAAATTTCAGAGAGATCGGACGACGAATACTATTTTTTTATGTTAACGGATCCGACGTGAAAAGAAAACATATTTATTTTCCAACCAGATAACAATATTTCTGACGTAATTTTTACACGGGCTGTAAAACCGTTATACTTATTAACATTGAAAATTTAAAAGGGTTTGGACAACAAAAGCTATTTTTTTAACTATATAACGACACTACTTGAAAAAAGAAATAAATGTTTTTTTTACGATTTTGCGATTTCGTCATTAAAGATATAAATTCATACAAAATCGTGTAAAATCTATAAAATAATACAAATTTGGAGTTTATTTAAGGTTTTATCCCGAGCCCGGGCAACGCTGGGCTTGTTATGTTAATAAAATAACTGTAAAATGAAATCCGAATTTTCAGTGTTAGTATTCATACATTATACAAAAATATCATCTTAGGAAGAAAAAAAAGGACAAGAGTCGATAGAACTTATGGAAATAACCTTTATCAACGGTGAACACAAAAATCTATTTTTTTTTAATTGCATTACATTTTTACATTAAATCGATTGTAATACCTCTTTATAAATTATATATTTAGTGTTTTATAAAAAAAAAAATTAATTGGGTATTGTTAGTTAATAATTGCTCTATGATTTACGTTAAAATTTTCGTGACTTTCACAGGGGTTACTTTAAAAGCCTTACCGACCCTATATTTTTACAAAAAATCCTGGCTTTGAAATATTTACGTTTGTTTTAGAATTTTAGAGAATTTAAAGACCTTTTTAATGGACATTTTCAGATAGTTTTGATACTTTATATTTCTTAATTTATAACCTTGTTTCTAATTGATTTAAATATTAACTGTTCCATATTGTTTTTATGTTATGTTTTTATGTCGTTTTTTTGCTATGTTCTAAACTACCTTGAAAAGTTTCATATTCATACTATGCAAATTAAACTTGCGTTATGAAAAACACACTCATTGCATCCATATTCAACTTTGTACTATAAATATTACTTAAAACAACATAAATGTCTAAAAACATATACGCACCATTTTATAAAATTTCTTTACTTAAGGTGTTTTTATATACAAATCTGCATTTTCACATTGAAAAACCTATCGTTTTCGAGCCAAGTACTTTACAAAATATATAAATTTAATTTTAAAAAAAAGATCTATTTGATAGTTTATAACAACTATTTTGGGGGTTGTATAAGAAATACCGGAGGATACATATATTTTTTTAATAATTGACGAAAATAAATGTACTAATAAATTTAGAGAAAATATGTATATGTTTACTTACGCGATGTCTGCAAATAATTTTTAGAAAATATTTTCTGAAATCTTATCTTTCGAGGATTGTAGTGATCACATATATAATAGGAGTACTTTACAAAATATATAAATTTAATAAAAATACATCTATTTGATAGTTTATAACAACTATTTTGGAGGTTGCATAAGAAATACTGGAATGTATTTTATAGTTGAAAAAAATAAATGTACTAATAAATTTAGAGAATATATGTATATGTTTACTTACGCGATGTCTGCAATTAATTCTTATAAAATATCTTCTGAACTCTTATCTTTCGAGGATTGTAGTGATCGCATATATGGGGAGTACTTTACAAAATACATAAATTTAATAAAATAGAAATATTTACCAGTTTATAAAAAGTTTTCGGGACGTTATAAAAAAGACTGTGATGGGAACAAGGTCTCTGAATAATTTGAAATAACAACGTCTTAACATAAAAACGCTATCATGCAGGAAAAGGATATTGATAGCCCAAAATAAACTGCTGAACTGAAAGCGGACATTATGTTTATATGTTTCTGATAACTCACATGACGAAATTTTGCTAAAAGTTATCGTGGTTAATGTCGATTTTTACGTCATGACGTCAACTCCAGAAGAAATCTCTTCTAAATTTTCATGATAGGATTAACTTTCACAAGGCTTGCAGCATTGCTAAAATTTTCTCACTTTTCTTACACTATTTCAAAACGAAAATCTTTATTGTAGACTTCTATTGCAGATGTTAACCCCATGACAGACGGTGGAATATTATATATCCCACTTATTTTTTATCCCCGAATGCCACAATGACACCAGAAATTTGGAATAAAATTTTGCTTTTATAATGTACGTGAAGAAAAGCTGCTACTTATTTTTAAATAAATTTGTTCGTAAATCATACAAATTCGGGGTTGGGGGGTCCCATTGGATTATATGGGATGTCCCCCCCCCCCATGAATTTGTCAATTAGCTCACTGTATTGCTGGTATCTTTCTGAGTTTTCACGATATTTGACTTGTCTTTTTATATGCGTTACTCTATAGAATTGACTACCAAATCATGGAAAAAAAATCTTTGGTATAGTTCGCGCATGAGCAGTTATAAATTATTTCATACAAACGCCCAAATATCATCAAATATTCAATATATTAATTTTTTAATTGGAGTATACTGTTTCTACTGTTCTTGAAGTCAAACATGTTCTTTACATCCTCGAATTTCAAGAAAAATTTGTCAGGAATTTCAGTAAATAGTCGGCAAACCGTGTAAAAAAGCAAAAGCGTCAGGTCAATGCCCCTTAATTTTTGGAAAGCAGTGTATATACAGAGAGAAAGAGGGAAAGAGGGAGGAAAGAGAGTGAGGGGGGAGAGAGGAGGGAAGGGAGAGAGATTTTTAAGCTTGGGAAGATGCACCGAATACAAACTTAATGAAAACTTGCAGAGAAATTTTAGCAGATGAAAAAAATGAAAATAAATAAAGGAGCTTCTATTTACTTACTCAATAAAATTTTTTAACTGCGCAATAATCCTCAAAATTTATCCAATAATGAACAATGTCAATAACCAATATAGCACTTTATTATGCCATTGCTTTAAACCAGTGTTTCTCAACCTATTTTATTTCACGGCACACTTGAACTCTTGAATCAAATTCCGCGGCACACTAAACTTCGGATGAAATATATATAAAAATAATAGATGCATTTTGAAATTTACTTAATAAAATAAAATAATTGCTTTAAAACAGCAAAACAGTAAAATATTTTGTTACAATTTGTTATATATAAATATTTTTTTTAAAAATATAGATAGAAATTTTCGTAAAGGTAAATAATTATAAATCTTCTTCTTAGGATCTGGCCAAGATTTATTTTGGCTTTTAACAATATTCGCAGTAAAAAAAGTTCCTTCCGCATAAAAAAAATGTTAAGAGAATAAACATTCTTTGTAAGATTTGAAAATTTATAATTGAGAGAAAAACAATAGATGTAATATGCGTTTTTTACTTATTTTCATTGCAATTCTCAGCTATTTCTTATTTCGAATAATTTTTCCTCTTTTATAATATTTAAATTTGCTGAAGCACTTCACTTGCACTTAAAACAAAGAATTGCGCTTCCGAACTAGAGAAGGTTGTGAGAAGTGTTGGTGAGTGAATGTGTTCTTCAAATTTGCAGAACCATTATTCTAAAGCTTGTAAAAAAAAAAAAAAAAAATCAGTACATTTTAATCATTTTGTCAATTTCTAAAATCTTGATAGAACTTTACTGATTTTTTTCGCGGCACACCTGAAGTTCTTTCACGGCATACTGGTGTGCCGCGGCACACAGGTTGAGAAACACTGCTTTAAACAAATTTAATCATGCTATCGGGGATTTTCTCTTTTGAAATTCTGTTGCGTCGGTTGCTTAGATTCTATATTGACGTAAACACAAATTTATATTTACGTGCCTGACAACATGCAAACAAGTCAATATTTCGAGACTCATTTTTTTTAGGTCAAACTGTTGTTGATTTCCAATAAGAGTGCTCTTAAAAGGGCATAGGAGTTTTTCAAATTTAAAAAAAAAAAGCGCATATTATTAAAGCGTGTGGTTTTTATTTTTTATTTATTTTTTTATCTTTTTTCAGGGGGGGGGGGGGTGTTTAACAGCGAAGTATGTGTAGTTTTCTGCATAAAAACACATATTTTGAAGTTTCAAAAACTAAATTTCTGTTCATTTTTAATGAAAAATGTGTTTTTTGACTCTCTTTTTCTCGATGTTGCGCCGCATGGAACCAGAAATTTATCCGGGTGGAAGCAAATTAAATGAATCCAGTAAAACGAACAGCATGTTAAAATATATACAATTGTCTAATCCTATCCTTGACAATATGTTTTTAGGCGAGTTCATATATTATATAAATACGTAGCACCTATAGTCGTCGTCTGGTCCGTCCGTCTTTTCGCATATAACAGCGCAAAAACTACCCAATGGTTTGAAATTTAATATAATCTTTGCAGAATTCTGTCGTGTCATTTCAAATTCTATGAAAATCTTATCAAAACTTAAAAAGATATTAATAAAAGCTTTCTTCATTTTATTAAATCCTATCATACGTAATTAATTCAATGATGCGATGATTCTGGGTTTCCATGGTGATTACGCCTATTTAAGATGGAGTACTATTATTTCCGTATTACTGAATTTTAAAACCGAATGTATATACTAAAATTGTTTAATTATAACAATCATATAATCTGCTGACAGTTTTTTGGATAGATGTTTCCAGAGAAATAGATATTAAATGAAAAAACAGTCTAAATATGGATTTCAAGTTCTGCAATTTTCAAAGCTAGACTTAAGTTTCCCTTTGGAATTTTCAGTAAATGTCAACAAAAGATAAAATGTTGCCAACTTAAAATGTACTTATCTTATTACGGAAATTAATCATCATATATATCATGTTGAACAATGATTATAAAAAGAAATAAGTAGTACGTGATTTCTCCGCACGGGTTAATTTAATACTTATGGTTAAAAAGCAAAATTGAAATTAAAATAAAAGATATGCTTTAATATATTAGAAATGCATTCGATTTATTTTTCTTTCTTTCATGTTTTTCAATAAGCTTTCGTCAAGCTAATTTTATCTAAAAAACGGCTCAGACTATTTAGACTAAATTTTGCATCTTATGGTTTTCGGGCACGAGAAGACTGTCGGGCTAGGTCACATGCTCGAGAAATTTCGGTTAGTAGGTCATTTTCGTCATAGGTCATTATGGGTCAAGCTACTTTTATCTTAAAAACGGCTCAGACAATTTGAACTAAATTTTGTATCCTACGGTTTTTAGGCACGAGAAAATCATTGGGCTAGGTCATATGCTCGAGAAAATCCGATTAGTGGATCATTTTGGGGTCACTGTGGGTCAAGCTAATTTTATCTAAAAAACGGCTCAGACGATTTTGACTAACTTTTATATCCTACGGGTTTCGGGCATGAGAAGACAATTGGGCTTTGTCACATGTTCGAGATAATTTAATTAGTGGGTCATTTTGGACATGGGTCATGATATTTGAACTCAAAGCTAATTTTGACCTAGCATTAGCTCGCTCTTCCCTGCTCGTATCTATAATATGAAAATCGACACATAAAATAAATTTTGTATTCATGCATTTTTGCATAAGAGTGCAACAACTATTGCACCAAGATCTGAGTATTTATAAAATTTGTTATAGTACAAACGCACCTCGTTTGTCACGTTTGACGTAGAATTTCAAACTTATTTTATTATTATTATTCTGTATTTTTAATCAAATGGCGGGTTATCAACCTTAATGTATCAGTCTTCAACAAAAAAATTGATGTTTTTTAGTTTATAAACAAGTTGGAAATTGTACGTCAAGCGTGACAAATGAGGTGTGTTCGTACTATAACTAGTTTCGGTGAAATTAATTATATCATATGTTATTATGATATGATTAATTTCTGAAATAAAATAAGTACATTTTAAATTGGCAACATTTATCTTTTGTTGACATTTATTGAAAATTCCAATGGGAAACTTAAGCTTAGCTTTGAAAATTTCAGATCTTTAAATACTTATTTAGACTCTTTTTTCCATTTAATATCTATTTCTCCGGAAACATCTATCCAAAATACTGTCGGTAGATTATAGGATTGCTATAATTAAACAATTTCAGTATACAAATAAATTTTTAAATTCAGTAATACGGAAATACTATGACTCCATCTTAAACATGACAAAATCACCATGGCAACCTAGAATCATTACCTGTCATGGGATATCTTTGAATTAATTACGAATGATAGGATTCAATAGAATGAAAACTGAAACTATAACTTGGTCATTCTATTAAATCCTATCATAAGTAATTAATTCAATTTTATCCCATGACGGGTAATGATTCTAGATTGCCATGGTGATTACGTCTTATTTAACATGAAGTCATATTATTTCCGTATTACTGAATGTAAAAACTGAATTTCGATACTAAAATTGTTTAATTTTTAGCAATCATATAATCTCCCGACAGTTTTTTGGATAGACGTTTCCGAAGAAATAGATATTAAACGGAAAAAGAGTCTAAATATGGTTTTCAAGTTCTGAAATTTCAAAGCTAGGCTTAAGTTTCCCATTGCAATTTTCAGTAAATGTCAACAAAAGATCAAATGTTACCAACTTAAAATGCACTTATATTATTCTCTGAACTCGTCCACTGTTCACTGTTCACTCCTGTTATACGTGTATGACAGAGATTATTTTTCTAAAATGCCAGGAATAGAAAAAATAATAGTCCATTGGGACGTATATGTCCTGACCCGTAGTCAAAGGGTTAAAAGAAAGGAAACATAATTTTAACCCTTAACGAACAAATATTGCCGCATTCGCGGCAACAAATTTTTATTCTTCAAATACGTTGTTTCCAACTGGACACCAGTATTTTTGTACACAAGATTTCACCTTATCTATTCTAAAAATTCATGCAACTAAATATTGCAAACAAAATTGTCAGAAACAATTGTGTAAAAACAATAATAATTCGAAACAACATGTCAGAACAATAAAAATTGGTTGTCGTGAATATTGGTTAACGACTACGAAATTAGAAGTGGACTGTAATTTAAACAACTATCGATAAAAATTCAACTATGTTTACTAACGAGTAACGAACCATTTTTTTATTTACTTCGGAGCTCCCCATGGAGACAACCGAACGAAACAAGAACAAATCGACTTCTGATTTACATTTATCGCCAAGCGATGTTAGAAGCCAAGAGTGGCGCCAACATACCGGCCACCACTGAAATATTTATTTCAGCAACATATCTTTAAACAAATGTCCTTCGTTGTGAACAATTATTTTTTTTTCACAATAAATCTTCAATTATAATACAAGTTTCAATTCAATCAGTAATACAAATATACAATTCAATTATAATATTAAAATACAAAGTTACTGCAAAAAATTTTAAAATATAAATGCACAAGAAATATAAGAAAAATAAATATTTACATTATAATAAAGGATCATTTATGGGCAAAATACTAACATTAGAAATTGCTCGTTTCAATATTCCATTTGGGGTTTTTACAAGCACAACCCTAATTTTACCATCGCTCCCATAAATAACGTCTTGAATGCGACCTACTGACCAGGTACACATGGACAAATTACTATCCTTTAATAAGACCATAGTTCAATTTTTATATTTTCCTTTTCAAATAACCATTTTGTTCGCTGTTGTAGATTATTTAAATAATCTCTACTCCATTTTTTCCAAATTAATTGATTGATTTTTGTAATTTGCTGCCAATGACTAAGTTTATTATTGGCAAGATCAGTGAAGTTTGGTTCACAGATGCTATTTATAGGGCGGCCGATTAAAAAATGTCCTGGGGTTAACGTTTCATAGTCATTTGGATCCGAAGATAAAGGTATTAGAGGCCTACTGTTTAAAATACCTTCGATTTGATTAACGACAGTTAAAAATTCCTCAAAAGTTAGTTTTAAATCTCCAATAGCTCTTTTTAAATGGTGCTTAAAGGATTTTACTCCTGCCTCCCACAAGCCACCAAAATTAGAGGATCTAGGAGGAAGGAATTTCCAAGAAATTGAATTAGCCAATAAGTAAGCAGCCAATTCCTCGGATTGATTTTTTACAATTTTATGCCATTTTTCCAATTCTGAATTAGCACCAACAAAATTAGAGGCATTATCGGAAAAGATGGTAGCACAAATTCCGCGCCTAACTACGAATCTTTTTAAGGTAGCTATTAAGGCTTCAGAAATTAAATCTGTTATTATTTCTAAATGAATTGCACGAGTAGCAAAACAGACGAAAATTGCGACATAAATTTTACTAAAAACTCCTTTACGTTGGTTTTTGTATTTTATAAAAAATGGGCCACATAAATCAATGCCTGAATTTGTAAAAGGGGGGTTTATATTTACCCTTTCTTTAGGTAACGAGGCCATGATTTGTTCTGCAATTTTAGGTTTGTTTTTAAAACAAACAATGCAATTATGCACGATTTTTCTGGCTATGTTTCTGCCATTTAAAGGGCAGAATTCTTATCTCACAAAATGAAGCAAAGTTTGAGCACCAACATGCAAATTTTTTAAGTGACAATACTGGAAAATTATAAGTATAAGCCTATGATCTTTCGGTAAAAGAATCGGATGTTTTTTATCATAAGATAAATTTGATTTATCTAAACGACCACTAACCCTAATAATTTCATCCCTATCAAGAAAAGGATTTAAATTACTTACTCGACTATCCTTTAGTTTCTCACCTTTCTTGAGTGCCTTCATTTCCCTGGAGAAATACATTACCTGAACCAATTTGACTAATTTTATCTTTGCTTGGTAAAATTCCTCCTTTTTAATAGGCCCTACTATCCTTTCTTTGTGCTTGCAATTATAAATAAATCTATAAATATAAACTAAAATACAATTTAACTTAAAATAACTGTTACTTAAATTATAAAATTTGTTAAGAAAATGATTAAAGTCCTGATTAATAAGATGCAAATTAATAGTATTGTTCGATTTAAGTTCGTCTAAATATGCATCATCATTTGGAAAGTCAGTTTTTTCCTCCTTTTCTGTCAAGTCCAAGATATTATTAGTCAATAATGGACCTTTCCACCACAGTTCCATATCTGAGAGTTCCTGAGGAAATGTTCCACGAGATATTATATCAGCTGGATTATCACTAGAAGGAATGTGTTTCCATAAAAATTGTTCAGTGAGAGACTGAATCTTTGAGACTATTTGCTATGAAAGTTTTTAATAGATGAGCAGAGGTTTTTATCCATGCCAATGCTATAGTTGAGTCTGAGAATAAAATTACTCCTTGAATGTCTAGTTGCAAGGAAGGGAGAATTTTGGTGACAAGTTGAGAAAGAAGCAAACAGAAACATAGTTCCAGTCTTGGCGCAGAAATGGTCTTTAGAGGTGACACTCTTGATTTGCTTGCAATAAGGTTTGATGTGGTCGAGTTGGATGAATTTAAACAATATATGTAAACAGCAGCACCAAAAGCAGTTATGGTAGCGTCAGCGAAACCAAGAACAAATATTGATTCTGTGGAAGGAGTTAAAATGTATCGACTAATTGTTATATTTTCTATATTCTTTAGTTGACTTACGAAGTTACACCAATCACTAGCAAAAGGTTCCGGAATGTTCTCGTCCCATCCTAGTTTACACAACCGCAATTTTTGAAGATAACACTTAGCCTTGGAAATAATTGGGCCAATGAGCCCAAGCGGATCATACAATTTTGCTATGACAGAAAGAACCTGTCTTTTGGTGTATGATTCTTGCTCTTTCACCGAAACTCTAAACACAAATTGGTCTTGATTGGATTGCCAAACCATACCTAGAGTCTTAGCTGAAGTGTCAGACTTAGTGCAAAAGGAGACATCTTCGATTTCGTCATAATTTAAAAGCTCATTCAAACTTGAATTCCATTTGTGCAAAGCCATTCCACAAGAACGAAATATGTCAATTAATTGATTTTTCAGGGCAACTGCCGACTCTAAATCTGGGGATCCAGTCACGATATCGTCCATATAGCTATCAGATAGGATAGCTTTTGCTGCAAGAGGAAATCTGTCCTTCTCATCTAAGGCCAATTGTTTGATGTACCTTATGGCCAAAAAAGGGGCGCATTTAGTTCCATAAGTGACCGTGTTCAATTTAAAGGCAATTGTGGAATTATTTTCGTAATCCTTCCAAAGAATGCGTAGAAGGTCCCTTTGCGAAGGATCTATCAAAATCTGCCGAAACATTTTTTTAATGTCCGCAGTTAAAGCAATCTTATATTTCCGAAATCTTAACAAAATATCAAAAAGATCTTCCTTAACTTCACCGGAAAGCAAAATATCATTTAAGCTTTTTCCGGTTGTGGTAGGTGCAGAGGCATTAAAGACAACCCTTAGTTTAGTAGAGGATTTATCCGGTTTAAAAATGCCATGATGAGGCATGTAATAAACTACTGAGCGAGAATCTTCGACTGAAATTCTTTCCATATGCTCCAATGTTTCATATTCGTTTAAAAATTCGCAATAAAGTTTTTTCATAGTACTATTATTTTCCAATCTCTTTACTGTTTGTTGTAAACGCCTTTCTGCTAAATTTCTCGAATTTCCCAATGAATTTAATTGATCAGTTTGAATCGGCATTTCGACAATAAACCGTCCGGTATTATCTCGTTTGTGGGTTTTTTGAAAATGAGATTCACAAAATTCTTCTTCTTTACTTAGAAAACGGTCACATGAAATATTTTCCATTTCCCAAAATTTTTTAAGATTAGATTCAATGTTCTCGATTTCATAATTAAATGTCAATCCACAATATGAATTAGAACTCTTGATTTTAACAGTTCCAGTAGCAATAAGGCCAAACACCGAATTTTGAAACATTAAATTTGGTGAAATGCGATTTTTTCCTTCTTTTATTACCTCATTAAAGAGTTCTGCCCTAATTATTAGATGAATTTTCCCCGGTATGTCAAACGTAGGATCAGCTAGCAAAACCCTATTTGGTAACAATGCTTCATCAATTTTAATATTTGAAGAAGGTACACAATCAGTAATTTTCGAAACAACAAAAAATTCGCTAGATGAAGAGAATGAAGCACTTTTATTACGAATTATCGTATTAACCTTCCCTTTAACATTAAAGGCATTTCCACCTAATCCACTAACGGAAACATTTATTCTTTCTTTTTCAAGCCCAAATAGGAGGCTATTTCTTCCGTAATATAGTTAGCTTGGCTCGCACTATCCAGGATCCCTCTGACCTGCACGAAACATTTATGTATCGGGCTATAAATATAAATATGTGCCGTAGACAAAAGAACTGCTTTTTTACTTTCATTATTATGTGATGAAAAACTCTGAGATATTTCCGATACATTATGTTTATTTGTTTCATCATTTTCTTTACCAGAACGGCCGTCTGGCGCCAATGTAAATACAGTGATCTCTCACTTATACGCGACCTCTGTTATACGCGTTTTTCACTTATGCGCGTTTTTCCCGCGGGCCCGGCCAGCGAAATAGGAAAACAATGCTAACACTTATTCATTTATACGCGAAACCTAGAATGTACCTTTCACTTATGCGCGATTTTTTTTTTCAAATAAGTAAGTTTAGTAAAATCACCACGCTTTGCTTATCGCCCCTTCCTTTTCTGTCTCTTGTAATGCATTCACACGCCCTTAATCCATTGTTCAGATTCTACCAAGAACGCATTCTTTGTCGCTTGTGATTGACATCGAGAGGGGAGAACGGGTTACATACGAAAATGTTCACGTCACTAAAAGTCGCAGCCAATCGGTGTGGACGGTAAGCACTGCTCGCGGAACACGCTTTAGGTTTGCGTTACTACGCCATTCGCTTACGTACTGTACAGTGTATAAAAAATGGCAAAACGTACGAACTTGTCGCTTTCTTTGAAAATGGATATCATAAAAAAATGGATAAAAAGTGCTTTAAATCAAAAGCAGCGTTAGCTGATCATTTCCGTATTCCAGAATCAACTTTAAGAGGAATTCTGAAAAGCAGAGAAGCAATAAATGCAGCTTATCTAGAATGTGGAATAGAGGCCAATAAAAAGGAGTCGAACTCAAAGCGGAAAGAATGAAGAATTCGAGAAAGTTTTAGTTCTCTGGTTTAAAGAAACTCGTGCATCCAACATTCCTGTAAACGTTGAACTTCTAAGAGAGAAAGCCTTGGAATTATCGAAGAGTTATGACATGGAAAACTTTTCTGCGTCACGTGGATGGGTTGAGAAATTTAAGATTAGACATGGATTGTCAACTCGTGTCATTTCTGATGAAAGTGGAAATGTTAATAATGAATCTGTTGAACAATGGAAAAAAGAATTGGCTGATTTAGTTAAGGAATACGGACCGAAAAACATTTACAATTGCGTCGAAACTGGACTTTTCTATCGATTAACACCCGACCGAACTTTGGCGTTTAAAGGAGAAACATGCCATGGTGGAAAAAAGGTATAGAAAGGTTAACTGTGTTGCTGTGCTGCAATTCCGATGGTTCGAATAAACTGTCTCCACTAGTCATTGGGAAATCAAAGAATCCCCGATGTTTCAAAAATGTAAAGAAACTTCCATGTGATTATGCTAGTAATAAAACGGCAAGGATGACTTCGGGCATTTTTCTGGACTTCCTGTACAAATTTGACAGTAAAATGGAAAAAGTGAAACGAAAAGTGATCCTATTTATGGATCAATGCCCAGCACACCCAAAAGATCTTCCGCCTCTTAACTATACAAAAGTTGTGTTTTTTCCAGCCAATTGCACAAGCAAACTTCAACCTTTGGACCTGAGCTGCGACTTACGTTATACATGGCCGGTGCATGACGTTTAAAACGTCATATGAAGTGGATCATTTTTACACTGCGATTGGTGCAAAACAGTGGTCGCACCAATCGCCGTGTAAAAAGAATCCACTTCATGTGACGTTTTAAACGTCATGCACCGGCCATGTATAACGTAGGTCGCACCTTAGTATTATTCGTTGCGTGAAAGTGCAGTACAGAAGAACTTTAATCCGGTCTCTTCTTGCTGCTATAAAAATGAAACGTTCGGTGAAAGATGATTTGAAGCAGATCACTGTTCTTGATGCTATTCACATGGTGTGTTCGTCATGGACAAACATTACTGACATCTGTATCAAAACCTGTTTTAAGAAGATAGGATTTCTGCTCCCAGAAGAAAAGGAATGCGAAGACGATAAAGAAATACAAAGCGAGGCCGGTGTAAGCGAAGATGATTGGAATGCTATATCTGGCGGATTGGCTTCGTGTACTTTCTCCGAATTCGTGGATGTCGACGAAACCTTAATTACAACTGAGATGCGGGATATCAGCGATATTGCAGCGGAAATTGGCAACAACAAAGACGAAGATGTGGAAGACGATGAAGGAGATACAGCAAAAGTTCCCCCAATCCACACAATAGCATATGAAGCTTTGGAAACTCGGCGGAATTTTTTTCAATTTAATTCCGGAAGCGAAATAACTTTTGAAAGACTGAACTAGAATGAACTTGAAAAGACTCTCATCGACAGTTCCCGAAAACAAAAACAAACCTTTATTTCTTTGTAACTTTCTTAACTTCTTTGTAAAGAAATTGTAATTTAACAAAAGTTTGGTACGTATGTAACAACTTTGAATTTTCACATTCTTATTAAATTACAATATATAAACGGAAATTATGTGCGTATTTATTTATTAGTGTATTAGTAGTGTACTATTAGTATTAGTTATGTTAACTTTTCGCAGTTAAGCTTATTTTATGGTTTTTCACTTATGCGCGAATCTCACTTGTGCGCGAAAATTTCGTTGTCCCCCTTTGTCGCGCATAAGTGAGAGATCACTGTATTTCTATTTCAGAATCGGGGCTTTTTAATGACGTTTTATTTTGAAATGATTTATTTTTATCTCGATGTGGTAATAGGTTATGTCTGAGAAAACACCGCTGACAATTGTATTTTGAACCGCATCTCGAAAGCATATGCGAATCATTTAAACAATTTATACAAAGTTTATTCTTTTTTACTTCATCAAATCTTTGAATTGGAGTCATTTTTAGAAAAACAGGGAACTGGTGAATTGCATGTAATTTTTTACAAATAGGGCATGAATTAGATTTCAGAATAAAAGTTTTTTGTTTCTTCTGGGTTTTAAATTTCTGCGAATTTATTTGTGTTCCTTGAAGGTTTTCCAATATTTGAACACGATTTTGCAAGAATTCGATAAAGTTGTCCCATCTGGGTAGATCTGTCGTTGTTAATGTCATTTCGAATTCTTTACATATTGTTCTATCCAATTTTGTCAAAATAATATTAATCAATAAATTTTCACTAAAATTGTTCATTTCGACATTTAAAACCTTTAAAGCTCTTACATGCTTTAAAATACAATCCAGCAGCATTCTTAATTTTTCAGCTGAATCAGTACAAATATTATCTAACATTAATAAAGATTTAATATGACTGTTAACTATTAATCTTTTATTGTCAAATCTTTTTTTAAGTGCTTCAAATAATGACTCATATGTGTCATCAGTACTTTGGATTTGCTTTGCTGTCCCCACAAGAGAGGATTGCAAATAAAAAAGTTTCTGATCATTACTTAACAATTCGTTTGAATCAATTATACTATTAAACTGAGTCTTAAAATTATTCCAATTTTCATACGAACCATCGAATTTCGGCAATGGAATTTCAGGTAATTTGACATTTAAATTTTTTGTTTTATTAACACCATTATTTTCAACATTATTATCAACATTTTTAGTTTTAGAATTATCAATAAGCCTTTTAAATCTTACCTTGAGATTTTGGAGATCTTGTTCGATTTCTTCAAATTCAGCATCCCACTTATCGATTTCTTCATCTTTCAAAATTTTATAGAACTCCATTTTCAAGTCATCTAATTTATCTTCTAATTTGTTCAAATTTTCTATTTTATTCAAGATATCCACTGAGTCTATTTCTTGTGCCTCATCGGCTATAAAGTTTGACAATTTAGTCAATTGGGCCTTTATGTTGCCCCTCCTTCAATTCAACACCTTTACATCCATTGTTACTGTTCCAATTTTTTTTTTTTTTAACAAAAACGCAATATAATCCTATGATGGCTGATTATTCTCCGCGAGCGGTACCATGGTTAACGACTACGAAATTGGAAGTGGACTGTAATTTAAACAACTATCGATAAAAATTCAACTATGTTTACTAACGAGTAACGAACCATTTTTTTATTTACTTCGGAGCTCCCCATGGAGACAACCGAACGAAACAAGAACAAATCGACTTCTGAGTTACATTTATCGCCAAGCGATGTTAGAAACCAAGAGTGGCGCCAACAAATATTGCGGCATTCTTTCCTTAATGGTTGACAAAATTATAAATATTCAGAACTGCTCTTACAGAATGAAAAAAATTGTTAAGGCTAAGTGTAAATTTGGGGGTTAAAGAAAACGGAAATTGTGTCAGCTGAATGCTGGCATAATCACTCAATTTATATAATTAAGAACAGAATTATATGCGAATTCAAATAGTCATAGAATATTGAATAATTATTTCATGTGGTAACTAAAATAACAAGTTGCAAATTGTACATTAAACGTGATATAACTAGTTTCACAATGTAAAAAATTCATCCTTATTATTTCAGTGAAATGAATTATATAGTCTGCTATGAGCGAAATGAGCATGCCTTTATTTTTTTTATTGCGTATGCCACGTTTACAGATGCGAATTTTTTTTTCTCTACACCAGACAGCACTGTAAAATTCACCATGGAGATCTTGCTTTGCGAATGATTACGCTCATGGTTTAATAGTTTTATGATTCACTAGCAAAACCCGCGGCTTTGCTCGCGTAATTCTTGAAAAATGCCAAGTGGTATTCGTTGGCCTATTTTCATTAGAGAAACTTTTACTGCCGATTTAAGATAATTCAGAAATTACTAATTAAGCCACACTAATGTCGAAAAAAAATCGAAAATTTAGAACGTTTTACGATCTTTCACCCCCCCCCCCCCTGTGGTAGTGTCACCGGTATAAAATATAGCCTAAGTTACAGAAGGGACTGTTACCATCACTTTTGAAAATGGTTCTGTAGTTCCAGAGATTCCATGCAAATTTTAATTTAAAATGTTTTTAAACCGTTTTTCGCTCATCTGACAGTTTTAAATTTCGAATTTTTTTAGAATTTGTTCTTAGAGAGCATTTACATCTTATAAATAACTACCATTCTGAATTTCAAGTTTTTAATTCCTTCAATATAAAAAAAAATCGAAATTTTAGAACGTTTTTCGCTTTTGCACCCTTCCCTGTGGCAGTGGCACCGACATAAAATATAGCCTATGTTACAGCAGGGACTGTTACCATCAATTTGCCACCATCACTTTTGAAAATGATTCTGTAGTTCCAGAGATTCCATAGAAATTGTAATTTAGAATGTTAGAATGTTTAGAATTTATACATTATTTTTTTAAATCTTATTCCATAACATCAAAATACTTCTTAATACTTCCCACAAAATACTTCTTAGGTATAGAAATTTACAAAAAAGAAGATGGAAATTATCTACTGTCATAAAGAAGTAAAATAAATCAATTAGTTAAAGATTTTCAACTTGAAGAAGCTAAACCAACTTATACCCCAATGGAACCTCACTATTAGTCTAGATAAAGAAGAAAATATTTTGTCATCAAGTGATAATTATAGACAAGCTATAGGAAGTCTTTTATATATTTCCTCATGCACAAGACCTGATATCACCACCTGATATATGACCGCGACAGAAAGACTGGAACTGTTAAGAGGGTAGTAAGGTACTTGAGAACCACGAAATATCTTGATATCCACATTTCTTCAAAAGAATATCCTAATATAGTTGCATACTCAGATGCAGACTGGGGTCAAGATACTACAGACAGAAAATCCACATCAGGAAGTGTAATATTCTTAAGCAATAGCTGCATTTCTTGGTTTTCAAGAAAGCAAGCATGCGTGACGTTATTCTCAGCAGAAGCAGAATACGTGGCACTGTCACAAGGAACTCAAGAGGTGTTATGGATCTTAAAATTATGTAAAGATCTCAACTTACAACAACATTTTCCAATTAAAATTTTTGAAGATAATCAGTCAACAATTAAATTGGTTGAAAGTGAAAAATTTAAATCACGTACTAAACATATTAATACAAAGTATCATTATATGCGAGATTTAAAATTGAAAAATATGATGGATGTGAAATATCTATCGACAAATGAAATGATAGCGGATATAATGACAAAACCACTGCCAAAGGCCAAATTTATACTTTGCCGAAACGTTATCCACCTGGTGTCACAATCTATCACAAAATGGGAGAGATTTTAGAAAAATGTTTTTTTGTTTCAAGAAAACGCCACCAGATGGCAGCACTAAACAATGTTTTTAAAAAATATAATCTGAACTCAGAACCTTTCTAGTTAGTTGATGTGAAATGTTGTAAGATGTAGCAAGCACAATGCTGGCTAGGATTAAAAAAAATATATTTAATACTACTTTATTCCAAAGGAATAAACATTTTAAAACTCCAACAAACTAAGCTTAAAATAATGCAAAGTATTTCTTCACATTTCTGTTTTTGTAAATAGTTCAAGAATTCTTTTGTTAATGATCCTATCCTCCAAGTATTTATCCAAGTTCTATATTCCATGTATATTTTTCATCTAATAAATGTGTTTTGTTCATCTTAAGAAAAATATATTCCTAATGAATAATTCACGAAACATAAAGGTAAATTTTTTATCTTTTTTATTATTTGCTATTTGAGGAATCACTTACTCATGCCTTAATATGGAATAACATTCCAGCAGAAATCCTAAAAGTTTTTTTCCGTTAAATGTTCGGTCTTGCCCAAGGATCCCGGAGCAATTTTTGTTTTGCCTCTATCTTAAAAAATGGCTGAGTTATAGCAATTTGAAATTTTAAAGTCACTGACATTTTGAAACAAAACACTAGGAATCGTCCATAAAGGGTTTAAATTATGAGTTTTAATGAACATGCTTTCTCGCAATTTTCTGTCATTGTTATAACCATCGTTCCAACTCTTATATGCACTATATATTCATATTCGCCAGCGTCAAATTCACTCCAAGCTCATCGATTTTTGGCGAAATATCGCTAAATTTGATAACAAAAATAGGTTGCCGTAAACTAACTTGGCTATAGTTGACTAATTTGGCTAAATTCTA
Source organism: Maratus michaelseni (assembly GCA_963931845.1). NCBI lineage: Eukaryota > Metazoa > Arthropoda > Arachnida > Araneae > Salticidae > Maratus > Maratus michaelseni. The sequence goes on from OZ007598.1 coordinate 143,866,711, forward strand.
ATTCATATTCAATATTCACGAGAACTGTGAATGAATCTTCTGTAATCAGGTTCCACGCATTTTTGCTTAGTGTTTTCCAATAAAATTAGCTAAAGTCTTAAAACCAAGGATTAGGGAAGCTATCGCTTTCCACCAGTACAGGCCAGTAGGATTTTTCGTAGTCGTGATGTACATGAGCTGCCCGAAGGACACTTCGCCACGTAGTCAGGTAACCCAACGATTCACAAGCAGCTGACGTACTACAGAAGGACGAAAAATACTGATTTTATTGGCGATGTGATAGCGAGTTTTGAAGTATTAACATGTAAACGATACACCATGTAACACGATTAAAGAAAGTTTTGGAATTGGCCCATCCGACTAGTATAGATATTGAATACTTCAAGAATGTTATGGTCAAGTAAAGAAGTGGGTTTAGAAATAATTTTAACTGAGTTGAAGTCAAAGCTATGGTTCATCTCCCAGCAATGTTTTGCCATTGCAGATTTGTTAGTTTCTTGTTTTTAAATGTATTGCTTGTGTTCTTTAATTCGAAATTTTAAACCACGTTTCGTCTGTCCAATATAGGAAAGACCGTACAGACAATTAATGATATAGATACCCCATGAATTAGATATTTGAATAGGATCTTTCAGTTTGGAGAGAGTAAGTTTGTTTTCAGGGGTAAAAATTATTTCGAAATCATACTTATATTAAAGAATAAATGAACAATGTGAAAATAGCACAAATGAAATACATGTGAAAATGGCAGGCAGCTGATTCGGAGCTTCTAAAGCTCGGTCATCAGTGCCAAGGTTAAAAATAGATGTAAACCATGTCAGTATGCAAGCGTCTCCGCTCGCGGGCAAGGTGAAATGGCGATGGGTGTTGAAAAACAAACAGTGGAAAAAGGCGTCCTCGCGAAACGGGGGGAGACCAATGAGAAACGCTTAGCTAGTCTGGACGAGTTTAAGCAGGGGGAGAAAAAGGGGGAACTGAAGAGAGTGAATTAAAGGAAAGGGAGCCAGACGTTTGAAAAATTAGGTGTACTGGACATATCATTAACCAAGTTGTTTTAATTCTTACATATATGGTAAGCTTCCCAAAAATCAAGATCGTAAATAGGTGAGCATTCCTGAGTTATTGAATCTTCGGAAAAATTTAAATTGTGATTGTTAGATCATCTAGAGTTAGCAATAGCGGAGCGTTTAATATCACAATTATTAACATTAGTTTTTTGTTTCCCCAAGCGAACCTTAAGCGGTGTTTAGTTTGACCTATATACCTTTTATCACACTCTCAAGATATCTCGTAAATTTCTCAATGTGAAAATCTGTCTATTGGATGTTTAAGATCTGTAAATTTTATTTTGTTAAATGTTGTATAAATTACTTTAAAATCGAATCTTATCAAAAATTTGAATATTTGGTGGCTAATTATCGGAAAATATGGAAGTATAATTAAATTTTCATTGCGAACAGTGTTAACGTTGAAATGTGTACGTTTAATGAGTTTATTATGAATTGAATCAACTATTTCAACAGGATAACCCGGTTCAATGGCAATGGATTTAATGTAGTCTAATTCTATTTTGAGTAAACTCTCAGATTAACAAATATTTGAGACACGGTGAACATAAGTATTAAAAGCAGCCAACTTCTCATTAGGAGGATGAGATGAAAGACGGTGTAGGGGTAAAGAAGCTGCGAATGGTTTACGGTAAACAGTGTTTTAAAATGAATCATTTTCACGGTAGACCATAACATCAAGGAAAGGTAGTTGGTTGTTATTTTTAAATTCAGATGTAAACTGTATATGCTCTGCTCATCTAGAGAGTTCATAACAGAGAGAATATGAATCCAGTAATGCGAAGCAGTCATCGACATAGCGGGTGTAAAATGGGAAATTTAACTTATTGAATAGGTTTGACTCGAAGTAATGCATGTAAATATCACTGAGGATAGGGTTAAAGGGAAGAGCCCATAGACAAACCATCAGTCATGCGATAAAAATTACTGTTAAATATGAACGTATTTTACAATACACAACTGCCAGTAAGATGTATTAACTCATCAATTTCAAATTGCGAGTAGTGGAATTCCTGTAGGCGTATTTTAAGACACTTTAAAGCACCTTGAACCGGTACGTTAGTAAATAGGGATTTAATGTCGAATGAAACCATACTGTGGATTTGAGTAGTGGGGAAGTTACGTAGTTTATTGACGAACTCATAAGAGTTCCTGCAGGTGTAAATATTGTTGGAGAGCAGCGGGAGATACAGGGTGACAATTATTGAACTATATGAAATTAAACCATCATAACTTCTGAACGGTTTGCGTGATGAAGTTCAAACTTCGTGGTTGGCCACAGGGCATGATGGGAATTAGTATGCGCATGAGCACATAACTTGTTGTTGTCGGCCATTTGCAAATGAAAATGTTACGGTACAGCGTGCCTGAGCGTATATCGCTTGTGAAGGCCTACTACGCGAGCAATAACAGACTGATTGCGGCTCAAAGGCAGTTTGCGATCGAGTACAAGCTGGAGACCACCGGTCCAAGTGTGCTAACAATCAAGAATTTGATTCGCAAGTTTGAGAGAACTGGTAGTGTTTATGATGACAGTGTTGGCAATGTCGGTTCGACCCCATCGAACCAAGAAAGTGTTTGATGTCCTGGAGGATCACTTTGGGGACCGCATTCTGGAATAGAACTCGCTTGGCCGCCATATTCTCCGGATTCGAACACATGTGACTCATTTTTGTGGGGCTACGTTATAGACAATGTGTACAGAATTAACCCCAAAACCATTGCTGAGCTGAAAACCATCATTCAGGGGGTCATCGACAGCATCGATGTTACGACATTTCAGCGGGTCGTGCAGAATTTTGCTATTCGTCTGCGCAACATCATAGCCAATGATGGCAGCTGTATCGAACATGTCATAACCTAAATCTGAATATCTGTAGTGACGTTTACGTGTTGAATAAAGTTTGTGCACTCGGTAGTTTTCAAATAATTTACGTTTTACTTCATATAGTTCAATAATTGTCACCCTGTAATAGAAACAATATATTTCGCTAATTTATAGGAAGAGGTAACAATATTAGAAACGATTGGTTTGACGGGAATGCCAAGTTTGTGAACCTTTGAGAGTGTATAGAATCTTGCGCAATGTGGCACAGAAGGAATGAGGGAAGATTTAGCATTGTTGGAAATGAGGTGGGAACGCTCAATAACGGATTTAGTTGTTTTGAATTCTTTTTGAGAAGGGTCAGACTTGATCTTTTTTATAAGGACCATCATCTATCAAATCTTGTGTTTTAGTCAGGTAGTCTGACTTATCCATAACGACAATCTGGCCACCTTTATTGATTTTGCTGATAACTATTTTTGGATTAGATTCGCAAACTTGGATTAGATATGCAACTGGAAGCAGTCTTACTGATATTTGACACATAAAGATTATTTTTGAAGTTGACAATGTTCGCAATTAAGTGTCTAATTGAATCTTTCTGAGAAAGGTTTAAAGTACTGAATTTGAAGTCTTTTTCAATGGGGCAATAATGTTTGGAAAATACAGTTTACTGGAGAGTGCAAAGTTATTATTTAATTTAAGATAATAGATTTCATCCTGATTAAGGTGAGTACTCAAAAGATTGACGACAGCATCCTGGTTTACCAACGGTTCAATCCTCTCATTTTAAATATTAATATTGTATCACATTGTATTGCGCCAAGTATCATCTTAATTATCAATATATATGATGATTGGCATTCAACTCGCGAAAAACAACATCAGCCAAAAAAGGTAAGAAACAGGATTGAATTGTTTGAATGCTCCATAAAGGAGTTCCTTTTATAAACTTTGGAGCCAAGCAAATAAATTAGTTTTTAAGTGTTCAGACAAGAATTTAATTCCTAACCCGGAATACCTGCAACCTCTGTTAGGAAAAAAAAAAGTAGGAGATTCAAAAAACAAATTCAGAAGATTTTATGAAACATAATTAACGGGACTTTGAATAGTTGAAAGTTTTGAAACAGTTTTTGTCTCTAAAACTACTCTTTTTACACACTAAAATCATATTTTATTTGTTAGAAATCGATATTGAAAGTGAAAGGGCAATTTTTAGAGCTCTACAAGTACGAGCATGTCACATCCAGTAAATAGTAAAAAGCTTTCTGTAGGTTTTTTTTTTTTTCAGAACAGCATTTTTAGTCTGTTTTCATGTCTTTTTTTAGACCTTTATGCTTTAGAACTTTAAAAAAAATGGACTAATTGCCACGAAATTTTAATATGATGTTAAGGTACACAACACACAATTTTCATTTTTGAAATAGTTATATGACGAATATTTTTTCTTCAGAGACACCTCAAATCCTCATCTACTGCAAGCTAACATAATATACAGGGTGGTCATAAAAAACTTTGCCGATATATCAAACTCTAGCGGCCGGTCCGTTCAACCGATCGAGATGAGATTTCAGGTATGAGCTCGGTATTCTGTGAACGGAAACAAATTGGCGCTCACGGTTACGGTTATAGCTACAGAAACTCGGAATTTTCAAATGGCAACGCCCATTTTTTTTTTCATCGCAAAATGCTCAGCGGATGCGAAAACCCTAAAGAGCGTTGGAACGGTACATGTATCCCAATAAACGGACGCGTTATGCCCACACAAAAACAGCTCTACGAACGGCCAAAAAACACGATCGGGGCGCACGAAGGAAATTTGCATATGACAGAGGCAAAACACCAATCACGGAACGCCGCACAGTGGGGCGTTTTGAGGATCTAGGTGGACAAAATTATTGCGTTGAAAAATAATTAGGTTTTGCTGGGTTTTCGAATGTATCAGTAATAAAATAATCAAACAGTGATAAATATTTGGTATATTTAATTATTATTATTATTATTATTATTATTATTTATATTATTATTATTTATTTATGTTATGATATTGTACTGTCACTGAAACTACACATGTATTCAAAGTTTCAGCTCAATCGAATAATTAAAAGTGGTTAAAATTGACTTGCAAGATTTGAATTAAACACTCAGACACACACTTCAAGTTAATATAACTTAATGATTCGCAAACTTTCGCAGGAGCTGCCTTAAGTTTTCAATACTTTAGGAATAGCACTTTGATTTAAAAAAATGCTTATTGCTTAATAATGCTTAGTACCGTATTAAAAGTCAAGATGAAGTTTGAAAACAAGATGGCGCTTATTTTCAAACAACAATGGGTTAAATCGTGTGACAAACATGTGACATATGTCCAGTAAACTCCTGCTATCGAATAAAACAGAAAAGTCACCACTTGCTTTCGAACTTACAGAAAAATAATGCGACTGTTGAAAGTCTCTCAAATCAGCTGCCTTCTTTACGGTCGTAGTTAATTGACACATCGGGTTTTTTCGACAAAACTCGTACGGATCTCGACGACATTCAGCTACCAGTATGCGCAGTCTTGTTAAATTCCGAGATAATCGGAAAAATGAATTTTGTCCACCTAGATCATCAAAACGCCCCACTGTACGCCGTTCGCCAGATTGTCAGAATAGAAAACGGATAAAAAGTGGGGTGGGAATGTTAGTTCTTCAGTCGGGAGCACGCACATGCCGACGAAATGACTCTTCCAGCGACAGTTCGTGGTGAATTGGTAAAACTCTGTTATCAAAATGAGATGAATGCTGCGAAAACCTTGCGTGTTTACCGTCGAAAACATCGCCAAATACGTGGCCCATAGCCCGCAAGCTCTTCGTGATTTAGTAAAGAAATTCGAAGAAACTGGCTGCTCCTGTGATAGACCGCGATCCGGACGACCAACTGTTACTGTTTTGGAAGTGCATCACACAGTGACTATACAAGACACATAGAGGTGCATCTCGTGTATTGGATATACCGAAATCAACGGTCCTAAAGCTACTGCGCTCTGTAATCCTTACAGGTACCGATGCGTCCAAATGTTGGAAGTGGGGGATCATCAACAACGTATAAACTTTGCTAATGAATTTCTTATCCGATATGATGGAGATAGCGACTGGCTTCGTCACATATTATGGACGGACGAGGCACATTTCACCTTAACTGGCAACGTCAACACCAAAAATTGTGTGCACTGGGCAGACATGAATCCGCACGCTGTGTCACCAGTACCTTTATACGACGTCAAAGTTACTGTGTGGTGCGGCGTTGCAGGCAAAATTATTCTCGGACCGTACTTCTTTGAGGAAGCGACACCAATAGGATTTGTAACTTGCTCTGTAACAGGCTCCCGCTATACGGCAATGCTGCAAAATTACGTCATACCAGAATTGCTACAGCGAAATGCACTGAATGACTTCGTTTGCATGCAAGATGGTGCACCTCCATATATAGCGAAGTCTGTTCGCAGGGTCCTGGAACAGCATTTTGGCAACCGTGTCATCTCACGCCATTTTCTATTTCCGTGGCCTCCGCGATCCCCCGCCCTCACTTCTATGGATTTCTGGTTCTGGGGATATCACAAATCTAGTGCAATCTGCAATCTTTGCCGGATTTGAAAGATTCTATCAAACGTGAGATTGCAGACATCCCTCATGCGATTTTACGTTCGGCTGTATTGTCCACAGTTGCCAGCATGCAATGTGTAATTGCCTGTGATGGCACCCATGTGGAAAATGTGTAATCAAAATAAAAGTTTTCTTTTCTCCGATCTGTGTTGATATCAGTGATTAGTGTGCTGACTCTGTGTCATATGCAAATTTCCTCAGTGCGCCCCGATCGTGTTTTTTTTTTGTTTGTTTGTTTTTTGGCCGTTTGCAGAGCTGTTTTTTGTGCGTGCATAACAACGAGTCCGTTTCCTGCGATACACGTACGGTTCCTACGCTCTTTAGGGTTTTGAGACAAAAAAAATGGGCGTTGCCATTGGAAAATTTCGAGTTTCTGTACCTATAACCGTAACCATGAGCACCACTTTGTTGCCGTTCACAGAATCCCGAGCTCATACCTCTGAATAACTATATCTAAAATCTCACTTCGATCGGTTGAACGGAACGGCAGCTAGAGCTCCATATATCGGCAAAGTTTTTATGACCACCCTGTATATTTTAACCAATGAATTTAAAATGAATGTGGATTAAATTCCTTTGCTTAGTCGGGTTACACGAATTTACCCCGAACACAAAGGAAAGAAACAATCTCTTAGAGTACATTTAATTTTTGTTTGCAATTACTTGTTTTAGTTAGGTCTTATTGGGTACACACAGCATGAACCTCTATACCAGGACTTCTAACGCCGTGTGATAACATCGTGCCGAGACTTCGGCACGAAATGGCAGCTGCACAGCTACGCGCACCGTTCTGCGCAGCTGGCTAGAAACCGTGCTGCACTAGCGCCATGTCACTGTCAGTGTCAAACGGTGAAGCAGACGAATTTAGTGACGTAGGCAGAAATCATCCTCACATGCGCCACCTATTTGAGGCTTTTTTCGAGGAACGATTTCCTTCTTGGAAAGGCTACTTCGTTAGAAGTCCAGGTATATAGGTTCATGACACACAGTATTTAACCCCTTCGCGACGAGCGTCCTTTACAGAATTTTTAATCTGTTACCACCGACTTTTCAAAAGAGAAATTTTCACCTAATTGAATCGCAAAAATGCTATAATTAGATAAGGAAAGCCTTACAATAAAAAATAACTGGTGGGAATAATTGAGGATTCTGAGCATGTTATGCGTCACGTATTCGTGTTGCTCGTCCCCAAGGGGTTAAATGAAGGAAATCAGATACAAAATAACAGAAAAACACGAGAGTGAACGCAAAAATCTTCAAATAATTTAATAATTAAGGAAACAATTCAAGAGAAAGAGAAAGATCAGAAAAATAAAATACAAAATCAAAGAAAAATCATGTTTAATGTACAGATTTGTACATTAAAATTAACTTATAAAAAAAGTTTTACTTCCCAAGGCAATATTTTCTTAGAAGTGTAATGAAATGCACGACCAAAACGGTACTATACACAAGATTGCCCCACCGGTCTAATTGTCTTTATTTAATTATGTATATAAACACTAACTGTCCGCACTCCTTCTTGTGCCTTTCATCATCTTCAGATGTCTTTAAATAGTTTTCCTCCTGCGGCAGATTTCCTCTTGTAATGAAAAAATATCTTGTCTTGGTAGTACATGCTCCATAGCTTTTCTAATAATTTATAGATATTGCAGGGCCTGATTACCGCCAACTCCTGAAAAATTTCTGTTATGAATAAGGCAAAATTTTCTAATCCTTTTTACTGGAGCCATACCAGTGGCTGAGTGGTTCTGCTCTCAAAGCTGGTAGACGAGTGGTACTGGCTGCTCGTCCCCCCAACTCCTGTTGCGCTCGTCGACAAAACCGTTCGGAGTTTTCCATGGTTTTTTTAGAAAATTGCGTAAGTACGGGTTAGGATCCCTTTGAAAGACCCCCACGGAGGACACTTTCCCCGCCGGCCTATATCCCTACTGCAGATAATCGGCCGTAACAAATAACCAACCAACCAACATTTTACTGGTGGAAGTTTGCCCCGTTAGTAATCAAGTCCTGAAATAATGAGCGTATTGATGGAATTTTTAGGAGTGACTAGGTATAGCGATTCCTCCGTTAAACAACGCATGCGTCAACTGATTCATAGGTTGTTTTCTGCCGTCGACTTGGCAATGAAATGACAAGCATTTTGAGAAAGTGTTGTGTATAGCAGGCACATGCTTTTTTAATAAAATATGTTTGTGGACGATCTGGCCTAGTGATTAAAGACAGAGATGGTTAAGGCTTTAGAGTTGTAATCGTAAGGTTGCGCGTTCTGTACTCGCTGACGCTTTTACTATTTTTAGTGTCTTGTTTTGATTTTTATTAAGTCAGTTAATAACGATCAGTCGATCTTTATTACTTTTACTGTCAATTAGTTAATTAAATTAAATTATAATTATGTTTAAATATTTTTAATTTAATTTGTATTAAATTAAATAGAATTTAATTTTAAATACATTATAATTAAGTTTAACAAATTTAAATTTAATTTGTATTAAATAGAATTTAATTTTAAGTAAATTTCATTAATTAAATTTTAAAACTCATTTAAGCTATTTTTTTATAATTAAAATAAACATTTACTAAAATGCAATAATAAATCTCCTAAGCTTACGTTAAAAATATTTTTATGGTAGAAGTTTAGTAACAGATAAATATAAAATTAGGATAAATTATTTATTAAAGTTTTCATCTTTTGAATTTATTCTTAATTATTATTACTATGGAGATTTTTGTTTCTATCTTTACTTATTAATTTGTTATCAGTTGCCTTGTAACTTTTATTTAAAATCAAATATTTTTAATGAAATTTTAATATTTAGTACCACTTATGCTATACTGTTAAATAATTAAAATGAAATATCCATTTAAATGTAATAATAGTATCTTTAAACTATACAGAAAACTATTTTCATATAAAAACCTCAAAAACTTATGTTTAATTACGTTGCTAGAAACTTAGCATTTATTGATACATCTGCTAAAACAATTTTTAAAAATTATGCATCTTGTGACGGCAATCTCGTTATTTTCTCATAATTTAAGTAATTGAGTCATATCACATATTGTTTTTGAACTTTCGATAATTTTTTGACAAGAGATAAATTGCCAAACTAGCGGAATTCAAAGGATATGAGATTAAGGCCCAGATGTGACGCAAGCGTTGTTTAAACCCTTTGAGGGGCGGTGGTATATATTATATACCACCTAATTTTAATCCGATTTAAACCAGAAACTTTTAATTAAATTTTACTTTTTTAATTTTGACGAGAAAAAGTTGAAAAATTGCTTATTCTTATTTTGAACTAAACTCTTTCCTAAATTCCGGCGGGAATTCAACTTTACAGGAGCACGAGTGCTTGCCCCTGAAAGGGTTAACGGGTGAAATTTTGGCCTTTACAAACCTAATTAAGATAAATAGTCTTCTTAAAATGCGTAATTCAGTTGAACATGAGCTGACAATAGAATAATACGAGGCAATAAACCATAATATGCATATTAGATAATGCATTGCGATAAATGTTTTGCCTACAATAATTTGAGTTGTCTAATGACAAGTCAGTTTGTCCACACAACGCCCCCCCCCCCCCCCTAGAGATCTCTCGCCGTCACGCGTAGAGCGACTGGAGGCGGTGTCGAATGATGACTGGCTAAAAGATGGTTACGTAGATGTTGAGGGGAGGAGTTAAAGCGTATTAAATGAACAATTGTATTAAAAGCTAATAAACTTGTGTCAGATCTAGTATAGTGGTTAAAGCACCAGACTCGTAATTTTGAGTATCAAGTTGTGTCCTTTCCCCCCTTTTTTTTTTTTGCATTTTTAGAGTTTTGCTTTGATCTTTATTGAATTAGTTAATAAAGAATATTTATTAAGAGTGCTTCTTAAGCATTGATATAAAGATCAGTTAATCTTTATTAATTGCTCTGCAATATTTTATTGTCAATTAGATAATTAAATTTTAATTAGAATTAAGTTAAACAATATTAAATTATAATTATAATTAAGGTAAATAAAAATTAAAATTTTTATTGCATACAATAAAATTTAATATCAGATAATTTCAAGAATTAAATTAAATTTGATCTCATATAAGCTATTTTTTAATAACTATACGAACATTTATTAAAATGCAATAACTCCTAAACTTTCATTAAAAATATTTTTATATTAGAACTTTAGTAACAGATGATTATCAAATTAGCAGAATTAAATAATTAAAGTTTTCATCTTTTAAAATTAAGCATTATTCTTAAAAATCTCTATTAATTTACTAAAATTCTTTTTACCAATTACTGGTTGATCTGTAGTGATAAAGTTGTGGAAGATTACCATATTTAAAGGGTTTTTTTTTCTATTATTTTATTATTTAAATTTTTAATTATTATTTATATTTAAATAAACATAATTAATATTAATTAATATTTTTATTTAAATATATAATTAATATAAATAATTATTATTATTTAAATGTATAATTAATATTATTTTTTAAATATATAATTAATATTTTTGCGTAGAGGTTTGTTATACATTCTCTTGTGATTAATTAGCAAAATATAATCTATGAGAAAAATAAACCAATCTATGTTAAAGAGAAACTTGGGTTTTTTAGACATAGCTTGAAATATGATCTCATGTTTATTTTGATACACTTTGTACAAGCCCAAACATTACATGTATGTTAATGTTATTTGTTATTAATAATGTGTAATAGAAACAAAACTTTTTTGGCCTCTATTAATATCCGGAAGCTAGGACTTTTTGTTTTTATTTCTGTTTCTTCCTCTTCTTTGTATTTATTTATTTATTATTATTATTTGTATATGTCGTCTACATCAGCAATCCATTTTTTTTTTTTTTTTTTTTTTTTTTTTTTTTTTGTATGTGTCGTCTACATCAGTAATATATATTTTAATGTCATCGTGATCTCAAGAATTTTGTGAAAATTGGAATAGCAGAAAATCATATACAGGAATTGTGTTGATTTCAAGAGTTCCGTAATGTTAAAAACAATAGCAACCAAATTAAATTATTATAAATAGATTAAATAAAGCATACAATGGCATCATTTCACAACTGCATTACAAATAATAATAGTGAAAGTAAGGGTAAAACTATCCTGCGCCGTCAGGCGCCCACGGGGGTCGCCGACGCGCGTAAACGACCATCGCACCCAAGCCTCTGAAGGGCTTTTAACGCACCAGGGCTTTGTCTCGCCCGGCGCTGCGATTGGCCTGAGGCCGCTCCCCACTGCGGACCCCCAGGTCATTTTACCAAGGTATGGTGACGTAGTCGTCGCGGCAGTAACCCCACATCTCGGAGGAAACTTCCGCAGAGACGGAACCTTGATGAACCGCCGTGGAACCCCCGACGACTTCGTTCGCGAGACCCCATAGGGGGAGACGGTCGCTAGGTCATATGTCGAGCTACCACGACGGCTCTTGCTTTACCACGGCTCGAGGGGTGTGGGCAACCTACAGAGGAATAGTGAAAGTAAAGGAGATAAATCTATCTAACACTAGTAATAATAAATATAGTAATCATTATTTTAATTTTGCGGGAAAAAAATGTTGAATGATTAATTGCTTATTTCACGAACAGATGGAGCCACTACACATTTTGTGAGCATTGTTATTACATATAGATCAGTTTCAACCACGTGATCACCTGCCCACCAAGCGTTATCCAACCAGTCATAATCGTCGATTTGTAGCCTGTTTTACGAGCCAACCAATCACAATCCACCATCTTTGGCGGGCAAACAAAAAACAAAGCTAGTTGCTAAGGTGGTTGCTAGGGTATTATGTGCATGTGTATTTTTAACGGCTTAGAAGTTGCATGGATTTTAGGCGTTCAAGTGTAACCTGTATAGCTTTTTAAATTATTTAAATACTGAATGAGATTTTTTGTTTTCAGTGGATACATGCAATGTTTGCAAGTTTTTAATTGTAAAAAGAAAAAAATAATTCCAAAATTAAATGAATTTGTATGAAAATTTTGTATTTTACGCTGTCTTGACTTAAAGATATGAAGGAAATACTTTGTTTAATAAACCTTTAAGTTCAGTAAAAAAATTAAAACTATATATAAATTTGAAATCTTCATTTCTTAAGTATATATTGATTTTATGAAATAAATAACTATATAAAAATCTGAAAACTGCATTGCTTAAGTATATGTTGATTTTATGAAATAACACAGTTCAAAAAGTTTTTAACAACCTAGTAATTTTATTTTCGTTTATTAATTCAATTATGATTTAAAAAAAATAATAATAAACATTCAGAAAGCTAACATTTATTTGCTGTACTTTCAGTTTATTCTTGTGAAATAATGTTTAATATGTTGTTCTTTGTTTAATTCTAGCTAATTGCAGTTAGTATTTACTATAAATAAAATTTAAAATAAAAATTATAAAAAAATGTAAACATGTAATCTTTATTTGAAAATTGGAAGTTATAGCTATAACTTTATATAAGATTATAGATATTAAAGAATATAATAATTTATAAATTAAATATGTTTAACTTTATGCAAGGTTTGTTATGAATCAATAAATTATGCTGGACGTATAGTTTTTTCCCTTAAAAAATTTACACAAGCAACTGCAAATTTAAATTAGTTTTCATCAACCTTTACAATTAAAATATCAGTTTTATTTTTCTTTAAAAAAAAAAAAAAAAAAAAAAAAAAACAAGAGTTGAATTAGATAATGAGCTCTGAAAATACAAGAGCTATAAGTATTTGATTTGCTGTTTCAAATTATACTTGTACATATGGATTGTTTTCTTTTAATTGGATTAAGTTAATAATTTTTTGTTAGACACGTTTAATATGTCCTAAGCATCATTAAAAACAAACCAAACATGAATATGCAAGATCAGACTTTCTTATGAATCTTCAACGAAATGAAAAATATCCTCTTCAAGCGCATTAAGCTCCTCCTACATCGTCTCGGGCAGTCGATCAATCACCATTCGACAAGTCCACAAATACAAGTAAATTTTATATTTTATAATATGGCAACGCCTGTTAGGTGCTCAAAATAAAGTTTTTAAGTTTGGCAACACCTAAGATTGTTTACAAACAGAATATTGTTTCACGTTCTTCAGTTTTCAAGTTTTACATCACTTTTTTTCAATAAATTAAAAAAGTAATTAGCTTAAAATGAAGATCATTAATTGTCTCAGGTTATTAGGTAGGAAAAGTCGCATAACTATTCTTTCGTTTTAACTTTTATCACAGTTTATCTTCATTTTGGGTTCTTTGTTCTTTGGAAGAAAATTCGTTACTTGTTTCAGGAAAAAGCAGATTTCTTTTATTATTATTATTAGTATTACTTTCAGAGATCTACCCAAGACTTTTTTCTTGGGGCCTATTTTGTGAAAAAAAAAAAAAAAAAAAAAAGTTGTTTTTGGGAAATTTATTATATTTTTGTGAAAAAAATCACATTTTGTAAGGAAACATGAAATGAAGTTACTCAAATTCGAACCAACCATGTATTAATAATTTCTTTAAGTCCTTCTTCTAAAGTCGTAGTTTTCCTTTCTTATGAACTTGTTTTGTTTCCAAATTACGCATTTTAAAAACTAACAAAATAAAAATAATTAATGAAAAGTATGCGTTTATGGAATGGAATTTTGTGAAATGACCTATTTTATTAAGAATGATTTCGTGAAGGATCCTGTTTTATCAAATAGATTTTTGTAAAGAGGCCCTAAATAAACCCCAAATTCTGCCTGGATCGACTTTATTGGATTTTGTAATTTTGCTTCTAATAACTTTCCTTTAGTACTTCCACAATATAAAATTAAGTTTGTGTGCGTAGTTCTGATTTTTGAAACTTCTATTTTCAGATTTATTGTGCAATTTCAGTTTGTTTACCTTTCTACTAATTCAAAGTTTCAAACATTGTTTCACGAATCCTCACAGACAAGGCCGTGCGAAGAGGGCACCTGCCCCAGGCATGGATATCAAGGGAGTGCCAAATTTATACTACCAACCACGGTTTTATTTATTTACCAGTCAAAGGTCGATCCATGCACAATATGGGGCCTATTTAGGGCCCCTTTACAAAAATTCTATATAATAAAACAGGCCCATTCACAAAATTCAATTTAATAAAATGAGCCCCTTCACACAAATAAATTTGATAAAATGGGCCCCTTCACAAAATTCCTTAGAATAAAACAGACCCTTCACAAAATTCCTATTAATAAAATAGGCCCTTTCACACAATTCTATTCTGTAAAAACTTACTATTTATTATTTTGTGATGTTTTAAAATGTCTAATTTGTAAACAAACAAGTTCACCAGAAAGGAAAACTTCAGCAAAAGGATTTTAAAAAAAGTTTTTGTTAATAAATGCTTGGTTCAAATTTGAGTAACTACGTATCAATTTTGTTATAAAATGCTATTTTTCACAAAAGTATAATAAATTTCACAAAAATAACATTCATTTTTCACAAAATAGGCCCCAAGAAGAAAACCTGCATCAACCCCTGTCAATGGTCCCATGCGACGATTTCGTACCGTAACAATTTCGCACTGCACCTAATAATCTTTAGCAATATTTTTTAGATGTAGCTTTAAATTTCTAAAGAAAAAATAAGGATAAATATATCTGCAAACAACATTAGTCAAGCCAGAATATCATCTCATTTATTCCATCAAAGTTATCATAAAAACCTTGTAAAAACTGATCGAAAACAGCAAGAGGCACGCACGAAAACAAAAAACTAAGAATCATACTTTAACTGTATTAGAAGATAACGTCATCTGCAAAACATGAGGAAAAGACAAATAAATTGAATACATATAAAATACAATTTAATTTAATATTACCAGGGCTTGAATTTAAGGGCGGGATTCGCGCCGAAAATTTTGAAATCCCGTTAAAAAAAAGATCGTTGGCGGGAGCCTCCCGTCCAAAAAATTTCACCATTTTCGGAGAAATTTGCATTATTTAATTTACCTGCAACCGAACGATAAATTTCGGGATTTTTTTCTCGCAACCGATCGACGAACTTTGTGTTTTTTCCGCGACTGATCGATGAACTTTGCGTTTTTTTCGCGACAAATCAACGAACTTTGCGTATTTTTCGCGACAGATCAACAAACTTTGCGTGTTTTCCGCGACAGATCGACGAACTTTGTGGTTTTTTCCGTGACAGATCAACGAACTTTGCATTTTCTCCATGACTGATCGACACACTTTGAATTTTTTAAGCGACTGATCGACGAACGTTGCGTTTTTTAAGAGACTGATCGACAAACTTTTCGTTTTTTAAGAAACTGATCGACGAACTTTGCGTTTTTTTCGCGACAGATCAACGAACTTTGCGTTTTTTCCACAACAGATCGACGAACTTTGCATTTTTCCGCGATCGATCGACAAAATTTGCTTTTTTTCCGCAACAGATTGACGAAATTTGCTTTTTTTTGGTGACACATCGACGAACTTTGTGTTTTTCCCGCGATCGATCGACAAACTTTGTGTTTTTTCCGCGATCGATTGGCGAAATTTGCGTTTTTTCCTCGGTCTATCAACAAAATTCGTGTTTTTTCCGCGACAGATCAACGAACTTTACGGGTTTTTTTCGACTGATCGACGCACTTTGCATTTTTTAAGCAACTGATCGACGAACGTTGCGTTTTTTAAGCAACTGATCGACGAACTTTTCGTTTTTTCCGCGACAGATTGATGAACTTTGTGTTTTTCCACGATCAATCGACGAACTTTGCCTTTTTTTCAGCGATCGATCGACGAACTTTGCATTTTTTCTGCGATCGGTTGGCGAAATTTGCGTTTTTTCTGCGGTCTATCGACAAAACTTGTGATTTTTCCACGATCGATCAACAAAATTCGCGTAATTTCTCCTTTTTTTTTCTTTCGACAGATTGACAAAGTTCGTAATTTTTTTTACCTGTGTCTGACTGACAAATTCAGATTTTCTTCTCTGCGTTTGACTGATGAATTTCACGATTTATCTCTGCAACCGACTGATGAATTTCACAATATTTTCCCACAACTGTTTGACGAATTTCACAATATTTTCTGATGAGCAATCAACGAACTTCATGTTTTTTTTCCTTGACTGAATGACGAACTTTGTGAATTTTTCCGTAACTGATTGGTGAATTATTCGGTTTCTTCTGATGACAGATTGATGAAATTCACTATTTTTTTTTCTCTTGCCTCACTGAAAAATTTCAAGTTTTTTCCCACAAATGACTGACGAATTTCGTGTTATTTTCTTGCGACCAATTAACAAACTTCGCCATTTTTTTCCCGGCGACTGATCGACGAATTTAGCGATTTTTTTCTATGAACATAGACATAGATAAGGACTTCTAATAAAATAGTCTTTTGAATAAGAAAATTGTTTCTGGAAAAATGTTTCAAATACAATGTCTGTGTAGAACAGTTGTATTAGTTCATCTACCTCTTCAAATCGTCTGCTTGACAGCCATCGTCTGGTAGGTATAATAGATTTATTCTATGATATTTATCCGCATTGTTGTTTGTAGGTGGCGTTACCTTAGCACAATTGTACACTGGCTGCCATGAAGTCCCAAAGTCGCAAATCGATATTAACACTATTTCATTAAAAATCCTTCTCTATTTCTGTTCATGCGTAAGACGAATTTCATTATCTTATTCCCTCAACCAATTGACTAAATTCACAATTTTTTCGAACGACAAATGGATGTATTTAAAGATTTTTTTTCCTGCGACCAAAAAGAGGGAAAAGAACAGAAAAGGGCAGTAAGAGCCACCTGTCTCTGCACCCTGTTAAATTGGCCTACAGTCAGCACTAAACAAAAATGAGATTAGAAGAGCTGCAAAGATCTTATTACTTTTACTCCTTGAGGTAAAGGAGTAAACCTTTTTAACCCTTGTGAAAGAGGCTTCAGCACCCCTCAATCAAATAAAATCTAAATTCAGAAATTTATTTAACAACATAATTGTTAAGGGTCCCTAACACATTTAATGGTACTTTAAAAATACACTGCATATATAAAACTTAACTTTCTTCCCTTTTTTATAATAAAAAAAACATTTTACATAATCATTCTCAGTTGACTTAATTTTTTCAATGGTATTTTGTCATGTCTGCATTAGTGTAATTCTATAAATAGCACGTAAAATAATAGTAGGGTTTAAAGATTTTTTTTTTCTCCCTTCCAAACATTACAACTCCCCTCCATTTAAAAATGTTGGTAGGGAGACTCCCCTCCTTGGAAAAATTGAATTTCAAGCCCTGATTACAAAGCATACCTTTTAGGCTACACGTGAAATACCGTTGTTTTTTTCTTCTGAACATTTCAATTTCAATTTTACTTTTTAATCATAAATGTAAAATAAACCTGTGCAGAGAAATCTTTTTTTTTTTGTACTATTTATTTTTTTATAATCATTGCTGAGAACTATATACTGCAGTATTTTATTTTTTTGAAAAAAGACTTTCATTTTATTTATGTGAACAATGCTGATTTAATATTTAATTAATAGCAATTTTTAATCAAAACACATGTTTTAACGAAATGTTAGTGTACTATGTCAGAAGCCGTTCCAAAAACCTTTCGACTGATACCTCATTCATTGTTGTGCATTTCATAAATGCATAGAAAAAAGGATGTTGATAATAGTAATATCATGATTTTTTGGCCGTTGATTATTTCAAGGGGAATTTCTTTTTCTCTTTTTGTCATTCTCTTATTTTCTGTCGCAAAACATTGTGATTTCTCTAAGAAATAACTACAATTTTCTCATGTTATTTAGTTGTTTGGAATTTCTGAATTAAAATTAAACCTTTTAAGGTTCTAAAATAAACACAAAATATTTATTCAATAGAATTTATTTTTGTTTCTGCACTTTATGAATTTTGTAACACCTGTCACAAAGAGAAGAATTGGTAGTGGTGGGAGGGGTGCCAAATTGAAACTTTGCCCCAGGCGCAATTTTGGCTTTGCATGGTCCTGTCCACAGACATTCGATATTTTACTTTTGCACTCCAGTATTGAGCTCCACAAAGTTAAATTTCAGGTTTACACATAGTGCCTATTAGAGATTCTTTTAAGGATCCTGCACCTTGCTTCTTTAATTTTTTTTTTTTTTTTTTTTATATAAATAGTGGTACACTTTGCTATTACTAAACGAGAATCTTTTTATTATTATTATTATTATTATTTGATTGTAACCACGCAAAATATCTTACTTTGATTTTTTTTCAAATGAAAAATATTTGTATTTTGTTATAACTTTCATTTTTCGCTAACACTGGAGATGAATTTTACTGTTTGACAGTTATCAGATGACGAGGAAGCTGCAATAAAATTGTCTTAGTTCAAAAAATAAAATGTTTACTGCAATGATAAAAGATATTTGTAATTGCATGCCTGCAGTTTAAATTGAGTTTTATTGTATTACTTTATTCTATAATATTTATTTGTTCTTTTACTTTAAGTAATATAAAATAGTTTGTGAAAGTGTAATTTTCAGATGTTATATTTTTAAATAATCACTTTCACACTAACAATGTTATTTTTGTTTTCAAACATTTCATTTGACACCCATGATGACGCTTGGCAACAATGGTGTTGTGGCATAACAGAAAAGTACCCAAAAAAGTTCCACCTGTTTTTTGTAGTTTTGTTTCATTAATAAAGATGAGGTAAAATACAAACCTCAATCATTATTGTCACTATTAGCTTGCATTACCCTATACCAGCACTCAAGCAGCTGATGGATATTCTGCAACTAAAAAAAAAAAAGGCTTAGTCTTTTGCCACTAAGAATTCGATTGTTTTTTGCACCTCATCTTCAATCTGAAATTGCTGTTTCATAATGCTTGAAAAAATGTTTAAATACACGAGTTAATATATACAGTTTGCATTGTTTATGAGTAGATAGATTTAGAAAACGCACCATAGATTCACTTTGGAATCATCGAAAAACAATTAACTAGGAAGAAAGTATTCTTCTAACAAGAGGGTGTTGCAGTACATAATGCTCAGAGGAGCAACATCAATACAGAGCAGATTGTAATCATATGGTACAATGTCTCGTGAGTAAGTTGGATGTTGTTAAAAATCCTTATTACAAATCATTTTATGGTATGGCAGGCCATTTAACTTCTATGTGCCCTATCATTATCAATCTGTAAGATCACTTGCTAATTCTGCACGTCCAGTATAAAGTCAGTTTTTCAAAAAAATTTCTGGCAAATGATTTAACAGAAAAGCGTAATGTGCACTAGTAACTGTTTCTGCAGGTTTTAGGCCCTCATAATACAGCACACCACATTCCTCCAATGCTTCCATTTTTACTTTTATTAAAAATAAATTTTACTCAAAATTAATATCTTACACACATAATCTGTTTGTAGAGTATGATCAGGTGTGTTCACTTTTTTTACAAAAATTAGTAAGTCCTACCCTAAACTCATCCCAATCGCGCCCATCGGCCTAATCGTTCGGAGTTTTCATGGTTTTCTTCGAGCCGTGGATTTATCCATGCGTAAATACGGATTAGGTTCCCTTAGAAAGACCCCCACGAAGGGCACTCCCCCCGGGCTTATATCCCTAGTGTAGATAATTGGCCGTCAATAATCAACCCAACCCAACCCCTACACTAAACTCTCTTTTAGATATGCCTTTTATTATGAACAGGTAGAATTTTTTTTTTTATACTTAATGCATGAAATTCTTGTAAAAATATAATAATTATTGCATATCTGGCAACTCTATAATGTATAGTTATTACTGGATTAATGTAATTAAATGTATTCTTTTTTTTTTTTTTTTCAGATATTCATAGAAGATTTCAATTTATCTCTGTTCTCCCTAAATTAAATATGCTAAATTATGCCACATCATCTTCAGAGGTATTATTATTATTTTATAATATATATTTACATTATATATTATACAATGTTTTATGGAATAAATTAAATGCTTTTGTGATAAATTGAGTAATAAGTGCTTTAGTGACAATTTAAGTGGTTAAATGATTAAGCTGGTTTGTATAACAAAATTTAGTACAGTAGACTCCCTTAAATCCGCATAGCTTAAAACCAGAGGCTGTGCGGATTTCTGGTCACTGTTTTGTGTACATTTTTAAACAGTAATTTTAATTTAATAATGCACTCTAAATTATAATAAATGCTTACAATAAAGTAAAGTAATAAAAATTAAGAATTTTTTTTTTTAAATATTAAAAGTTAAATAAATAATTAATAATGAGATATTTTTTTCTTGAATTATTCAGTGAAACTCTCCTTATAAATATACACAAATAATTCACATCAAAATCTTAAAATAACAAAGTTTTATTTCATGTTTAGCCATACTTAATAACCAAAAAGCTTGATTAATACATATTGTATTTGGTAAAAAGATCGTGATCGCCACACTGATATCAGTGCTATCTTAAAATTTTTCAGAAATAAATTTGTGCTTCCTTCATAAGAAAATATGAGTTCAACCATATTAAAATGTGTACAGAATGATATAAAAATAATAAAAAATTAAATTTTTCACCTACATCTTAATTGTAAGTTTCATTGTTTACATCTGAAACAATGTGTGGAATTTAGAAGATTGCAGATTTAAGGAAGTCTACTGTATATTTAATTTTGCATGATTTTTATAACTCTTGTGAGATTTCTGTAAATGTTTATTACTGTTAAAAATTTCTGTGTTTGCTTAACTATTGCCAAAAAATAATCTTTGCATTAGTAAATTATGATTGACTATGGTATGTATATACTGTAAACTTTTCAAGGTGCTGCTTGAAAAATCTTATTTTAGATCAGGATATTTATTAAGAAGATATTACCACATGACCAAGGTAGTTCAGTTTTCCAAAGAGGTTCAACTTAATAAAGGGAGTTTATTTTGCATTATAAACTCTCAAATAATAAATATCTTAGAGCCTTTTGAAAATAGATGTAGGGCCAAATCACCAAATTTAAGCATTGGCTTATGCTCAGAGCAGCAACTGAAGATTTTAGAGTATTTTTGTCTATTTTGGAAATATAACAAATTATTAAAAACAGAATTGGTAAGTATTTATAACATCACAAACAGATTAAAAAGATAAATATTGGAATTGTTCCTTGGTAAATGCTAATTGTTATTAAACAATTAGTGTCATAGAAAAACATGGAAATTAAATGCTTGGCTTCCCAAAAATTGGATACTTTATGAAATTATTTAGAATTAGAAGTTATTGTAGAATCTGACTATTTTTAGGTGTGTTCGTAATTATATAAATACGTAGCACCTATAGTGTCGTCGTCTGGTCCGTCCGTCCATCCGTCTGTCTGTCCATCCGTCCGCATATAACAACGCAGAAACTACCCAACCGAATGGTTTGAAATTTAAAATATATTATCTTTGCAGAATTTTGTCGAGTCATTTCAAATTTTATGAAAATCGAATCAAAACTTTAGAATATATTAATAAAAATATTAAGAAATTTGAATTTTTTAAGAAAATTGGTTCTTTCTTGTTATAGGAGGTTCGGAGGTTTAATGATCAAGCGACCGAGATACTTATTTTATGACAGAAATTAATCTGCAGACAATATAATTCATTTCACAGGATTACAAAATTATCAAGATCTAAATATTTATATAACTAGCTATAGTACGAACGCATCTCATTTGTCACGTTTGACGTGCAATTTCCAACTGGTTAAAATATCTCTTGGATCTAAAATAGATAACAGTTTTTTGTAATGACATACCGACAAGTGTTTTATATTTTTACTTTTCATCTAAATCTTCAAGTCATGTCCTATAGAAAATTAGAATTTCTTGATGATACTGTGTGTCTTTATTCGTATTCTATTATTCTATACTGTCAATGTAAGTTATTTTAAAGGAACAGAATGGCAGATTGCACTAAGACCATGGGTGCATAAAATGGAAATTTGGTATTGAATAAAAGTCATTGGGGATTTCACAGATAAATTCTTTGTCGAAACCTTTTTTGTGACAGAATTCAGCAGCATTTCATTGTTTCAGAATGACAAATTTGGATAAAATAAAATGAAATCATCTTCTGGAATTGAGCTGACTTACAATGCATTTTAGTATGTTATATTTCAAGCATTATCAATTTACAAAATATTCTTTCTACTGTGCTGCCTATGAAAAAATGAAACTTTGATGTTTTTTCCTTGAAACAATAGTTAAAACAGTTAGAACCTTGTCATTCCAAGGCAAGGATTCGCTAATATTCCCAAAATATAAACTGTATATACCATTGAAATGTATAATGAAAGGGGAAAGAATAGGTAGACAGACATGCTATTTTTGGATCCTAATAAAATTCACTAAAGGCCAGTAAAAAATGAATTATTTCAAAAAAATATTATCTAAATAAGTATAGTATATCAGTACAAATTTTTTGCTGGTGCTTTTTCATTCACATCTCTCCTAAATTCAAAATATGGGTTTTAAAAGAAATGATATCAAAATTCAAGTGACGCCTTGGCGTGACTTTAATGGGTTTGTTTTAAAATTCAATTAAAATAATTTTTGGTTTGTCTCCTAATGTATATTTACACATGCTAACAATACTTTTAATTTCCCAATACACCGTTAAATATATCACTTTCACTGAGCCTGTACTATGCATTAAAAACACAGGTTAAAACTCCATTTAAATTCTGCTTAAAAGCTTCGATACCATCACACAACTGTTTACACATTATATGCACACATCGGTACTTAAACATTCAACTGCTCTGTCTCAAATACATGCAAATTAAACCTGATGTGCATGTGCATTAACAAATTCTATCGATTACAAATTAATTAAGGTTTTAACTGCTTTTCAATGACCTCCCCCAATTAAAACACTTTAAAAGAAACATTTATGGCAAGTAAAATACACATAAAACCAAATTTATATATAATTAAAAAGCAAACAAATTAACTAACCTAGCATTAAATTTTTCAAATAAAATTTTTCCTAATGACTTTGGGAGAATATCAGCAGTTTGACCAAACATACAAAGTTTTTACTTCACACAGCTACAAGCTTCTTCCCAGACAAAGTCTTCAGAAGGCATCTTTTCTGACTAATTACACTAAATTCTGTACTTAATATAAAAACAAAAGTAATATCTATGTATGCATAAGAATTATTTTGTGTTTTTTCCCGTGTCATGCATGGTACTTCCAAAGTTGATCACCTGTTTTTGAAAAGAGAGCGGAGGGGATAGGGGTACATGCCATAATTTTGATTTAGTCAGTTGAATTTAATAAAAAATTATACACGTAACTGTTTATCCACCAATACTGATAATGATTCATTAATGATAAAACTGCATGGACCCAATTTAGCAGATTTTTGACTCATAAAGTTATAAATCCTGATGGAATGATGTAGCTGAAGAATGGATAAGACATCCCGATTTTAAAAATTAATTTTGTTTGAATGATTATTGTGTGATTTGTAAATAAAAAATACTTGCCTACACATTTTCATAAAACTTCTTTTTTAGTATTTCAATTTATTAAAATTAATGGCTATTGCTTGAGTTTCATCTTTGCAATTTATATACAGTCAAACATTGTTAGCATTAAATATCTTAATGTGAAATTTTGCTTAAAATTAATTAATAATGCAGGCCTAACACATAAGATATATACTATTATTTTAACAGTTAACAAAAAAATAAATAAATAAAATAGTGCATCTTTTGATTTTATGTTAAAAGATTTGGCTGTAAATGCATTATATGATGTTTTTTTTTTATTTATTTTTTTAATGTTGTTTAAATATTCATTGTTTTGTTCTCTTTCAGTGACCCATCAAAGTCTTTGCACTTTTTCACAATTGTAAGATTGTCAATCCATGTAAAATTGCTTTCTATCTTGAATATCGCTTCTTGTTGATTCTAGTTATGAATTAATGAGATCAAAATGTCTCATTCCCTTTCCAGATAACTTAAAATCATTATCAACATTGGATGAAATTTTGTTTCTGACTTGCTCGGAAGTTATCCAGTTTTAATTTTGTTTTATATGTTTAAGTTTTTTTTTTCTATTAATATCTAAATATAGTAATAATAAAGAATGCTGTATATCAGTTTTACAGTTGCTTCAACTTGTAGATTAAGAACTTCCATAATTTTAAATAAAAACAAAATATTCATATGCTTTTCTATAAAGTAACATATAATATTACAGTTATGTTAAAAATAAATGTTAGAAATCATGGAATTTTTTTTTCATTATTTACCATTTATGGTAATGTGGAAAATAAATTTGCAAAATCATACAAAAATATGACTGATCCACAAGTGTTTTGTTCTCTTTCAGTGACCCATCGAATTCTTGGTACTTTGTCACAGTTGTAATGGTTGCCAATCTATATAAAATTACTTTCCATCTTCAATATCACCTCTTGTTGATTCTAGTAATAAAATAATGTGATGGTGCAGTAGATAAAATGTCTCATTCTCTTTCCAGATAAATTAGAATTTCTCAAAGCCATACCAGGGAAGGGGTTTATAGAATTCCACTCTCATCCCCAAATTTTACAGACCTAAGTTTATTTATTGAAAATTTTTGAATTTCTTTTTTTAAAACAAGAGGACACGGGTCTTAAAAAAATTAAAAATCTGAGCCTCAGGTGCATCAGGACCTGCCTTGGACTATACGCACCCAAATTTTCAGACTTCTACATGCGGTAGATTTTGCTAGCCATTGCACACAGACAAACAACTTTCTTTTATCAGTATAGATAATAATATATATGTTCAACCCTTAATCCATAACATCTTTTTTATATTTTGTATTTCAAAGCATCATAACCCTTTAGGATTGAATGACTTTCAAGGAAGTCACAAAATTCAATAAATGTAAACCCACATGATCATGTGTATTCAGTCTTAAAATATTATATTAAATACACTATTTTAGAATCAGAATAAAGTGAATGTAGTATATCATTAATAATATTATATTCCCCATATTGAATACACTATCATAATAATTTAATAAAGTGAATGTAGTATATCATTAATAATATTATATTCACCATATTGAATACACTATATTAGTATTTCAAAAGGAATTACTTATGTTTTTTAATTGCTGAGCAGTCTCCAACCTGCTGGTCTGAGTGCCTTGCTTAAAGGGTTATCTATCTGGTCAAGGGACCAAATTCACTTGATTCACAATTCACATGGTGGTGATACACCTAACAAGATAAGATAATTGCGGCAGCACTCTTTAGTGACTTCCTTTAGTTTTCTAGTACTTGGTTGCTATTTAACTTTGTTGATTTGGCAAAAAAAAAAAAAAAAAAAAAAAGGGGGGGGGGGGTGATAATTTTATTATTTTAAAATGCTGACTTGGAATTTTGAATACTGATCTAAAAAATATCAGGCAATTTTAACATATGATATTTGTGACCACCCTGTAGTTATTTTTAATTATATATTGTGATGTATTAATTAATGTATAGTTTTGTGCCTGCAAGTTGTTTTATTATATTTTACCTTTTATTTAGAGCTTTGTGGATACCTTGAAAAAGAAATTGACAAATTCTTTACAGGTGAAAATTTTATGTCATTTTGTTATTTGTTTATTTAAACTTAGAAATCAAGTAATTTTTTATTTGCATTATGTTAAATTAAATTATGTCGCATTATGTTAATATTTTGGCATATGGAGTCAGATACTTTAATTTAAAACAAACGAAAAAAATTAATTTTTTTATTCACTCATATTAAAAATTAGTTAATTAGTAAGATTTTTAACAAAACTCTATTCAAAATTTTATGTTAGAACAAAA
The DNA here is from genome assembly GCA_963931845.1 of Maratus michaelseni. Taxonomy (NCBI): domain Eukaryota; kingdom Metazoa; phylum Arthropoda; class Arachnida; order Araneae; family Salticidae; genus Maratus; species Maratus michaelseni. The sequence continues at coordinate 143,893,067 of OZ007598.1, forward strand.
TATATAGTAAAAAAACTTCAATATACGGTATAAGAAATGTTCATATTTAAAGCCATTTTTACTTTTACAAAAAAAAGTCTTTTTGATCTTTCAACAAGGAATGATACAAGATTGCATTATATTTGTATTTAATTATAGTAATTTTCAAGAGGTTCATAAAAATTCTTATAATGTACAATCATTATAAAACAATGAATAAACAAATTCTATTAATTTAGACTCCAATGGGATATCTACAATTTTAAAACATGCATTTAAATTTAAAACAACATGTTGAATTATATCAATTAACATATATTGACAATCACTGAAAAATCCCTGATTCTTAATAATTTTTTCATGAAAACTATACATTAGAATAAAAATTAGTTTGAAGGTATTTGTTATGAATCTTTAAAATTATTATTATTATTTTCTTTAGAGACAGTTTTAAGAAGCATGTATCCAGTGCTTTGAAAGTTGTAGTTAAAGTTTATTTGCGGCATAACTTTAACAATTTTATCGGATCACTTATACATTTTAACCACGTATTCTGAATACTTTTTTCTATAGGTACCAAATTATTATGATTGGTCAAGTATTTTTATTACTAAACAGTGTTGAATATAAAAATTTTATGCGAAAATTATTGTACCCATTTTTTACATGTATACCATTTTTACAAATAATATCAATATTTTTTAATGATCCTGGGTACTTCTCTTCCATATATATTATATAAGCTTATAGAAAAAAATAACAAATTATTTCATCGTTTAAATTTAAATTCACAAAGTACTACGCATTTAAAACACTTATTTAACCAGAAATTTCCAAATTCTTTAAAATCACTTGCATTTGGTGAGGAAAAAGTGTTGCTCGTCAAATGACGTCCTTTTGCACCAAATACTCAAAAATGTTTTATTTTTTTATACATTTTCTACATTCCACAGCTAAATTTTACTGACCTGTTATTTCGCACATGAGTAGTTTCTTTAGCATTTTTTTTTCGAAATATTCTGAGTATGTGCTTTAAGGAAACCTTCGTTGTTAGTTTCTTGAAATTGGATCTGAAAAATATTCATTGCAATGTCTTTAATGAATAATAACTTTGCTCCTGAAATGTTACGATTTTTCTCTCATCTTGTTTCGTGTTTTATGATTTTAATCTAAAAACATTTTTTTTTTTCATCATTACTGATTATTTTCTATGTACTGTTGAAGGTGTTAGAAATATAATTCCAGAAATATCTGTACAACTAATTAAGAAATACTACTTCAGCTCATTATTTTCTTTAAAATAAAATTTTGGGTACTTTTCTAGTATAGGGGCCTTGGCTAGATAGAAAAAATGGCTTTGGCGAAAAAAGGAAATTTTTCATGCATATATTCTGGCAATGTATTCACTGTTTCATATACACAAGTAATATTTTCAATATTTATACAATTAATTTAATATAAAAAAAGTTATTTATCAATTTTTATATAAAAACACAATACAATAATATATTATATATATATACATATATATATATATAATATACTTATTATAAAAATTAACCATTGAAACAGAAACTGACCATATACAATGAAATTACTATACCATATAGCAGTGTCAAATTACAAATTATAATATATAGTCCTAATATATGAAGTATTATTTATTTAAATGGAAAAAAATAAAAATAAAAAAACGAGTATAAACACATATGGATGCTTATAATGTAATTCACTTTTTCAAGGGCAGGGAAACCACATTATAAGCAAATAATGATTGTTTTCTGTAAATGACACCAGCTCAATTATATACAGATCTAAACAAGTATAAACGTTCATCAGGTTTATTTTCACAGCTATTTATATCATTAGGCAACAAACAAATCCCAATTTCTGAAGTCGAAATGGCACCAAGCTTTTTTAAAAAGACACCAAGGCAATATAATAAAGGAAAAGTACCCAAATGTTGTGCTATGTACACTGCTCAAAACAATTAAAGGATATTTGAAGTTTTATATAAAATAAAGATATAAACGAAATTTTTTTTGCCGAAAATAGAAGAAGAGAATCACAAATGCAAATTTTTCTGGTTTTCAAACTGTGGAGTATGCAAATTTTGAGTTCGACGTCAAAAACGTCGCTTCAGCGGCAGCAAATGAAATTTGACTTTCAACTGGATAAAAGAGAATGAAGACAAGGATGATCGGCATTCAATGATTGCTTTGTTTCGATGAGTACGATGTCTCAGCGAAATCATTTGACAGATTCAGAAGCTTGGAGAATTGTTGGTAGGTTAGAAGGGGGCCAAACTCAAGCCGAAGTAGCGCAAGCCATTGGAGTGTCACAAAGTGTCATTTCCAGGATCTGGAACCGTTTTTTGGAGAGTGGATGTGCAGGCCGAAGACCGGGGCAAGGTAGTAGACGGGCAACAACGCCCAATGAAGATCGGTATTTAGCGTTAACAGCTCGGAGACACCGAAACATGAACGCTACTCTTCTCCAACAACACCTTCGCTCGGCTACAGGCACCACGATTTCAACTCAGACTGTCCGAAACCGGCTCCATGCTGTAGGTCTGTATGCTCGCCGACCGATGTATGTGTTAGATTAACATCAAGGCATCGTCGCGACCGCAGAGAGTGGGCAACCGAGCATGTCAACTGGAGGAGAAATGAATGGAGCAATATTCTGTTTCTGACGAGTCCCGTTTTTCTGTGCATCCGGATAATAGGCGTATTTTCATCTGGAGGGACCGTGGCAGTAGGAATAATCCTGCGTTCGTGCACGAAAGTGTCAGATTTGGCGGTGGAGGAGTGTTGGTGTATGGTGGCATCTCCATTGTCGGGCGCACTGACCTCTACATCATTCGAGATGGAGCTCTGACTGGTCGCCGATATAGGGATGAGATCCTCAGATCTATTGTAGTCCCTTACGCTGCAGCAATCGGAGATAACTTCATTTTAATGGACGATAACTGCAGGCCACATCGTGCAAACCTGGTGGAGGATTTCCTTTTCGAGGAAGGAATCGTCCGAATGGAATGGCCGGCATGTTCTCCAGACATGAATCCAATCGAGCACGTTTGGGACGCTCTAGGAAGACGAGTTTCTGGCCGCCAACAACCCCCACAAACTCTCCAAGAACTGGAAAGAGCTCTTCTGGAAGAGTGGGGCAGAATACCCCAACTCGTCATTAATAGCCTCATTGAGTCCATGCCTCAAAGGTGTTCAACGTTGCTGGCCGCCCGTGGAAACCATACCCCCTACTGAAAATGATTTTCTTTGAAGAAAACACCTTTTCTTATTCTTTTTTTCTCATATGCACAAATTGTGTTTTTTTCCTTTTGTACACAAATGCGCAATAAAATGCATTTTTTTCTGCCAAACATGTGTAATTTATTCTCATATAACCTACTATGTCTGTCGACCATGTATCAATCAGCTAAAAAGTTTCCCAGATACAAAATCCACCTAAAACTGCAATATCCTTTAATTGTTTTGAGCAGTGTAAATAACTAATATTTTTAATTATACAAGTATCAATTTTCTATAATAGTAGTAAATTTTGGAATTATTTTATAGTAAAGCTTCGGTTAATTCTGCAGCAAATAATGATATTAATGTTCTAGTTTTAATATTTTAGCCTTCATACTTCTAATTACATTTTTTTTTCCAATTGTAGCCTGAATATTTAGAAGTAATTAATGAAAGTAATCAACACAATGTTCCAAAGGGTAAGCAATCTAAATTCTATTTTGATAGTTTTATAGGTTGTTTTTTCCTATATTTATTAATTGTTTGTAATATTTAACAGTGCAAGAGTTTTATTATTATTAATAATATTTTCTTTTTTTTTTTACATAAGCATTCTTATTACATCAAGATTGATATCTTAAACAAAAATTGTCTTCAGTAGTCTGCAAGTAATTGTAATACAGAAAACATAAATTAACTTTAAGAAAAAAATAATAAGATAATTTTTATCATTAAAACTTGCTGTATGGACCATTGGCTATTGGAAATGGTTTTTTATAGATTAATTTCCTTAAAATAAATCATTGTATTCTAAGTTTGTAATTATATGTATTTTTTATTTGTGTACTTATAAAGTTTCAATTATGTAAAATTTCATCATTATATGGATTGATTTAAATTTAAGAAATACTGACTGTTTCAAAGAAAATATGTACACTGCTGTCTAAAATTAAAGGGGCAGTGACTGGACGCTTTCACTTTTTACATGGTTTGTCAAATATCCATTGAAATTCTTGACAAATTGTCTTTGAAATTCGAAGATGAAAAGTACATGTTTGACTTCAAGAACAGTAGAAACAGTATACTGCAATTAAAATATTTATATATTGAATATTTGATGAGATATGGGTGTTTATATGAAATCAGTGACGTATCCAGGGGGTGGGCTGATGGGGCTGCAGCCCCCCACGAAATTGTCAATAGTAAAATGAAAAAGTGCTTTTTTCTTTCTTTTTTAGATAAATTTCTAATTTTTTCCGTTATACTGCGGATTAGCCATTCTCGTTAGTCCATATTAGACTGTACTGACATCACAGCATAAGTAAGGGGGCTGATGGAGTTATAGTCCCCCCCCCCCCCCCTCCGCCCGAAATAGTCGAAAATCTCATGAAAAAAGTGCTGTTTTCTTCTTTTTTGAGATAAATTTGTAATTTTTTTTTGGTTATACAACAGACTACCCACTCTCTTCTTTTCAGCCCCATATTAGTTCCCATTGACATCAGAGGATATCTAAAAAGAGGAAGCGGGCTGATGGGTTTACAGCCCCCCCCCCCCCCCCTCAAGAAATAGTCGAATATCTCATGAAAAAAGTGCTGTTTTTCCTTCTTTGAGATAAATTTGTATATATATATATTTTGTCATACAACAGGCTACTCACTCTCTTCTTTTTAAACCCATATTAGTCCCCATGGACATCAGAGCATACCTAAAAAGGGAAAGGGGACAGCCACCCCCCCTCCTTAAATAGTTGAACATCTCATGAAAATAGTGCTTTTTTTTCTTCTTTGAGATAAATTTGTATTATTTTTTTTGTCATACAATAGACTACCCAGTCTCTTCCTTTTAACCTCATATTAGTCCACATTGACATCAGAGCATACCTAAAAAGGAAAAGGGGGCTGATGGGGTTACAGCCCATCCCCTCCCCAAATAGTTGAACATCTCATGAAAATAGTGCTGTTTTTTCTTCTTTGAGATAAATTTGTATTATTTTTTTTGTCATACAATAGACTACCTACTCTCTTCTTTTTAACCTCATATTAGTCCACAATGACATCAGAGCATACCTAAAAAGGAAAAGGGGGGTGATGGGGTTACAGCCCCCCCCCCCCAAATAGTTGAACATCTCATGAAAATAGTGCTGTTTTTTTCTTCTTTGAGATAAATTTGTATTATTTTTTTTCATACAATAGACTACCCACTCTCTTCTATTTAACCCCATATTAGTTCACAATGACATTAGAGCATACCTAAAAAGGAGAAGGGGGCTGATGGGTTACAGCCCCCCTTCCCTAAATAGTCGAATATCTCATGAAAAAGTGCGGTTTTTTTCTTCTTTGAAATAAATTTGTATTTTGTTTTTGTCATAGAACAGACTATCCATTCTCATCTTTTTAGTCCCATATTAGTCCACATTGACATCAGAGCATACCTAAAAAGGAAAAGGTGGCTGATGGGGTTACAGCCCCCCCCCCCTCTCGAAATATTCGAAAATCTCATGAAAAAAGGGCTGTTTTCTGCTTCTTTGAGATGAATTTGTAATATTTTTTGGATATACAACAGACTACCCACTCTCTTCTTTATAGCCCCATATTAGTTCACATTGACATCAGAGCGTATCTAAAAAGAGGAAGGGGCTGATGGGGTTACAGAGGGCTCCCTCTTCCCAAAATAGTCGAACATCTCATGAAAATAATGGTGTTTTTTTTCTTCTTTGAGATAAATTTGTATTTTTTTGTTATACATCAGACTACTAACTTTCTTCTCTTTACTCCCATATTTGTACACTGTAACACCACAGCATATCCAAAGAGGAGGAATAGGCGGATGGGGCACATGACCTCCCAAAATTGTCAAAAATGGAATGAAAAAAGTGTTGATTTTTCTCTTTATGTTTGAGATAAAATTTTAATTATTTTTTCTGTCATACAATGTACTACACTCTATTTTCTTTAGTCCCATATTAGTACACAAAGGATGGGGGTTATGGGGTAACAGCTCTACTCTCCTTCCGAAGTGGTCGCAGTGAAATTTAAAAAAAGGCTGACTTTGTTTCTTTCTTTTTAAGATAAATTTCTTTTATTTTCTGGCACGCAACGAACTTGTTTTCTCGTTAGCCCCATATGCCTCTTAGTGCTGCGATCAAAATTTCTTGAGACCACAAAATCTATTTTCAAATGACTGAAAAATAGCTCCATACATGTTTTAATGGATAAATGAATACGTATAATATGCTTAATTGACGAGATCTAGAATTAGTTTAATTAATTTAAAGAGTTTTTAAGTCTCTTCCACAGATGATACCAAGACTAAGAAGGTATATTAGTGTGCAGTGACATTAAACATTATCACCAAATCAGCAAATGTACGAACTGAATTTTTTTTTTGAGAATGGCAATGTCAAGCAAGAATACTGATTTTCGGTTTTGGAAGGGTCTTTTAAAGATGCCCAGTAGTAATACTAAAAAAATAATCTCCTGTTGATTTGTTTGTTCCTGGTCTTTTTACTAGCAAACTAGTTTTATTTACGTTATGTGCTTTTCTAGATTTAAGGCTGTTCTCAAATACAAACTGGCTACTTTATGACATATTTTTTAAATCATCTTTTTATTCCGAAACTTTGCAATCGAAACACGTTTTCCCTTTTTTTGTAAAGGTAGAAAATCTTTCAGAAAGCACTGTCCAAGTTGGCGTTTTGAATCGGATTCCCGACGCGGCAGCCAAAGAAGCGCGAAAAACGAGTCGTTAATACGTTACCAGAATCACTTATAACTCGATAAGTACTCTATTTATCAAAAAATGGAAAACTCATCTCGATCCCAAATCTCTTCCATAGTCAAGCCTGCCAGTCTAATGCCTTTGCGTTTAAAAATGTGTCAGAAAGTTTCCCGTTGATAAGCAGGGAGGAAGATGCCTTTTTTAATATTTCAGAGTACGAGTGATCCAGCAAAAGATAAAAATTCTTAATTACTCTTCTATGAAAGTACAATATTACGAATAGTGTTCTTTTCTAATCTCTCTTATTTTGACACGACAGACTTTAATAGTATCGGCATTTTTACCAATTGGAATATTTAACAAAAGAAGCATTAAATAAATTCACAGGTTAAAAATAAATTTTCTTACAATTTCACTTACCATTTTTAAAAAGTCCAGTAACATTGTTACCATAATTCAATAACTTAAAAACGGGGGGGGGGGGGGGGGGGGGGCTCGGCTTGGGTTCGGACCCGTATCCCCCCAACCCCACCCCGTTTTTCTCTGCCTATGGCCTTATTTGTCAAACATGATTTCTGTTTATAACACAGTTCAACATGTTTCGTAAGACTCAGAACATTATCGAAATTTAAGTCAGCCCCCCCCCCCCCCCCCCGAAATAAAATCCTGGATACGCCAATGTATGAAATAATTTTTAACTGTGCATGTGTGAACTACACCAAAGATTATTTTCCATGATTCGGTAAGTCAATTCTATAGAGCAACTCATTTAAAAACCCAGTCAAATATTGTGAAAACTCAGAAAGATATTGGCATTATAGTGAGCTGATTGAGAAGTTGGTAAGAAAATCCAGTTGGATGATAAGGGATTCCCCCCCAATTTGTCTATTAGCCCACTATATTGCCAATATCTTTCTGAGTTTTCACGATATTTGACTGATCTTTTTATAGGAGTTGCTCTATAGAGTTGACTACCAAATTATGGGAAAAAAATCTTTGGTATAGTTCGCTCAGGTTCGGACCCGTATCCCCCCAACCCCACCCCGTTTTTCTCTGCCTATGGCCTTATTTGTCAAACATGATTTCTGTTTATAACACAGTTCAACATGTTTCGTAAGACTCGGAACATTATCGAAATTTAAGTCAGCCCCCCCCCCGAAATTAAATCCTGGATACGCCACTGTATGAAATACTTTTTAACTGTGCATGTGTGAACTACACCAAAGATTATTTTTCATGATTCGGTAAGTCAATTCTATAGAGCAACTCATTTAAAAACCCAGTCAAATATTGTGAAAACTCAGAAAGATATTGGCATTATAGTGAGCTGATTGAGAAGTTGGTAAGAAAATCCAGTTGGATGATAAGGGATTCCCCCCCAATTTGTCTATTAGCCCACTATATTGCCAATATCTTTCTGAGTTTTCACGATATTTGACTGATCTTTTTATAGGAGTTGCTCTATAGAGTTGACTACCAAATTATGGGAAAAAAATCTTTGGTATAGTTCGCGCATGCACAGTTAAAAATTATTTCATACAAATGTCCCTATCTCATCAAATATTCAATATATTAATCTTTTAAATACTCATCAAACACTTGCTTCCAACGTAAAATTATTTAATAAATATGAGTTACTTTTAAACTACATATATATAAAACAAACCTCGACGTTTTGGTTAATCTTTATAACCATCATCAGGAGAAAAAACCTCCATAAATATGAACAGCAAAAATTAAAATGTGTTACATGATTGAGTCACAATATTCAATCTGCCAAGACGCTCAAATAACGGAAAATTATAACAACATATTCAAAATACACCTGGTGGCGCCCTCTATGAATCAGAAATGTAACTGGAACTTATGTTCAACAGAATTAAAGTCCATTTTAATAGAGTTTCATAGAGGGCGCCACCAGGCGTATTTTGAATATGTTGTTATAATTTTCCGTTATTTGAGCGTCTTGGCAGATTGAATATTGTGACTCAATCATGTAACACATTTTAATTTTTGCTGTTCATATTTATGAAGGTTTTTTCTCCTGATGATGGTTATAAAGATTAACCGAAACGTCGAGGTTTGTTTTATATATATGTAGTTTAAAAGTAACTCATATTTATTAAATAATTTTACGTTGGAAGCAAGTGTTTGATGAGTATTTATATGTTACAGGGTTGTTACGTTTAAAACATGTTTAAAACATTACATTTAAAACAATGTTTAAAACATGTTTATTGTTTATAATGTCACAATGTGACAATTCACAAATTAAATTCACATGGAAATCTTTCAATAGAAAATTAATTATTGTAGAAAGAATTTTATTGTGGATTTTTAAATTGTTCGCAACTGCTATAACGAAAAATGTTTAAATTTAATATGAAAAGGCTGTTAGATTTTTAGTTTATCTCTCTATATTAAAATAATATGATATTTTCTAAATGTTATGATTTTCAGCATGACAGTAGGTATTCAGCTGTAAGTACACAAAATTTCAAGTCTGTTAGTTATACAGTTTCTGAGAACTGGCTCTGTGACGGACAGACAGAGAACTGAGATGAATAGGGTTTCGTGAGATGAACGAAACCCTAAAAATGTTATGCTGTCACTAACCAATCATAAATTCGCTACTCAAGAATCAAATAAAGTGGACAATTTTGTAGAAATAACACCTTTATCTTGGTGGATAAGCCTTGAAAAACACGTCGATAAAAATGTCATGCAGATCATAAAACAATTACAAGCAGCTGTATGCTCTACTGCTGGTTTAGAAAGAGTGTTTTCTACTTTTGGCTTTGTGCAGAACAAAACTAGAAACCAGTTAGGTGTTTGATAAATGATAAGGCTGCCAAACTTGTTACTATTTTTAAAGAACTTAATTAAATGTTTTAGTTTAGAATAAAAAAATTAATTGTTAATTAATGTTTGGTATTTATTATATAATTTTTTTCTTCCTTACTGTTTTTTTAAAATATTTTCATTCTTTATATTTAATTTATTAATTTTTGCTCACTTTAATCAAAATTGTGCTGTTGAATGAGAAAAAAACGTTTTAAATGTTTAAAACATGTTTTAAACAAAAAAAAAACACGTTTTTTGTTTTTATAAAAAAAAAAAAAAAACATGTTTTTTTCCAACCCTGATATGTTAATTGTGCAACGTAAAGTCCTTATTAATTATTAATCTTTTATTTGCAATATTCTGTTTCTACTCTTGAACAGAACAAATCAAACATGAAGCTTTGAAGTCAAACATGTGCTTTACTTCCTTGAAGTTCAAGGAGAATTTGTCAAGAATTTGAGTTGATATTCGGCAAACAGTGTTAAAAAGTGAAAGCGTCTGATGTGAATACCGTTAAAAAAATTTAACAACAATTTTTTATGAAATTACATTTGCTAAAATACACCATTTGGGTATGGACCCAATTACAGAAGATCTACCATAAAATGCAACACTTTGGTGCTAAACTGAAGTCTGTCAACAAAAAACAAATTTTATTTTTATTTATTTGTATTTATTTATTTTATTTTTTTTTATTATTATTATTTTTTTTTTTTTTTAGACATTAAAATTTTATATATTTTTTCCATTGTACATGTTAATTGATCTGGGATTTTTTTTTTTTTTTTCAATAGGATCAGCATCTCATATTAGAGTTATTATTGTATCGCCTCTATTCAATGATAAAAGACTTGTTCAGGTATATTTCTTCATTCATATTATTATTAAAGTAATTGCCATTTATACTATTTATCAGGTTAATTCAAAAAGATTCTGACATATTAAACATTTGTAGCAGTCTATCAACAGAGTTTTGGCACGTGAAGACCAAAGGTCCCAGATTCAACTTTTGATCTGGACATTTTTCACTCAGTTAGAATTAAATGAATTTCATCAATTTATAATTGAAATGAAATTAGTTTCTTTTTTATGTTTATCATTTGATAAATAAATCAATATCATATACCCTGTGTAATCACTAAATGTGATAACTGTGTTGATGTTGGAGAACTCATTATAACTGCCTATCACATGTAATGAGTAAGATATTTTTTTTTAAATGTTAAATTAGAATTTTTTTTCTTACTGTGCTTTCTATAAAAAATATATGCAAGGAAAAAATATTGAAAAAATCTCAGTTTTACTATAGTTTATAGTTATAGAATATTATTTAGCAGGTTATTTCAAAAAGATTCTGACATATTAAACATTTGTAGTAGTCTATCAACAGAATTTTGACATGTGAAGCCCAAAGGTCCCAGATTCAACTTTTGATCTGGACATTTTTCACTCAGTTAGATTCAAATGAATCTCATCAATTTATAATTGAAATAAAATTAGTTTCTTTTTTTATGTTTATCATTTGATAAATAAATCAATATCATAATACCCTGTGTAATCACTAAATGTGATAACTGTGTTGATGTTGGAGAACTCATTATAACTGTCTATCACATGTAATGAGTAAGATAGATTTTTTTTAAATGTTAAATTAGATTTTTTTTTCTTACCGTATTTTCTATAAAAAAGATATGCAAGGAAAAAATATTGAAAAAATCTCAGTTTTACTTTACATTTATCTGGTATTTGTTTCAAAAGTTTTTTATTTTTATTTTTTGGTAAGTTTCAATATATATTTAATGATTCATATATCTATTTAGAATTTGTATCGATGTTTAGATTCAGTTTTAAGTGGTGCCAAATGGAATAAAAAATTCCAAAATATTTTAATACTAGGGAATCAAACCCGGGCTTCCCAGGTTACAGAACATCGCTGAAAACTATTTTTTTTTTATTTAAAATTCTAACAGATTTTTTACACTTAATATATATATGTACTAAAAAGGAAGGATTTCGCTATGGTACTCCATTGTAAAATTTGGTAATTTTTTAAGTTCCAATATTTGAAAAACGGCAGTCATTAGATTTGAAATTTATATCAAGAAAAATAAAATTTTTTTACCTTTCTAAAGCAGTTTGTCTAATAATTTTCTAACAAATACTTTTCGAGCTATTAATTTTTTCAGTAACTTCAAATGTTTCATTTTCCAAGATTAATCTGTGGCAACGATTAGTGAAAAACCCAGCCGTCAGCAACACATAGCTTTTTATTAAAGAGGATGTTTAAGTTTAAAAGTTTTATTTGCATTAAGCTTATTATTGAAGCTTACAGTTTTGTATTATTTTTTTTTTTAGAAAAGAATTTTAATTATGGTATTTAAAAAAAAAAAAAAAAATTAAATCATAAAAATGGTAATGTTAAAGCAATTATTTAATCAAAATTTTAATGACTTTTTTTGATAAATATTTTTTAAAAATTCCAATAATATGCTAATTGTTGCTACATTTTGTTTTCTTATTTTTTTTTTCTTCACAATTTCATGAGTTGTTCTCTGATGTTGGTGAACCTTATTTATTATTAACAGAGTTGGATCAATTCCAACAGAATACTCAGTATTAACTACAACTTTCACCTTGACTATCTGTTGGTGAACCCAGGGATATTTGGCTTAATACCAAAGGTCCCTGATTCAAATTCTGGCCTGAATGCTTTTCAACTCGGTTGAAAAATTACAACTCGTGTGATTTATTAGTGTAATTACGTTAACAGACCAGATGACATTATCAAAATGAAGTGAGTCTATCTGAGTGAATTGTGTCCACCAGATTTGTCCAGGGTAGCTCAATTAGAGCATTGCAGCTTAAACCAAAGGTCCCTGGTTCTGGACATCCTGGCCTGGATACTCTTTCACTCAGTTGTAAAATTACAACTCATATAATTTAAGGCACTTCCTTTTTATAATGGCCTTGGTAAGAGAGAAAAAAATCCACAAACACTTTCTGGCAACCCATTAGTCCTTCATACATACCATCAATTTATTCAGTATTTCACCATTTAATTCATGAAGTCCAAACAATTTATCTAATACTAGCTACCCACCCGGCATTGCCCGGGCGCGAGATAATAACAATCTCAGAGCAAGGTGTTAACCCCCTCCCTCCCCATACCCGCAAATATAGCGAATAATTTGTTCAAGAAAACCACCTTCACCTACATTAACGTGATCATTAAAAAAAAGAATTACATTTTTCTGATAATTAGAACATAACGAAGACTCTACACTAAAATTGCCGGCAGATGACAACACTTCCCATCCTCAATTTCAAATCTGTATCTTAATTAGTTATCTAAATTTTTGTTCATTAGTAAAAATTGGCAATTATTTCCTTTCATTTTCGCAAACTAAATGGAGGGATCGGCCAGAGAAACATATCTCTTTGTAGTTCAGTTTTTAATGAAAGCAGATCCCTGTCTGAAACTTTCTGGGATTTTTTTCACTGGTGCCGGCAGATTTTTGGCAGTTTTTTTGCATAAATTAAGAAAAATTACTGGCCGAATTTTTCAAAAATCACATAGTCTGATGCCGAATTTTTTTTTACATATGCTCAGAAATTTTTAAATTGATATCTTAATTAGTTTTCTTAAAATTCGCTAATTAATAAAATAATTTCGAATTTTTTCATTTCTGCTTACAAATTCACAAAAGCAGTTCTTTTCTTTAACCATTTTGATTTAAAAGATGGCATTTTCGATGTGATGTTTAATGATATTCTAATTAATATCTAGAGTAATTATCAAAATATTAAAATTCTGAGACTCAGGTGCACATGGTCAGACCTTGGACTATCTAAATTTTCAGACTTCTAGGTGGGCTAGATTTTGCTAGCCATCACCAACAGACACACACACACAGAGCGAAACTTTATTTTATTAGTATAGATTTACATACAGAAGCAATTTATTTAATATTTACATTAATTAGGAATATAATAACTATGAAAGATCATTGAGATAATAATTATCTGTACTACCTGTTTTACAACAGACATTAATTTATTTTAAAACAAACATCAAAGAGCAGTGCACATGTCTAAAAGCTTCAAAAAACACTTTCAAGTTACACCCAATCTAATACTACATATTTTTTTTTAACTTTTAAGTATATTGACTAGATTTAGTGTTTTTTGAAGCTTTTAAACATGTTCACTGCTCTTTGATGTGTTTTTAAAGATAAATTAATGTCTGTTGTGATAGGTAGTACAGATAATTGTTAGGTTAATAAATGACATTATGAAACATCACAGTTAAAAAAAAAAAAAAACTGATCATTGAGATTACAGACAATTTATTGCAATTAATATAAAATGTTAAAAACATTAAAAAGAAAGATGTTTCAGATTCCATAGAATCCCTCATTAGCAAATTTTAAAGTAAAAGTCATAAAAAGTTGTAAAAAATCAACTCACAGAAAACATTGCATCAGACTGTACATTTGCGACAAGGTGACAGTTGTAGTTATATTAACACTGATATTGAATTAATATTCTGTTGGAATCCGATACAGCTTCGTTAATAGTTAAATCAGTAGTTCTGGTTCTTAGAAGTTGAACTTTCCTAGAAGCATGGTACACCAGAATTACCAATTTAACTATTAATGAAGTTGAATCGATTGCAACCGGAATACTCAGTGTTAATATATAACTACAACTTTCATCTTGATTGTCTGATGCAATGTTTCCTGTGGGTTAATTTTTTACAACTTTGTATCACTTTTACATTAAAATTTGCTGATGAGGTATTCTATGGAATCCAAAATGTCCCTTTTAAATTTTTTTAGTGTTTTTAACATTCTATATAATTGTAATAAAATGTCTATAATCTCAATGATCTTTTATAGTTATAAATATATTCTGACATAGTACTATTGTTTACATCAAAAGAAACATAATGCTACTCTTAGAATGGTTAAATAAACTATTTAGCCATCCAAACACTTCTCTTTTCTTTCTTCTGCAATTTCTGATAGTGCATCTCCAGATGGTTTCTATTTCAACATACAGTAGTGTAATATAGCCATTTTCCTAGTATATTTCAGAAAGTTAAATACCTTTCTCTTTAAAAAAAATAAATAAATAAGAAGCTATAACATCTATTTCTGTCAATGACAGATTGCAAAATTAAGCAAAATTGAAAATTTTGAAAATGAAAAAAGTTTAATTGAGGTGAAACAAATTTCACAAGTTGAAGAAATGTAAACTATGTCAAAGTTAAATTTTTTGTCCGTAGATTAGTTAGATTTGTTACCATTTCATTTTCATGGTTATTTGTAATATTTATCAAGAAATTTTCCTAAAGCTCCAGTTATGCCAAAGCTACTTTAAAAAGGAATTATCTAATTTGAAAACTGGTTTATGACAAGTTTATTGATACAGTTATCAAATGCACAAAGAAATATGATTATTTTATTATTTTTAGCGTCATCGATTGGTAAACGATGTTTTACAAGAAGAACTTAAAGGGGCAATTCATGCATTATCCATTCAGGTATTAACTTTATAAAAGCAGTCTTCTTTTGTATGTGTGTATTGTGTGCTGATGCAATATAAAAATTTCTGAAATGTTTTTAATTTAATTTTTAAAAAACTATATTTTAATTATTGTTTTATTTAAATTTTTGGTACTTTTATGTTAGCCAGGTGCAAGTGATAAATTACCAAGTATTGTTTCCATCACCATTCGTGTTCCATTATTGTATTTAAAATTAAACTTTTCATTAATTTTATTTGAAATACTACATTAGAAATATATATATATATGTCTTTTACTCATTTATACAAAATAAATCAATGATAAATATTACTATAAATCAAGACATTTTATTTCAACATCAAGGGATTGTTTCTAATTTACACAAACAAAAAATTAAAGCTTCTATTGGTGAGGGGAGAAAAATGGTATTGGCAAAATTTGTGCCCAGCTAACATAAAAGTAACCAAAATTTTTTAAGGGAAGAAATTTTAGCTTGATAAAATTTTATTTAAACCTTATACTATAATGACTTTGAAAATTATCATCCTATCATACCTATTTTTTTTAAACAGAAATATATAAAAATTTATTTATCATTTAAAGCAATAATTTGTATAGTATTTTATGTTCTAATTTGTGCAATGTATCTTAATCATTTCTATGATTGGAAGTGTGTTGGTGGGTACAACATTTGGTGTCAGGAATCATTGCAATATTTTTTTTTTCCCTTGGGTCTCTATTTTGTAAAAAGAAAGAAACCTTATGAAACATTATATTTTTAGGAAAAATAATATTTTTTAATGTATGATCTAATCTAATTAATCAAATCCAAATTATACTAACCATTTTTAGGTTCTGCTACTAAATATTTTCCTTTCGGGTAAGCTTGTTTTTTTTTTTTTTGCAAATGATAAATTCCAAATCTTAAAGAGAGAAATAAATACCAGTGGGTAAGACCAAGCTATGCTTTGTTAAAATTAGCTTTCTGTTCAACTGATTGGTTGAATTCTGTTTTCAAGAATTTTCTATGTACTCTGATTGATTGAATCATGTATCTCTGCTCCTGTTGGGAATTTCTAAACTATTCCTTCAGACTCTTGCCAAAATTAAAAAAAAAAAGTTACAAACTTGGCAACATTCTTTCATTTGGTGCCAAGCATGTGTTTTGGCATTGGTAATCTAATCTTAAAAGTTGATTTTCCTGCAAAATTTGGCAAAATGTTGCCAACTTTGCAGCTTTATTTGCTGCCAACTGTTCAACAGCTTAATAACTGTTTCAACCTTCATTCTCATTGAAATGTATTGACCCCAAAATGAGTCACTAATCAAATTTTCTTGAACATGTGACCTAGCTCAATGGCCTTCTCGTACCCCAAAATGGTAGGATACAAAATTTAGTTAAAATCATTAGCCGTTTTGAGATAAAATTTGCATATGTATACACACACACGATTTGCTCGTATTATAATGTACAATATAATATAAATAAATAAGAAAATATATTTATGAAGAGTTCGCTTTTATAAAAAAGGATTTTTTTGTGAAATAGAATTTTGTGGCTGCACCCCCATTTATTAAATGGAATCTTGTGAAGAATCCCATTTTATTAAATGGAATTTTGTAAAGGGGGCTAAAAGAAGATCCAATATTTGCCTGTGTTGTTCCCGCCCCCTAGCTTATGCGAAATGGGTTGGCAATATTCAAAATTTCAAGTTCAAATAAGAAGCTTTTTTTCCCAAAGGCAATTGGAGTATTTTTGTACGTAATTCTTGGTTTGGATCAGAGTTGTAACTGAGCAAACCAATTGAGTTGAAACTCATAAATTTGATTCACTTTTTGAAAAATGGGCCTGAATTAAAGAGCAAAATTAATACCAGTCACTGGCCACAGGGCCACTAAATGAAAAAAGTGACTATTAAAAAATTGTATGTCAGCGGCCATCTTATGGCCACTTTCCTACAAGGAGAGAGTAAAATTTCCTTGCATTCCATGACGGATTCCACTTTTGTTGGATTCAGTATGTTATTATTAACATATTTATTTGGGCTATTTAATTTTAGATTAATACTAATACAAATTTTAACACAAGTTTATACTGTTTAGCACTTTTAAGTAAAAAAGTGGCCACTAATGAAATTTCCCAGTTTTTTCCTTTTACATGAGTTGAGTTCAACTCAAAAAAATCTGTGAGTTTAAATCGAGATTACAATTCAAATTCATTCCATTTTTTTTTCATAATTTCTTTAAAAATATTATGTTTGTTAAAAACGTGTTTTTTTTCCCCTTCAAATATCAGTTCCCAAAAATTAATGAAACTCCAGTGTAGAATACTGAAGAAACATGTGTGTGACAATGTGTTATGTTATGTGGCTGGATGCAGCAAAAAGCTTAAACACCCTTGCTTCAAAACCAAAGTTAAGCAAACTCACTTGTTCTTAAATTTTTCAAACTGAAAATTGGAATGTTTGTTTTTATTACAATTTTAAAATTTAATTTTAAATTATTAAATAATTTTTTACTAAAACAATTTTAAATTATTAAATACATTTTTCATATTTTTTCTGTTTAAAAAAAAAACTTATTTTACTTTAAGGAGTAAATGAATATATATATTCTTTTTTTTTTTTTTTAAATAAATGATTTCGATTTCATATAATTGAATCAGAAATGAAATTTGTTTAGTTCATTAATCAACAAAAAAATTAATATCTACATAATTTTATTAAAAAAAGTCATACTCTTATTAAATGTCATACACTATTATATTTTATCCTTTTTAACACTTTCCAACCTAGTTGAAAAGTGTTTATGACTTCGGTTTGTCTGGCCGTCTGTCCGTGCTCTAACTCCCGTAAATATGCTCGGATTGCCCTGCAATTTTTATATGTTATAATCGTTATCTATAGCATGTTCCCTATTTCAACGGAAGTGTGTAGCACTTATAGTTTTTTTACAGGGACACTCAAAAGAATTCCGTTACATTGCAGTCTATGGGGAAAAATCATTTGCGGTTTATTTAAATAATGTTTCACTATTTTAAACGCATTGAAATTTATATATATCACTAAGGTGCATTAGAAGAAGCTTAATATGGAATAGGGTGTGCATAGCACTTATACTTACTTTACAGGGACAGTCAAAAGAATTCCGTTACATTACGTATAATCCAAAGCATCTGAGATGATTCCTCATTTTAATTATGAGTAATATTAATTTCAAATGAATTTTCAACTCTTATTTTAGAATTTATTTACGAATTTCACTCACACGAAAGCCGGAGATAGTAAAAATATCAACTGTCTAGGTTGCACCTGCTGCCATCTGTTGCTGTCTTAATGAAGTAAAAATAATTTCTTTTGCAGAAATCTATAATCAATTAGAATAGTAAAATGTCAAACGAAATTTAAATAATTATTGATGATAAACTATCTTCCTATCACATAGTGTTTCATTTTTTTTTTTTTTCCATAATGAATTTAAGCCATGCTGTACAATATTATAAGTGCAATAAGTTTTAAACAAATTATGTTTCCAAGATTCTTTTTTCATAGTATTTAGATGATTTATATGCTAGTAGCTCCAACTAAATGCATTTTTAGTTGTGTTTTCAATGGAGTTTTCAATTACTTTTTTACATTAAAAAAAAATGTCAATTTCATATGGTCAAATGTTTTTTAGTAGTATTATATTTTTTTGCTAAAATTACTGCAAAAATAAAAAGGAGCGAGCGAAGCGGTCTCAATGTGAATTGCTTCGCAATTCATGGGGGGTTGGTGTTAGCAAGTAGGAGGCTGAGCTCCCTAGTAACTTTTTATTGCATTATGTTAGAAGCAGGAAATTGTTACTCAGCATTGGGACCATAGACATTTTATATATTAATTTCCACTTGATATTCTCAACCATTCCTGAGAAAAACAGTCTTGACAGACAAGGGGACAAAAAACAATCCTAATAAGGATGCTTTTTTTAACACTTTCCAACCTAGTTGAAAAGTGTTTATGACTTCGGTTTGTCTGGCCGTCTGTCCGTGCTCTAACTCCCATAAATATGCTCGAATTGCTCTGCAATTTTTATATGTTATTGTCGTTATCTATAGCATATTCCTTATTTCAACGGAAGTGTGTAGCACTTATAATTCTTTTACAGGGATACTCAAAAGAATTTCGTTACATTGCGGTCTATGGGGAAAAATCATTTGCGGTTTATTTAAATAATTTTTCACTATTTTAAATGCATTGAAATTTATATATATATATCACTAGGGTGCATTAGAAGAAGCTTAATATGGAATAGGGTGTGCATAGCACTTATAGTTACTTTACAGGGACAGTCAAAAGAATTCCGTTACATTACATCTATGGAGAAAAATCGTCTGCGGTTTATTTAAATAATGTTTCACTATTTTAAACGCATTGAAATTTATATAAGGTTCATTACAAGAGACTTACTATAGAATATTGTGTGTATAGCAGTCATCGTTCATTTACAGGGACACACAAAAGAATTCTCTACTGTATGTTAACAATAATTCCTGGAAGTGCGTTTTAAGTTACTGAATGCAATTTTAATTTTAAATCGCTTTTTGTATATTACGTGGTGTGTATAAATTCTGTAGATCCTATACAGGGAAGCACAAAAGTTCGGGAACACATTTCCGTATTATTTAACTCTAGACGGAGAATTTTAAACTGTGCTACGTGTTTCCTAACTGAACTAAAATTTAGCATCCTATGTAGTATATATACAAATCTATAGATCCTATACAGGGCTGAATAAAAGTATTCGGATTACTTAGATGTTATCTTTTAGCTTATTAAAGAGTATGATTCGTAAAATTATTTTGGAAGCGTTGGAAAGTGTTACATAATCTATGCTTGACGCATGATTTTTCGTTCTTGTTTTTTTTTTTTAAAGACTGTTCTCAAGTCCAAAATGGATATTTTCTGTCACATTCATGAGATCATTTTGAATCTTGGACGCGAGTAATGTGCAGGTGCCTTTTTTTTTTCAGAAACTGTGAAATTGAATAGCTTTCTTCATTTTTCGATAAATTCAAAGAATTGTTTGAAAACTGCTGTCAAAGTTGGGGTTCTAAACTGAATTTCCTGCCATGACATGCCAACAAAGGTCATCATGAAACAGCAATCTCTTATAATAAAAAAAATAATAACATATTTATTGAAAATTGGAAAACACTATTCCATTCCAAATTACTTCTAAAATACAGTGACCTCTCAGTTATACAACTTTCAGGGGACCGTAGAAAAAAGTCGTATAACTGAGAGAGTCGTATAAGTGAGAGACTGTCTCATTATACAAGTTTCAAACTTTATATGCATTAATTATTTTACCTATATTAAAAATGATACGTTTTGAGTACTAAGAACAGATTTTAACCAAATTTATAAAATAATATTAAAAAATAAAATATAAAATGCATTATCAAAAGTTCACAAAAAAGTTCACTCACCACTATGTTTATTTTGTAGATTTACAGATCAGATTTTCTCGAAAAATGAAGTGATGTTAGTTTGTCTCTGTCGTCGATGAAAAGAGAAAATGTCGTTTTTAAGTCTATTAAAGCTTTTAAGCTATTTTGAGAATAATAATTTTGGTGGACATATAATTCTTTAATGTATTTAAAGCGGCACTTGCTTCTGAAAAATTTACAACAGCAGGAACATTGCTCTCATCTTCGTCACCCTCCTCGCTCAAGTCTTCATTATTGATATCCTCAAAGATTTATCATTAAAGGATTCCCATACGCTAAAAAAAAATCGCCTTCATTTGTTGAACTAGGAGTTTGATCTTGTGAAAAACCGCATTTCCTAAAACAATTCTTAACGATCTGCGATGTCACATTTTTCCTTGCAGATGCTGTAAGATGCACAGCATATAAAATGGAAATTGCTTTAGCTTCCTTTTTTGTTTTCCCGATCAAAAATAAAACGACAAATTGAACTCCTTCTGTAGTTTACTTGAAATTCTTTATAATCCCTAAATCTAATAGCTTTTTATAAATCTCGGTTTGTAGAATTTGCTGGCAAAAATCGAACTTTAATTTGTTGCAGAAATGGTAGATCTTTTATATCTGGATGTGATGGACTTTGATCCAGGAAAGTGCATTTTGCAATAACCCTGATTTCTCACTCAGTACTATACAGAGACGTGATCCGCAGGTGATCATTTGGGTTTTGTTAATCGGTTTTGTTGAATCGCAGACACAAGAAAATTTTATACAACCACCTTCCCGCCATAGATTTATTTCATTGTTAATAATACACCAAGGTAGATAAGAAATGTTATTCTTTATTGCTAAACACTTTAACAATAGTCAAAAGGATAAAGGTAAGAAACGTTAATGATTTGTACTTTAATGATTATAAAAGTTAATTCTTGAGTGAAAATTATAAAATCGCCTGAACTGTTTAAAGAGTCGTATAAGTGAGAGAAGCAGTCGTATAACTGAGAGAAGTTTAGCATTATTTCCCATAAAGCGTGGACGGGACCAAGAGAATTCGGCGTATAACCGAGAGAGTCGTATAAGTGAGAGGTCACTGTAATACCTGCTGATTTCATGCTTTTATGTTTATAAAAGAATCCATGGATGTGTCAGAAAGTTCTGCATTATCGAGCAGGGAAAATTATTTTTATTTCTGTGAGAGCCTAAAACAACATTTTTTAGTGATTTTTAGCTTGTATTTCTCTCTCTCTCTCTATGTGTGTTAAAAAAAAAAACATTGTGAGTTTTTTTTTTTTTTGTACTAGATATAATGCATATTAGATTTATTATAAATTTAAATAATACTTTATATTTTTATTACTTTTATCTTCTATCGAAAAATAATAACATTTTTAATTTTTAAATATATAAAGTATTTTAAATTTTTGGTTATAACAAAAGTCAGATATAATATTTTTTCATACTGCTGTCTGTTTCAAATATCCTTGACATATTTTACAAAACAAAAAATTAGATAAAAAGTAAAATTTATAAAAACACATTAAATAATACTAAATTTGAAAGAGTCAGAAAAATTTAGCATTATACAAAAACATCTAAATATTGTTCCAGTGTCTTTTAAAAATGGAAGAACAGTCACAATGGGAGGGATGACCAGGGCTTGACAAATGTGGTCGCCACTGGCGACCAGCTTTTTTTATCTGGCGACCAAGTTATTTAATATGACATTTTTGTTATTTTAAGAAATGAGCATAAACAACATTTTGTCTCCCCTACTTGTGTGGGCAGCAAGCAGTGATCTCCCTCTTATCTTCGTACTTTTAATGGTAAAGCCAAGTTTAAAAGGCAGTTTTCATTTCATGCATATAAAAACTCTGTGCACATAAAACGTCATTCTTTTCTGTTCTAGTCGGCTAGCATGTCACGTGATTAGAATGTGGGGAGAGAGGGGAAATTTCATTTAAGTTTCAAATCAGATTTTTGTGTTCAGAATTAAAACTGATTAATTTATCACATTCATTTTAAAGAATAATAACATATAAGTGATTATAAGTAATTCGTTTGATGTAAATCTATAGAACTTAATTAAAATTTCAAGAATAATTCCTTTTAATAAAAATAATAATCTGTATTTTTAAAAATATTTCTTCCCGCTTAAAATGCTTGGCGCCTAGCGCCTGTGTGCACCACACACGTTGGTCAATAGTTCGACGTCATCCTGTCCCCAGACAAGCGTCTGGTACTGGGTTATTACTCAAGATTATTTTATAATTACATTGCTTTGATTATTATCTGCAGTAAATGGAAATAAAAAAATCATTGATCGCACTTCAGAAGGGTAAGATATTTTTATTATTATTTATTTATTCTTAAATTCTTATCGCAGATTGTTGCATCAAAATAAACCTCAGCTGGCTGCTGATTCCGATTGTGTAATCCCAGCATGGGAAAATGTTTTTCTTTTCTTTTTAGCCATATTACATAATAACTTTGGAGTTATTTTGTGAGCGTCACAATGTTTAATTAAATTTCTTGTAAGATGTTTTATTATAGATGCTGCAAAGTTAGAAAATATTAAGCAATAAACTTAAAATTATATTCAAACAACAACAGCAAAAAAAAGAAAATAAAAAAAAATAATAATAATCTTTTATTTTTAATTTGGCAAAACTAAAAGAGTTCATCAACTGCAAATTTTAAAATAATAAAATCAGAATTATTTGGCTGAATTCGATAGGTTAAATAGACAAAAAATCGTTTTTCGGATTCACTGTTTTATGATGCCCTCTCATCAGATATAGATTTTGTAGTACTCAAATATTCGGACATTTGAAGCATTCAGCAATCAATATTTCCCAAATATGTCGGTTTCTTCAGACTTTAAAATTTTTTTTTTTCAGAGATATATAATTTTGATAAGTTTTATTATCTTTTTTAATTATGTACTATTCTAAACTATGTAACTAATAATTCTAAACTATGTTAGTTATTTCTTTTTTCTCACTTAATTCATAAAACACTTTTGTGCTTTTTGAAAATCAGTAACAGGGGGTGGGGGTTAAAATTTTTACTGCCGACTAGATTTAGTCTTGGCTATAAAGGTTAAAATTCAATATTTGTATTAGTAGCCAGTGGCCGGTAGAGGCTGCATGTTTAGTAGCCACTATTGTCAAGTTAGTGACCACTAATTACTATCAGGGATGCCACTGAGAAAATATCGTGTAAAGGAAAAATTTACGACATTTTTCACAACATTTATGCTTAGATTTTGTGAATTATAATGTATTGGATATAAAATAAATACATTGACATATTTCTTATGTTAAGGGGACACAGTGCCTTGAAATTGGTCAAAATATAGATTTTCTTCTTTTAATATTAATGAAAGCTTCTTTAATTGTGAATATTTTGACACCTCGCATTTTCACCTATACAACAATTAGATTGAGAGATATTGTAAATTTTGTTTATAGATCCAGCGCAATTACCCATATAAATAAAAACTTTAAACTGATTTTTCTCCTGTTAATGTTTTAATAACTTTCTTGTTCGAAATAGTTTTGAATTTTTTTTTTTTTTTACTTGTTCTCTATGGTGTATTTAATATTTTTGTGTATGGATTTAACATTCAAGTTTTCTCAATTAAAATTTTTTAAAAAAAATTTTAATTGAGAGTTTGTTGAATTTTTTTAATTGTTTGACATACACCAGAAAAAAATATATATTAAATGTAAAATCCCATACATCTAAAAATCCATACAGTTTCATGTAGTATATTCACAGGGGTAATTTTGAGAAAAAAAATTTCTGAAATTAACAGCAAATTTTCTGAAAAGTTTCAACAGAGGGGGTGTCCACTACCTCAACTTCTTTTTTTTTTTTTTTTTTTTTTTTGGCGTCTTCTTTTACAAAATTTGCATTTTTTCGCAATTCTTTGACGAAATTTGCAGATTTTCGAGATCTGTTGATAAAATTTGTATTTTTTTTTGACGAAATTTGCCGTTTTTCACGATCTGTTGACAAAATTTACCATTTTTTCGCAAGGTTTTTGACGAAATTTGCCGTTTTTTCGCAATGTTTTTGACGAAATTTGCCGTTTTTTCGAGACCTGCTGACAAAATTTGCCGTTTTTTCGCGATCTTTTGATGAAATTTGTGGTTTTTTGCAATGTTTTTGACAAAATTTGTCGTTTTTTCGCAAAATTTTTGACGAAATTTGCCGTTTTTTCGCAATGTTTTTGACGAAATTTGCCGTTTTTTCGCAATGTTTTTGACGAAATTTGCCGTTTTTTCGAGACCTGCTGACAAAGTTTGCCGGTTTTTCGCGATCTTTTGATGAAATTTGTGGTTTTTTGCAATGTTTTTGACAAAATTTGCAGTTTTTTCGAGATAAAATTTCCGATTTTTTGACGAAATTTGCCGTTTTTCGCGATTTGTTGACAAAATTTGCCGTTTTTCGCAAAGTTTTTGACGAAATTTGCCGTTTTTTCGAGACTTGCTGACAAAATTGGCCGTTTTTTCGCGATCTTTTGATGAAATTTGCGGTTTTTTTAAATGTTTTTCGAGATTTGTTGATAAAATTTCCGTTTTTTTTCGCGATTTGTTGACAAAATTTGCCGTTTTTCGCAAAGTTTTTGACGAAATTTGCCGTTTTTTCGAGATCTGCTGACAAAATTTGCCGTTTTTTCGCGATCTTTTGATGAAATTTGCGGTTTTTTGAAATGTTTTTCGAGATTTGTTGATAAAATTTCCGGGTTTTTTTTCGCGATTTTTGACGAAATTTGCCTTTTTTCGCGATGTTTTGACGAATTTTGCCGCTTTTTGCAATCTTTTTGACGAAATTTGCCGTTTTTTCGCGGTTCTCTGACGAAAGTCACGTTTTTCCCGCGATCCTTTGACAAAATTGGCGACTTTACTTCGAACGAATGACGAGATTGATTTTTTTTGGCGATCATATGCCGAAATACCGATACATTTTATGTCCGAATTTTCGGATTTATGACCGATATTTTTTTTAATTTTCGGAAATTATTGCCTTAATTTTTCGGAAAATTCGGACCAGAATCACCCCTGCATATTCTAAAGAATGAGGGGAGAAAATTGAAGCAAAAATATTCATATTTGTAAACGTAGTAGGGATTTTAAAAAAGTTAATTAAAAAAAAAAATTAATTTTAGAAAATAAGGATGTTTTACAAGAATTTTTTATTTAATTTTTAGTACTAAGTATTGTGCCACTATTCTCATTGAAGAGAGTTTCAAAGGTACTGTGTCTCCTTAAAATGTTTTATAGCTTTTCTACAATAAATACACTGCATTTTCATAGTTGAGTTGGTGAAAACGGCTGTCTACCTGTCATGTACAATTTCATACTACATTATTTTGTCCAAATATAGAATTTGGTTTCATGTAACTCTAATTAGAAGCAAATACTCTGAATATTAAATAGTTAACAATTATTTTATATGTACAGAAAACCATAACTTCGTTCAAATGTATGATTTCCCCCCACCCCCCTATCACCGACTATGAAAATGATTTTTTTTTTTTTTTCGACCACTTGATGAATTTTGAAATTTTTTCTGCTATTGTTCAAAGGATTTCACGATATTTTTGCGATTTTTGTGACGAAATCTATCGTTTTTTTCGCGATCTTTTGAAGAAATTTGCTGTTTTTCGCGATAATTCGACGAAATTTGCCCTTATCTTCGCGATTTTTTGACGAAATTTATCGTACCTTCACGATTTTTTGACGAAATGTATCTTTTTTTGCGATTTTTAAACAAAATTTGCCTTTTCTTAGCGATTTTTCGACGAAATATTCTGATTAAATTCGCGTTTTCCCGCAATCCTTTGACGAAATAGGTGAGTTTTCTTCGAACGATTGACCAAATTGGTTGTTTTTGGCAACCATTTGTCGAAATTTGCGATATATTTTATGTCCCAATTTCCGGATTTATGATTGACCTTTTTTTTTTTTTTTCGGAAATAATTGATTGCCATTTTGGCGATCATTTTTTCACGAGATCTTCCTTTTTTCGTGAGATCTGCCTTTTTTCGCGATCTGTTGAAGAAAATTGCCGTTTTTTTTTTCGTGATCTGTAGAAGAAAATTGCCGTTTTTTCGCGATCTTTAAAGAAATTTGCCGTTTTTTCACAATATTTTGATGAAATTTGTCGTATTTTCGCGAATTTTTGACGAAATCCTCTGATTAAATTCGCGTTTTCCTGCGATCCTTTGACGAAATTGGTGATTTCTCTTCGAACGATTGACGAAATTGGTTGTTTTTGGCGATCATTTGTCGAAATTCGCGATACATTTTATGTCCTAATTTTTGGATTTATGACCGATTTTACTTTTATTTATTTATTTTTAATTTTCGGAAATGACTGATCGCCATTTTGGCGATCAAATGCATAACATAAAGTCGCCAATTTTTTACATTTAGTCGCCCTGTGGCCGGTGGCGACCGGGAATTTTAACCTTTACTTGGCTACCAGAATTTTTCAAGTTTGGAAAGCCCTGGGAATGACCATTTTCACTTCACTTCATTACTCAGTTATCACCATACTAACGTTTTGTAAAAGTAGAGTTCACCTTTCTTATCAGTCACCTTTTCATACTCACCATGGGTGGCCAAGGCTACATCTAGAGGTCCTAGGCTACTAGGGCTAGGGCTAGGGTACAAGAGTCTTGATGGCTGTAGATCAACATCCAGTTCCGTGAATTTGTGGTTGGGAACCTGTTTCTCGTATAATTTGTACCTCTATCCAGGATTTTTGACTTGGGGGGGAAGGAAAGGAAGAAGGTTGTTTTAGTTTATTAATAATTCTTACTTATGTTGCAAGAGTGGTAGATGTTTTCTTGAGAATCAAAAAATCAGCCAGTCAAAGGGAAATGAATGGCAACCCGATTACAGAAGATCACCACTAGTTGTGAAAATATCATTTAATCTCTTATAATCAAATAATCTTAGAGTTTACTTCTACTTTTATTGGTGTAGATGTGTTTTGTTCCATCTCATGAAGATAGTTAGTTAATTTCTACTGGATTCATAGTCATGTTTTTAGAAGAAAGTATTGTATCTGTGAAAATTTTCAACTTCTGGTTTTTGACATTGACACATTTTGGGGTGTCCTGAATATGATTTGACAGTTTTCGAAAAATATATGTTACATAAACTTTGTGACCATTTAACTAATAAAATAATGCACAAATGTCCATTAAAAATTCATATTTAGTTAGACCTTGTCATGAATTGGTGCTGATTAGGTTTTGATGTATAATTCCAACTAGGTGGTGCAGATAAGCTGTGTTTTTCCACAATTAGTTTGATAGCTGTATCTCAGTACGTATTGGATGGAATTGCACTAAATTTACTATCTGAGATACTTATTGTGAAAAATTAAGATGATTCAATTTTGACCTTTATCATTGTTTTGTTTCTTTTTTTTTATGATATACCTGTGCCTTAATTTCTATTAGATGGAAATTTACCAAATTTCATATTTGCAATTATTAATCAAAATATATATGTTAGTTCAATTTTGGTTTTGATGAGGTATCCTACAGGAAGTGTGAGGAAGGAGAGTACTATGCTTTATTATTATTATTCGCAGATAACTCACATACTGGCTGATACTAACAAGATATTATCTATCTTGTTGTTTTTCTCTTCAATTTGCCTTTATTAACCTTTTGACAAGTAATGTCATATATATACACAAGGGTTATTTTTAATCTAAGGTCCATTTTGCAATTTTAAAAAGAAAGTACTAAGCACATTTTAAAAATACTTTTTTATAAGATACTTCATACCTTTTTATACTTTTCTACATAGTTCCCATGTCTCATGAAACATTTGTTGTAATGCCCCACGAGTTTTTGTAACGCTTCCTCATAGAATGCCACTGCCTGTGAGGAAAGCCATACCTTAGCCGTTGTTTTCACTTCTTTGTCAGTGTTGAATTGCTGGCCGCCGAGGAACAATTTCAGATATCAGAAGGAGTGATAGTCACTCAGCGCAAGGTCAGAACTGTATAGAGAATACTCAAATTGCTCCAACTATCCAACCCAAAAGATTAAATGAGAGATTGCGTTTGAGCAGCAGTGTATGGGCACTCATTGCATTGGGACCATACACCTCACAGATCTGATGATGAATGTCCAATGTTATAATTTTTCTTGATGTCTAAAACCAAAATACTGGCCGTATTTCAGAGTCAGCGGGATGACCAATCGACTTGAACATGTTTATCACTCTCTGTGAACCAGCACTCTGACACAGTAGGTGCAGAATTGGTATCCGCTGTAGCACAAGAGATGCTGAGAGTCTGCACACATGAGCTTTGCTGCAAGCGTTCAAGACTTAAAGAGATTTTGTAATGGACCTTACTCTAAAAATAACCCTCATATATATACATATATATATGCACATTACTAGTTACATCAATACAATGAAACTATAACTTGTCTACCGGTTCAACTTAATAATGAAAATTATTAAATTTTGCATTGTGACAGTCATTAACTCATTATGTATTTCATTTTCATTTTTTATGCAGGCAGTATCTACTACAGAAATGAAAGACCATGTGAAAAAAGAAGAATCTCCTCCTTGCAGAGGTGGATCAAAAAGATAGAATATAGCATTTTCTTTTAGAATTTCAGCTTCAATTTATTTCAAAGAAATTTATTGTTTTAGTTGTTTAACTATTAAATATGAAAGTTGTGAATGCAGCTACTCTTATAAAAATTTTCTGTATCCCAAATGTAAATAATTATTTATAATGAATTTACGAGCATTTATTGGTGTATTGAAATAAATATCTTACTTTAAACATTGAGTAGTTATTTGTGTTATTATTACACACAAAAAATCAATTTTATCAATGATTCATTTTTCAAACAAAAATAGAGCAAATGATTAACATTATTTACAGGTGTTGATGTTATATCTATTTTTTATTAACCCTCTGGCTGTGTGATTTTTAAATCAAAATCTTTCAACAATTGTTTTTTTTTTTTTAAATTACATATTTAATTACAATCTGCATGTATTTGAAATATGCAATATATTATCATTTGCTTTTTTTTCCTCAGACAGTTCAATTTTTGAAACAAAATTGCATCAAAAGTTGTCTTCTTTAAATTTTGCTGCTTTTATGTTGCTTGTCGAAATTGAAAGATACACAATCAGAGACTTACGTCTATCATTTTGTTGAATACATTAACCCTTTGTATCACTGTGTTGTGTATCTGCAACATACCCAAACATAGAGAATATTCCCACAGCAAGCCTTTAAAAACCAATTTACTGATTGCTAATATATTCCAACTCTGCAGCTAATACAAATTATTTGTAGAATACCTGACAGATGGATATACTGAGTTAATTTTTCATACCAAAATTTAATTGATGCCTCGAGCGGTTATTGTTAAAATGAGATTCACGAATTTAGGGAAATTAAAAAGGCTGGAGGTGCCCAGAAAGATTTTTTTACATTTAAGTTCATATACTCATAGTGTCTAGACACCTGGAAAAGTCAGGGAAATTTGAAAATTCTGAGAAAAATTCAGAGAAATTTGAAACATTCAGGAAAAATATCTTGATTATAAAACTAAAGATTTCTAATTGCAGCACCAGGAAAATCTACCTTTGCTCTGCTTAAGTGCTATAAAGAGTATTTCAACCTCTCGCACAAATCATTTTCTCTACCTCCTTTCAGTCTTTCCTTGTAATTCAGAGATTTTCAATTCCAGCTTCAGTAAATCATACAGAATGTTGTAGGATTGATTAGGTGATTCAGTCTGGTTACTTATCTTCATTTGGGAACTAAATATTTGTTAGCTTAATTTATTGAATACCAGAAGGACCCGTGCGAAGCTTTCGCACTGCAATCTTTGAGATTATTTCCTGGTACGTTTTAGCACTAATTTTTAATTTACTGATTTTTTTTAAAATCAAACAACGCATTTTAACGAAATGTGGTTGTACTATCTCAGAAACTTGTTCAAAAACTTTTCGAATAATACCTCATTCATCGTTGTATGTGCATAGAAAAAAGGATGTTGACAAATGAAATAATATATATATATATATATATAATGATTGCTTGTGTATAAGAAAATGGGAATAGATTGCCAGAAAATATTTTGCCAAATTTTCTTCTCTCGATAAGGTTATTTCTCTAGGTTGCCAAGACCCCTATATTGAAAAAAAAAAAAAAAAATCCGAATTATAAGAAAATTGAAACACTGAATCAGACGTTCAGAGAATTTATATGAAAGCATGGGACAGATGTCATATACACACCACATTGGCACGATTTTTTCCCCGCCAATTTGGCGAATACTTTGTTTTTGAATATTAGTTACAAATAGCATGCAATAATAGCACGTTATTTTTTATTTCAATATAAAAATAAAATAACATAATAAATGAAATAACTTCTATTATTTTAAAAAAGGAAATAAAAATGGCACAGATGTCATATACGCGCCACATTGGCGCGATTGCAACAAAATGACAATTTTATGCCTCACATGGTAACCCGGTTATTTTGTTTATATTGCTGTTTATTTACATTCATTTTTTATTTTATTCTATAAATTGTTTTTATTATGTATACCAATATTTATTCATATCAAACTATCATAGTTTTTAAATAAAAGAAGGTATTTCATTTATTACATTATTTTATTTTTATATTGAAATAAAAAATCACGTGCTGTTATTGCAAGCTATTTGTAACTAATATTCAAAAACAAAGTTTTCGCCAAATTGGCGGGGGAAAAAAATCGCACCAATATGGTGCGTATATGACATCTGTGCCATAAAAATAAATAAATGATAGTTTGATATAAATAAATATGGATATACATAATAACAATAATTTATAGAATTAAATGACAAAATAAAAGTAAATAAAGTTTTCGCCAAATTAGCGGGGAAAAAAGATCGCCAATCTGGTGCGTATATGACATCTGTGCCGAAAGCATTTCCTCAGATTTTGCAAAACTGTTAAAGAAATGTGTTAAATACATAAATCAGTATTTGGTACATCACTTTTTTGCAAGCCTATGAGAACTTAAACATGGGGTGTTCAAATTTTGCAGTTCAGCAGTCATTTAAGGCTCCCGTTGAGCAAGCGCTCGGGAATACGGTGCTAATGTTAATCCAATGGGGCATTATTTTGCTAATATCTCGCTTGCATTTGAATATTTTTAAACGATTTTTTTTGCACTGGATAACAGAGATCAATCTCTATTTCCTCCGTTGATTACTTTTTCGATTTTCTTTGCGTATTTTTTTTACGAAGATACTTTCACTTTCAGAACTGGTTTTGAAAAACAAAAAAGGTTTGCTTATTTAAAAAATGTCTTGGAAAAAGATTGCGATCACCACTAACATTAGACATGACCACCCTCTTGAATTTTTTTGAAAATAAATTCATATTTTCTTCATGAGAAAGCTTGAGTTCACTCTTATTAACCAGAATTACATATTAAATTGCATAAATAATGAAAAAATATAAATAAATATTTTAAAAAGGAGAAATGAACACAATTTATAGAAAAGAAAAACAAGATTTATGTTTCCCCTTCATTATGATCAAAGCATTAAAATAACTTGAACTGCAATAAGTAATTTTTAAGGGGAAATAAAGTTGCCTGAGCCTGTCTCATCTCTAATATGCAAGATTAGGTAAACACTTCATTTATCATTCCATGTTTGTTTTTTTTTAAATAATGACACAAACTTCCCACCAATTTTCTTGTCCTGTATAACTGTTTGAGGCACAATACAGGTTACTTTAAAATATTTTATTCTTTCTTTACCTTATTAAAATTAAAATTTTATGAATTGTAATTTTTCAGCTGATTGAAAAACAGTAACCTTATATTGTGCCTGAGAGAGGGTTCAATTATGGCTTAAAATTTGTTGATTTTATATATATAATTGTTTTGACACTGCAAGAAAAAGTTTGAAATAGAAAAAGTCCTTCTGGCCTGTACCGGGAGGAAAAGGTAGCTTTCCTATATATTCGTTTGAAATTTTAGCTAATGTTACTCGAGAACGGCAAGCTAAAATTCAAAGAATCCGTTTATAAAAGATTTGTTAATACTGAATTTGAATAAGAAATTCGCCAAATTATTGAGCTATAGCCAAGTTGGCTTCATTTATGAAGACTTATTTTGGTCGCCAAATTTGGCGAGAATTTGGCGCTAACGGATGTGAATATATAGTTTTATGCGTATGATTGGGAAAATGATTACAACAAATGAAAGAAAATAATTTGCAAGAAATCACGTTCACTAAAACTCATAAATTAATTGTTGGTTTTTTGTAATGTGCTGTCGTTTCAAAATGCCAACCACCCTAGAATTTCAAATTGCTCTATCTCAGCCATTTTTTAAGATAGAGGTAAAACAAAAAATGCTCTGGAATCCTTGTATCAAGGCCCAACACTTAAACAAAAAATAAATTTGAATTTTTAACTTTTTTGTCTGTTTATTTTAGTTTTAAAATTTTCAGTGGCCGCCATCTTGTTTCAAGAGCTGGCCAACAAACTCGGTCAAGGCATTGGTGAGCTTAATACACACAATTAGTTTCATCCAAATTAATTTATAAATACGAGCGTTATCGTATGACATAGGTCAGATATATCTATATATGTAAATCAACATTTGAACGGAGGATGGTTTTGGAGTCTGGGGGTCATGATCGGTGAAAATATATCAAAATTTTCCGGAATGGTTTTCCTCCGAACAGCTGCAATAGGTAGATTTATACTTTTTTGTATTGAAAGCTACCTAAAAGTGACAGGAAAGAAACAGAATATTTATTTTTCATATGGTTGGTACAATGTTTAGTTTATCGAGAGAGAAACTTCCTAACTACACACTTCAGCAGAAACCTGTTTTTCTATAACAATTTGAACTATTTTGTTTTACTAATCTTTATAAATTGCTCTTCCATGAAACAGTACTTTCTAATTAAAATACATTATATCTGTATATAATCCAATTTAACTTCCTATTTTACTCAAAATCATTTTTGTTGTACTCAAGAAAGATTTTCCCCATATATTTCTTATGAGATATTAAACTCCCTGATCTACAAATAAGTATGTTTAATAAATGTAGTTGTTCAACTGTTTAATAATTCTAATATTTAATAATACATCCTTGCCTATTATACATACTTTATGATTTTAAAAACATAGAAAATAAACAATCTTTAAAATAAATTTTCAATTCTGAAAATTTCATTAATTTGACATCTGTTTAAGTCGACTTTTTTTTTTTTAATCCCCATGTGATGTCCAGTTATATTTTTTAGTACATTTAAAATGTGCTACTAAAATTTCTTTGTGTTAATAAGGCTTGATAAATGAGGCATTTAAAGACAGTTCAGTGTAAGTCATTTTTATTTATTTATTTGTTTTATTTTATGGAGTAAAATATTTTTGGGTGATATTTACAGGCAAATTTAGTAGAACCATCACTTATACCCATATTCCTATATATAGATTAATATGTCTAGATACATTCCATGCACTTAGCTCAATTTTTCAAAATTTATAACTTACACCACTTTGTTTTTAAATTCCTCTAATATAACTATATGAACCCTTTTGAGTAGCATTATACTAACTATAGATGTCTACATAAAATGAGATAATAATATAGAAGAAATTCCTAAGACATGTCCTTTTCTCATATTTTATTGATATGTCTAGGTAATATAACAGTACATAAAATAATTTTTAAAAATATTTCTACAATATCACAAAATGTTACAAGCAACGGGAATGAATAATTCATAAAATATACAAAGAATAATAAAAAAAATAGTTTAATACATCAGCCAGTTGGATTTATGGTCAAAATCATCTGAAATTATATTACACAAAAAAAATTAGGTAATAAAAATACTTTTTTTTTTTTTTTTTTGTGAGAACGTGGCAGACATTAATTATAATAAATATTCTTATTCATCTACAACATGATGCACAAAACATTTCAATTTTATATTTTGATATTTAACTGTATCAGATATATATATTTAAGAAGCCTTTTCTAACTCTACTCTGTAAATTTTTTTCAACTAGATAATTTATTTTTTAAAATATATTATAAGAAGAAATGCAATAAAATCTTATCACAAGTAAGCTTACAACAAATTTCCTTTAGTAACAATTTAAATTACTGATTAAAATTAATTATATTGACTTGCTACAGTGCACATAAAAAAAAAATAGTAAATTTAATCTAAAGGAAATGTCATTATTATTTTCTCAACTTTTACAACAAATAACTTGAAAGTTTTGATTGTAAATGAAGGAACATCCTCCATTCCACTTAAAAACACTTTTTTCTGTTCATTTATAATGTGTGATTATGATAGTGATTTGGAATTGGAGAAGTAGTAGAAATGATAAAATCAAAAGTGGACAGCTTGAATATTGTAAGGTGTGTATTGCAAAGGTTTTGAAAGTCACCGACAACATTCAAACTGCCCCAATTAATCGAAAAAATAAGAAAAATGAAGGGGTTCCAAGTTATATACAGCTATTCAATGTGAATCAATCTAGTGAATAAAGTATTCAAGTGCCAAGAGATCATTATAAACTGAAATAGCTATCTATCTAGCACTAATATTTGCACAAATAAATCAATTTGATAATTTTTCATGTAAATACAAAATTAAATATATGAAAAAATTAACTATATATAAAATTTTTCAATAAAACTTTCAGACAGGTCTCCACAGGCCGAAATTTCTAGACCCAGGCCTAGTCCAGTTTGCTTATATTTTTGCAGTTCACGTCTTGTTCAAAAATCAGTGAAAACAGGCCCGGCCCCATGCAAAAATCAATTAAATCAGGCTCAACCCGAATCAATTTCCACAAAAAATACTGATTTTTCTTAACATATAATTAAGATTCTTTTAATGAATACTGCATATTTATGGGAAAATTTTACAGTATATATTATTATATTACAGTATATTATACAGCACACTTTAACACGTTAATGTTACACAACTTTCCATGTTGCTAAGATTACTTTTTGCTGTGCACCACATATATATCGGTACTTTTGGGTTATAGCAGCCCCAGAAAATGAACAGTGCGACCAAGATTTATCGCCAAATTATAAAGCATATATGACATTATAACAATATATAATGCATATATGCACATATATTAGCATTAGAAGTATATATAGGAGGCATATATAAACTTTGCTATGATCTTGGTGAAATCATAACTGCAATCTTGGCATAATCGTAATTGTGGAGGCCGTGAAAGTACCTTTAGAAACTATAGAAATTTTTCTTACAATAAATGAAAGTTTATAATCCTATTTAATGGAACTTATTTTACAAGATATCAATAATTTAAATAAAACTTATTTGATATTTTTTATGGTACATAATTTCTTTTACTATTGTTGTACAAAGATAGTGAAAAATTTAGAAGTACCTAAATGCTCATGACATGTAACTTTTAGTAATCTCAGCCTTGCTGGTCAACAGTGCATTCAATGTTGATGGAATTTAAAAATATTATGTTAAAAAAAATCGCTCTTAATTAAAAATAAGCATAAAACATTCATGAAATGATTAAAAAATAACAATAAATTTAAGGTTAAATGGCTTTTTAAAAATATTATTTACACCAAGTAAACTTTTCATAGTCTTGACATAACAAAAGCTCAGAAACCAAAATTTTTCTTCCTGTGACAAAATATTAATTTATAAAAATTATAAAAAAAAAAAAAAAAAAAAAAAAAAAAAAACTTGTGGTGGAAAAAAAATCTGAAGCATTTACTCAAACACACAATCAATAACAAATATAAAATTTATCAAGTTGAAACTCAGAACAGCTAAATTTTACTATATTTTAATTATTAAATCAAAAATGAAATTACACAATATTAGCAAAATAAAAAGCACAGTGATTATCCTTGCGCTTGTTTCAATAAAAAATATTTGTGCATGAAAAAATTAACTTATAATATATATATATATATAATTTCATAGTACCAATTTAAAAAATAACAACAACAAAAACATTCTTTAATGAAAATGCAATGATAAATTGTTCCTAGAATAAATATTTCTAAACAAACAATACATTATTTTACTGTATAATAAGGGAATCTAATTCCAAGAATCAGGATTGCAACTATTATAAATAAACTGCAGTTATAAAACTTTTTTCTATAAACACAAATAACATCGATAAACATCAGAACATGTCTATATTATACATATAGAACATGTCTATATTGGTTATACCAATGTATATGAATCTATATACATAGACATCTGTTCTTAACATAAGCCTTGCATACATTGAAAAATACATATCAACTACAGCAATGATAAATATAATAACTGCACTTCCAATAAAAACAATAGAATCCATTATATGATAATGGCACAGTGTTCTGCCCTGCTAGGGCTGCTAAATTCAAATCCTTAGTAACACATGAGTTATATAATTACTTGTTTATTATGATAAAACAATAACTGGTATAAAATGCAACGCCTTAAAAAATTTTCATCTAACACATCTTTAGCAATAAAATGACATGGTGTTTGCAGATCAAACATACTTACATATATACACAAATGTTCATCAAATTAAATCATAAGGAAATAACAAAGTTGTACTTATAATGATAAATAGATACTAATACTTACTGAATGTTACATTGAATCATTATCATACTTTCATACAGGCACATATTTGATTTTATACATACTATCAAGTTTATGAGCTCATAACAATTGTTTCAATGTATGCAAATTTGCAACAAATACAAAAACAGATGATAAAATGTAATGACATCAGTAACATGGAACTCTGTGCTTATAGAAAAAGAAAAGCTAATAAAAATGCATTGCCAGGGTTCATACTCTTTAACAAACTCTCCGGAATTATTTTTAGGGATTAATAACTTTTTCATATCAACAGTTACAACATTTTATAAATTAGTATCATGCCCCCACCCCCACTAAAAAAAAGAGGCAATCTTAAAAGTAAAGTTATAAATCACATATAAAAAACAAGTTCTCCACTTACGTTAGTTCTCCTAAAATTTAAAACTCTCTGCAAACACAAGTGTTTGACCAAAAATCTGCTGAATCATATAACCAAATACATACGTCTCAAACATGGAAAATTTATTTTATAAACTTATCATTTCATTATTTATAATAGGTTTTAAAAAATCACAAATGCTTTGACAGGAGAAATTACCATTTAAGAATTAATAGAATCCTCAATAAATGGGACAATGGGTTCACTTCAAGCTAAATGTCTATAAATGATTATCTTACAAAATACTTGCTTATATTCTACGACTCAGCTACTTAACAATTTAAGCTAATTTAAATTTTTGATTTGATGCTTCATAATGCTAGAAAGCTTGTCTTAGTTTGATTTCATTACGACATCACAAAAAGCATGCAAATAGCAGTGATTACTAGCATTTCCCAGAGTAGCTGATCAATTTCTTAGGTTTTGAGGTACATTTTGGATTTTCCCCTGAGGTTTCCCTGAGATTTTATAACTGAAATTTCTCCTCTGATTCCCAGATTTCCTTGAAGGCGTATGAATCCTAAATACTTTTATTTCATTCGAAATATCAATCCTTTCTAGTTTTTTTTTTTCTAAAGACACAAAACACACAGGGGTTTGTCCAGACTTTTCTCAAAGGATCCTGCTTTTGTGAAATTGAGAACATATTTTTATAATTGTGAAAAATTTAGTCATAATTTTGTGAATTTGAATTTACTGCTGCAGTCAAATTCCTGTTCATCTATTTTTAAGATTTTTTTTTTAAAAAATTGTGAAGGGCCCTGTTTTAAAGATGAAAAAATTGTGGAAAGTCCTTTAAAGGGCCCAAATTTTTCCCAAACAGGTTCTGGCACAAAGCATACAATTTTGCAACACAGAAAAACAACGCAATACTGTAAACAATATAAATGCTGTTATAAAATAACTCACAAAACTTTATACAAAAAAGTGAACAAACCTATTAATTCAAAGAAAATAAAATAAGCGTAAAATACATAAGCTATAAAATAAATTTACACAGTACATAATCTTAATAAAGGAATGGTTCAGAACTTTTGCACTATGCTTTAAGGTTCCTTATCAGTCACATCTCAAATTCTTTCCCCCAATGCTAAACGGCTATGGAAGACATTTGTATTTTGAAATTTCTCATCAGAAAATTAAAATTTTTAGTACTTGTTACTTTCCTGCCAACCTCTTTGGGTTTTCTTAATTAAATTTGAAAATTTTCCTTATTTTAGATTTTGCTTGGCACCGAAATGCTTGTTTATCAATTGTGTGTGTGGACTAGTAGTGGTGCAGTTAAAGGGCCTTTTTCAAGACTGAACCATCCAAGCTGTTCATGGAAAATCTTGACTAATGGCAAGCACTAGGCAATGACCATCAAATTTAAAATTATTTTTCATTTTAGCAAGCTATGTAGCCTCCTTTATTTCTATAGTTCTTAGGATTCAGTTTATTTTTGTGCCTCTAGTGTACCTAATGCTATTGCTTTGCTGTGTCTCTGGCCCCTTACTCCCTATTCATTTTCCATCTTTACCAAGTCTAGACTGGCCTGTCAACAAAGTGTGGGAGATCAAAAAAATTTCAATGCTCTATGGGCCATTTTTTAAAGCAATATTTGGCCTCAAACCCTAGAATGGCCCTGTTTGCAAGGTTCTCCATCAAAGTTATCAAAATTATACTTTTGGAATGTTTATTTATTTCTAAAAATTATTTTAAGTTCTTTTTCACTTTCAATGGAGGTTATGCATGGCAGATTTTCACGTTTTACATTGGAACTCCTTAACCCGCTGACTGCTTAATTTTTTTTTTTTTTTTCAAAATCTTTTCAATCAATATGTATCTCTATTATTACATATTTCAAATGATTGTGTATTTGAAATATGCAATATAGTTATCATTTGAATTTTTAAAACTAAATTGTTTCAAACATTGTGTATTATATAAATTTTTCTACAAATGTCTTGCACATGGAAATCGCGTGATAAGCAGTCAGAGGGTTAAGCATTGTGTTGGCTTGGCTTGGTCATAGGTTTTAACATTGGAAAGGGGAATTTGAGGTCTGATCTGGAATTTGAAAGATTTAAAAAAGGGGTAATTGGGTTAATCAACTAGTCTTTGCACCAATTCTTTTTTTTTTTTTTTTTTTTTAATATATAATTAATTCAGCATTTGACATGTTTATTAGATTAATGAATGAAGGTGTAGATTCACTGATCAGCAGTGCACTCTTTTGTTTCTAAGGCCATTTTTTGCTTCATTCATCTACACATTTGTCACTTGTGTTACCAATGTAAAGAATTCTTCTTTCCAGCTTTAATTTTGTGTTAATGAGAATCTGGAATATTTTAAGCGCACAGGTGGAATCACCAAACCCTGCAGGTGTTTCACGAAATACTAGCAATATTTTCTCACCGTAGTGTTCCTTTCAAACATGGTCATCAATCTTTAATTTTGAAAGAATAGCTTAAAAAAAAAAAAAAAAAAAATCTTGAAACTTTCCCTGATGCAGAGTTTCAGTTCTAGAACTTTCTAATGGACAGTGGAGAAACGTTACTATCCCCTTGCTCAGACAGTAAAAAGTCATTTTGTAGATGACATTTTTTAAGTGTGTGATAGGGCAGCCTTGCACCCACCCAACTTAATTTTTTCTTATGAGAATTGCTAGCTAAAAAAGAAAGTTCAATTCCTGAAAGTTTGGAGAGGAGAGAACCTCTATTTAGAAAGAGCTGTTGTAAGGATTTAGCTTAGAATTCCCAGAGGCATAAAATGTGCTGGTGTTGAAGTTACTGAGAAAGTCATTTCTCAGTAGGGAGATCGGTCCAGATCTCCAGGAAAGTACTAACTGTTTAAGCACTATTCTTTAAAGATATCTAAATGGACAGTTCTGATTCTTCAGTGAAACAAAGCCAGGTACAACTTCTCTATTCACAGGCAGAATCCTTGAAGGGATTAAAAGACTTTACCTTTTTAAGACTGAATGCACTTAAAAAAATGAATGACAACAAAAAGGACTTAATCTCCTCAGGAACTATTACCTACGTTCAGAAACTGTATCTATCAGTCAAAAGACCCAGAATTAATTTTTTGTTGTTATTTTGCATTTATTTAAAAACGTGTGTATTAAGTAAATCAAGTTTTTTTTTTTTTAGTAAGTGAAAAATAGTTATGTGTGTCATTCGCTACCAGTCAATTTTTTATCGATGCATATTTCTTACACAGAGATTACAAATTTTTGTTTTGTCTCCTACATCATGAAAAAACAAAAATAACAAATATTTCTAAATTCCACACTGCAAAATCATAGATTGAGGGTCTAGCTTTTCTTTGGATAAACAAAAACTACAATTAATAGATTTAAAATTAATTTCTTATTTTTTTTTGTTTATAGTGAACAGGAATAGGTGCGAAGAATAGTTGACTACACTGGATTATTTTTTTTAACACAATTATTTCAAATTGGTAAAGTAATCATACAAGTTGTAAATTTCCAACTGGACGAAAAATGTCCGGGCCAGGATTCGAACCTTATGCCCTCCAGATTCGACCAGGATAGCTCAGTGGTAGAGCGTGGCGGCTTCAGCCAAGCGATCCCAGGTTCGAATCCTGGCCCGGACATTTTTCGTCCAGTTGGAAATTTACAACTTGTATAATAGTTGACTAA
The DNA here is from genome assembly GCA_963931845.1 of Maratus michaelseni. Taxonomy (NCBI): domain Eukaryota; kingdom Metazoa; phylum Arthropoda; class Arachnida; order Araneae; family Salticidae; genus Maratus; species Maratus michaelseni. The sequence continues at coordinate 143,934,616 of OZ007598.1, forward strand.
CCTAATTATATACTTACCCCCATACAATTGCCAGTGCTTACACTAACAAGTGAAAAATTTTATCCCCTAAACAAATATTTAAAAAAATCCTGTGTAACTTACAGGAAAAATTTATAAAATGTCCTAAAATTTTTAGAAATATAAAATATTTCTCATATCTTTTAAATAACTAATCTATGCATTAACATATGTCATTTCTATAAAGAATACATTCATAAATTTATGGAATTCAAGATTTAAAAAAATAAATAAAAACTGTATATACAAAACAAGTAAAAACTTTATAAAATGCTAATAAAAATAGATTTAAATAGAATATACAAGTATAAAAGGCATTCCATTATGTTTTTGTAAATGATGTTCAAAAAAGAAAACTATCAAAATATTTCTTTAAAGAATAAAAAGGAATAAAATCTTTAAGGAATAAAAATAGGACTCAATCTTTAATATAATCCCAGATATCTGTATAGAAGGGATCAGTACAAAAAGAATTGTACAAATACTTAAAGGTGGGCCTTCTCTCCGGCTGATATAGCCAACATTGTTGAATGACTAATTTTATCTTTTCAGGGCAATCTTCAGGAATGCTAAGCCTTTTTTTTGCTTCAATAAATTGAATAACCTGCAATAAAACAAAGGAAATGTTAATTGTTTAGAATGCTAAAAAGCTCTCAAGTACTATTTAATAAACCCGAGTTTCCAACAAAAAAAATTGCCAAGTTAAAAATTTATTAGTTTTCTCAAATATAAACATTTAACAGCATTAAATACCAATAAATGGCACCACAGTTTTTAGGGTTTCGGACCTCAAAAAAAAAAAAAAAATCATGCGTCAAGCATAGATTATGTAACACTTTCCAACGCTTCCAAAATAATTTTACAAATCATACCGTTTAATAAGCTAAAAGATAACATCTAAGTAAACAATTTGGAAAACATATAACATATTTAAAAACATAATTTCAGGAATTTCCAACATATACAATATTCAGAAAAATATCCGAATACTTTTATTCAGCCCTGTATAGAATCTATAGATTTGTATATATACTACATGGGATGCTAAATTTTAGTTCAGTTAGGAAACGCGTAGCACAGTTTAAAATTCTCCGTCTGGAGTTTCTGTCTATAAACGGAAATGTGTTCGCGAACTTTTGTGCTTCCCTGTATAGGATCTACAGAATTTATACACACCATGTAATAGACAAAAAGCGAGTTAAAATTAAAATCGCGTTCAGTAACTTAAAACGTACTTCCAGGAATTATTGTTAACAGACAGTAGAGAATTCTTTTGTGTGTCCAAATTTCAATGCATTTAAAATAGTGAAACATTATTTAAATAAACCGCAGACGATTTTTCTCCATAGACGTAATGTAACGGAATTCTTTTGACTGTCCCTGTAAAGTAACTATAAGTGCTATGCACACCCTATTCCATATTAAGCTTCTAATGCACCTTAGTGATATATATAAATTTCAATGTGTTTAAAATAGTGAAACATTATTTAAATAAACCGCAAATGATTTTTCCCTATAGACCGCAATGTAACGGAATTCTTTTGAGTGTCCCTGTAAAAGAACTATAAGTGCTACACACTTCTGTTGAAATAAGGAATATGCTATAGATAACGACAATAACATATAAAAATTGCAGCATATATCCGAGCATATTTACGGGAGTTAGAGCACGGACAGACAGCCAGACGGCAGACGGCCAGACAAACCGAAGTCATAAACACTTTTCAACTAGGTTGGAAAGTGTTAAAAAAAGCATCCTTATTAGGATTGTTTTTTGTCCCCTTGTCTGTCAAGACTGTTTTTCTCAGGAATGGTTGAGAATATCAAGTGGAAATTAATATATAAAATGTCTATGGTCCCAATGTTGAGTAAAAATTTCCTGCTTCTAACATAATGCAATAAAAAGTTACTAGGGGGCTCAGCCCCCTACTCGCTAACGCCAACCCCCCATGAATTGCGAAGCAATTCACATTGAGACCACTTCGCTCGCTCCTTTTTATTTTTGCAGTAATTTTAGCAAAAATAAGTACTATTAAAAAACATTTCACCATATGAAATTGACAATTTTTTTTAATGTAAAAAAGTAATTGAAAACTCCATTGAAAACACAACTAAAAATGCATTTATTTGTAGCTACTAGCATATAAATCATCTAAATACTATGAAAAAAGAATCTTGGAAACATAATTTGTTTAAAACTTATTGCACTTATAATATTGTACAGCACGGCTTAAATTCATTATGGAAAAAAAAAAAGAAAAAGAAACACTACGTGATAGGAAGATAGTTTATCATCAATAATTATTTAAATTTCGTTTGACATTTTACTATTCTAATTGATTATAGATTTCTGCAAAAGAAATTATTTTTACTTCATTAAGACAGCAACAGATGGCAGCAGGTGCAACCTAGACAGTTGATATTTTTACTATCTCCGGCTTTTGTGTGAGTGAAATTCGTAAATAAATTCTAAAATAAGAGTTGAGAATTCATTTGAAATTAATATTACTCATAATTAAAATGAGGAATCATCTCAGATGCTTTGGATTACGTACATGTTATTTATTTTTATTATTTGCTAGTTTGATTTTCAGTGCTCTGACACTGACCGCCATATTGGAGGCAGAGCTGATCTATCTAACACAATCTAGTCTGTTTATTGGTTTGAGCTCTGGAAACTACGGTTGTTGCCAATGATAAGCTACAAATTTAGCCCTATTTCCATGCCATGTAAGAGAAATATATATATAGATGGCCTTAAAACAATGAAAATCTTGATTACGGAAAATTCATGTAATAAATCGACATAAAATTGTAAAGTAAGAACTTTCGGATTTTTTCCTTTGCATGTGATATAAGACCTTCCTTTGTGCCAAATTTCAAGATTCTATGTCAACATGAAGTACCCTGTAAGTTTTGAGAGTAAAACCTATAGGATACTTGCTGTCTTATCTTAAAATTTGTCTGAATCTTGAAATTTGGCATGACGGGAAGTCTATAGCACATGTAAAGGAAAAAATCCAAAAATCATTAATTTATAAATGTATGTTGATTTATTGTATGACAAACTCATGAATTTCTATAATTGGGGCTAATGATTATGGTAAATCCATGTAAAAAGTTGACATAGAATTATAAATTAAGGATTTTCGGATTTTTTCCTTTACATGTGCTATAAAAATTTTCCTTCATGCCAAACTAGAAGGTCACTTACAGGAAATACCCCATAGGATTCGAGAGTAAAACCTGTAAGATACTTCCCATTGATTTAGAATCTTGAAATTGGGCACAAAAGAAGGTTTTATAATACATGTAAAGGAAAAAATCCGAAAATCATTAATTTACAATTCTATGCCAATTTACTGCATGATAAACTCATGAATTTCCATAATTAGGACTAACGCCAAATTCATCCAAGAAGAACAAATTTATTTTATAAGTATGTTTATTGAATGTGGTTTCTCATTTTTTTTTTTTTTCATTGATGTAACCACTGTTGTAACTACAATATGCTTAAAACTACATCTACCAATCTCAAATACTCGCCAAACTTGCCAAAATTTTGCCAAGTTTAACAACAAAAATAGGTCACTATAAATGAAACCGACGATAGCTGACTAAATTTTTTTAATTTCCATTCAAATTCAATGTAGGCAAAAACTGAGAATTTACTATAATCGGGTTCTATACATTTTAGCATTGTGTGTTTGAGTAAAATCAGCTGAATTCTGAAAGACAAGAAATAAGGAAGCTACCCCAGTGTTGAATTGAGGGGGGTGGGGGCGGGAGATCCCCCCCTCAGAAAATGTGAAATTTTAAGCTTTTAATGGTCAAAAAGTGCAATCCCCCCCCAGAGCCCCAGAAATCCCTCATGGAAAAAAATGTCTAAATTCAACTCTGAGAGAGTGAAAGGATGAGTGAAAAATAGATTGCAAAATTCCATCTTTACATACAAAAAACAAGTTGAGTTAAATAAAAGAGTGTAATTAAAATAATTCCAGCTTTATGATACAACAATTACAAGAAGCATTGAGGCATAAGTAGGCAGTTCTTATTTTTCATTTATTTATTAAGAAACTAGGTATGGAATCCTCAAGGTATGAGTCTCACTCCCACTTGACCTCTTTTTTTTTTTCACTTATTCTTTTTTATTTATTTATTTATTTATTTATTTATTTATTTATTTATTATTATTTATTTATTTATTTATTTATTTATTTATTTATTTTGTGAAAATAATCACTTACTTTTCTTAGCATATGTGTCTTATAAATCAATTGTAATAAAAAATATACCAAAAATTGTAAATAATTTAAATTTATTTAATCGATAATTACATGCCAAAACTTTTAATTTTTTTAATCTTATAACGTGTGGGTTTTTTAACTATTAGCTAACAAATTTATTAGGAATTGAAGTCTTACAGTTTTTGCAAATTTAATTTATAAGAAATTGTAGGTTATAGATGTTTTTAAATGCAATGAATGAAGAAACGAAGATGAAAGTCCCGTCGCAAGAAGACGGCGAAGGAATAATAAGCGGCAAGCAAGATGGCTAGTGAGGCAAAGCCAGGAATCGCGGATAGAATTTGGGCGGCAAATGCTGCAACTCATATTCTATGTCATTATTTTACCAATTCAATTAATAATTTTCTTGCAAATTAAAGTTGAATAAAAAATGAGTTGTTTTTATAATTATTTTACCCCACCTGACCCTATTAGTCAGATAAGATAAAATTTATTACTTCATAATTCTTTTTATAATGCAATGCTGTATCATTCTTTTAAAAATGCAAACACGTCATTCTGTCAGGCTATCTTCTAGCGAAATATAATTTACATTATTGAACTGAGTTATGAGAGCACTAACAATAACTGAAAAACATCTTATACCAGGTGCTGGGTTCGAAATGACACTCTCTTGAGGGAACCAGAATTCTTTCTGGCACCTTAGACCACTTGGCCATCTAGTCTTTGTTCAATCTCCCTCTAAAATGAAACCATTTCAAAACTGGTTTCCCCTTATTCTGTTAAAGACAGAAAAGCACCTGCATGCTCAATACAGCCGAAATCTCTCAGAGGAATATCTTTATCATTGCACATGGTTGGTAAGATTAATAACTAAATTCTAACAAGAATGAAAAATCATGCATCACAGTATAGATTATGTAACAGTTTCCAACAAAATTAGAATATTGTTAAGAATATTGAATATCAAAATTAAATATTGTTCATTTTCTTTTATACAATGATATAATATATCTAATTAAACATTTAAAAAAAAAAACAATGCAGTAAAAATTCATTTTCAGTAATTGATGTCCATAGCCGGTAATGTGTGTCATTCTTTTGTGCATCCTTATACATGACCTATGCACCTCATAATACACAAAAATTAATTAAGTTTTAAAATGCATATCACAGCTTAAAATGCACATCCAGCAATTATAGCTCAAAAACAGTTTTGTAACTGATTTCTTTTCAGTGTCCCTGTAAACAAACTATAAATGCTACTTATTCTGTACTCTATTAAAAACATGTTATCATCCACCTTAGTCATTGTTACGTTTGAAATAGTATAACAATGTTAAAATGTACTGAAAACATTTTCCCCATTGACCGTAATGTAACAGAATATTTTTGAGTGACTCTGTAAACTAACTATAAATGGCACACACTTCATTTTCAATACTGAACATGCCGTGGTAAACCTCAATAACGTACATCAATTAAAAGGCAATCCGAGTATATTTACATTAATTTGAGCATGGACAGATGGCCAGACAGACAGACATCAAGACAAACTAAATTCATAAACACTTTTCAACTATATTTCTTTTAAATGCTAAAAGGTGTAAATTAACAACATAATACAAATTAAAATAACTTATATTAGGTTGTTTTACATGTTTCAACTCACTCCGAGTCATTTTCAAAAACAAATGAGAATATTTCATAATTGCACAGGCTTTGAAGTTATTATTTTCATGTACTTTTTTTTTTTAATTACGCACGTTATCTTTTATTTTTACTTGGTTGTTTATTTTCATATCTGTGACCATGGAGTAACTTGAGCCAAAGTTTCGGTAAATTAAAAGATGCCGCATGCGTAATTTTAAAAAAAGTACATGAAAATAATAACTTCAAAGCCCGTGCAATTAAGGCATATTCTCATTTGTTTTTGAAAATGACTCGGAGTGAGTCGAAACATGTCAAACAACCTAATAAAAGTTATTTTAATTTGTATTATCTTGTTAATTTACACCTTTTAGCATTTAAAAGAAATATATTATTATAAGGTGTTATAATTTATTACACTTTTCAACTATACTGGAAAGTGTAAAAAGGGACAAAATGTATTTTATGATTAATCCCTTCGAGACAAGTATTGCATATACGTGACGTATAAAGCCTCAGAATCCTTGATTAATCCTAGCAGAAGTTTTGAGCAGAAAATTTTGTCTTATTTAATCACAGAATTTCTGCAATGTAAAGACAAGTACATTTACACAAACATTTTTTTTTTAATTGTCTGAATTATGAATATGAGTAGATATTTGTGATATGAAATATCACAATTTCATAATTTTTATTCGCCGTTCTGTAATTTTTATGTTACTAAGTATGCTGTTGTCATTCCTCTTCCTCGCCGTCACGCTGTCTCTCTTGGTAGCGTTTCCCCCTCTCTCCCATGCCTTTGCTGAGCACCCGACAATCTCTTTTGCGCATGCGCGCAGCCTACTGCATCGTATGTTTTGGTTCTGTTTTCCGCCGATACAATGTACGGCGCGGCGTTCAAGTGCCGTTTCTACGTAATCTAAAGTTTTCTTATTTTTATTTGGCAATAATTAATTATCAAATCAATTTAATTCTTTCTTTATTTTACCTGTGTGATCCCCGTGGTGGTCATTTTCATATCGGTGCAACGGCAATTTTGTGTCAGAAGTATTCGAAAATTCGATCATGTAAGATCGCGGAAATTTTATTTTATCGGCGCGTTCTCCGGTAACGGAGATTCGCATTTTCATGCCGAGTTTGTTCTTTAAGTTCATTAAAGTTTTTAATAGTTAAATTTTAAGCTTTTTTTAATTTGATGCAGTGATTTTTTTAAATGAAATGATTTAAATTGTTAATAATTTATTTAAAACGAGCTTGCCAATAGAAATATCTTCTTCGTATTCTCAAGAAGTTTGGAGTACATCTTGATAAATGCCGTCAGAAAAATTAACATTTCGTCCTTCTAAAGTTAAAGACTTTCGGTTCTCATGGTACAGTGGCCAACTGGATTTATTTGGATAAAGCCTTCTATATGCTACAAAGATCTTTAATAAAGAATTTGGATTTAAAAAGCAAGAATGACTTCGTTTCTTTACAACGGGCTGTGTGTCTCCTTTTAAAGTAAGATGAATTATTTTATTAAATTTTATTATTAATCTTTAACGTTGACCAAAAAAGAACTAAATCTTGAAGATTGGGGTTATTGTTCCCTACCAACAGCAATGTATCCTTTTTCCACTATTCCACTATACGAAAAATAAAATTAATAACAGCACCAATCATCTTTAGTTACATCACAATATTAACTTTTAGCAAAAAAAAAATACCTCAGTTCCTGTCATTTCTCCATAAGGTGGTTCTCCATAGGTGAAAATTTCCCAGAGAGTAACACCATAACTCCACACATCACTTGCATGTGAAAATGTGCCATAGTTCACAGATTCAGGTGCATACCTATAAATGCATACACAAGTTAAATACAAAGTTGGGTTTTACAGTAAAAAAATTGAAGAATATCACAATTAAAATGTTTAAACATAATATTAGTTTGTTTCTTTAAAATAGGCAAGTCAGAATCACACATTTATTTCATCTTCTTCCTTTCGTTACCATGGCAATGAAGAATGCTATTTCCTGAACTATATCTTTCCAATGTGCTTCCATTTAGTTTGTTCAGATACCCCTTTCTAATGAACGTTAGTGTCCCTTGATACAAATAAAATGAGAAAAAACAAATCTGATCTAATCATCAGGGATGGTGTTTCCATAATTACCCCGTGTAATAATGGGTCAAAATCTAGTTCTGATTACCGATTTTAAGAAAAAAGAAATTCAAATACTACAACTGTTTTTACATTTCTGCATACTTTTTTTGTTTTCTTTTTTTTTTTTTTTTTTACTTCGTATACTGCTTTTAAGTCTAGTATTTTCATTCCTTTTCCTACTTCATATGTTAGTTTTTCCTTCTCCCCCAGTGTTCAGGAAGTTTCTGTTTCCTCTACCCCTTTTCCTTAAAATTAATCTTGAGTGACTTTTAGAATCAACTTCATGCTTTTAGATTTAAGCTCCTGTTAAAATATTATGCTGCCTGCTATTATCCTGTTTAAGTTCCTGTTATCTGGATTTAAGCTCCTACTATCTGATTGATATATATATATAGATATAGATATATATAGAGAGAGGGGGGGGAGGGGGAGAGGGGAGAGAGAGAGAGAGAGAGAGAGAAAAGAATAATAGTAGATTCAATATATTCTATTTCTATGATCTATCTAGATAAAACAGTATTTTCTACTTTGTCATAGAATGAGAATTTTCCAAACTATGGTAAACGAAGCTACCAGCTACCAATGCTGGTACGCAAACTTTCTATTCTAAATAAGATAAATGAAATTAATTCTTTCAAGCTCAATAACAACAGCAAACGTTTTGATTTCCACACACTTTTCTTGACCTAATGACATGACAAAACAAAATTCTTTAGCAAAAAATTTCTCTTTTATTCTGTATTTACTAAAATAGTGGGACAATGTCTTAAATTCTATTCTTATATAATTTTCTTGGTGGGAACGAGATAGTAAAAATGCATCTTGAATTGATGAGTGATACGAATGATTAGTGTTGATACCGTATAACAGATTTCATCGACTATTTACCAGAAATTTTTACCATAGATTGTTTTTTTATTAATTATTAACAACAGTATTTTCACTATGATACTCTGTCATCAACAAAAGACTAAAAGTAACATATTTGCTATCTCATGATGGAATTATTAAGGGTTTTGTTTACTGATGTGAAACAAAATAGATGCTGATTTCTGCAAAAGCTGTAAAATTTCTGTTTGAATTTAGCAAAGATTATCTATGTGAGCACACATTTTATTCCCCTTTTAAAATGTAAATAAAATTCAGGAATAAATTATTGCATACGACATGTTTAAAATTAACAAATCCTCAACCAGACAAGAGGAAGCTATTCTTGGCTAAGCATACCCCTCTTCTTATCAGAGATACAATTCAAGTTAGTATATGCAATATAATATATATATCAGCCAATAGTACATAATAAGTGCATGCCAATAAGTCAAAACTTGTCACCCTTCTTACCCCTCTCCTTGTTTTATGATATTTTATATATTATCAAAATCAAGGCATTTAACCTGGACTAGGTAGGTTACAGAACATAAAGCCTGGTGTATAAAATATATGTGAAAATCATTATTATATGAAAACTCCAATAGATTTTTTACAATATATATATATATATATATATATATATTAACTCTCCACCAGTTACCCTAAAAGCATTTTTATTTGAAAACTATCAATTGTGAATCTGAATAATGAAAATTTGAAATTTATTAAAAACTATACATTTAAATGAAATAAGCAGTCTGTGTCCTAATTTTATTTATAATGTATATTCAAAATTTAAAGAAGTTAAATCACCTATTTTTCCATTTTATGAAAGAAAATACATTTTGTTTTTTAGGTGAGCTTTTGCTGAGCTTGAGTAACCAATTGTGGTAGTGCTGCCACTTTCTCCTTAACTTTGTTACTGCAGATGTTACTTTATGTTTTTGTAAGAAATGACTGTTTATTATTGAGTTACATGGTATTATTATTATTATTATTATTTTTAAATCATGCTTTTAAAATCACAAATGTTGGAGTTCCAACAAAATTTAACTAACTATATATGTTTTCTTCCTTTCATCATTCTTTATGTTATTTGCCAAAAAATAAAAGTTGAATTTTTTAATATAAAGATTCCATGGAACGTTCAAATCATATCAAGGTTCATATACACTTGAGAAAAAAAAAATCCAAGGAGTCTAAATTAATTCAAAGGACTCCAAAAATTTTAAAGGTCTTTCCGTATTTTCTCATGTATCCTGCACCCTCATGTAACATGCACACCTTAAAGTTTAATACTCCATTTAGAGAGAAAAAAATTATGAGAAAAGCATTTCAAACACATTATATTGTATTAAAACCTAATAGTTAGTGCAAAAATTACACAGTATTCACAATGTATTGCTTAATGCAGCAGCAGCTCTTCTATTGGCAGACATGAGCACATGAACCCCAAAGAAAAATGAAAAATAATACATATTAGCAAGTTAAATGAAATTATTAAAGAAAACATTTCTATTTTCCCCATTTGCAGAATGAACTTCTTTCACTCTCCTTCCCCTCTTTCTCTTTGACATGACAAAGATAAAACATTATTGTAATAGAGAAAAATTTGAAAATTTTCAACACAGAGCTTCTGGACATTCTTTGCTTGCACATGCGACCGAAGAAACCACTTTATGCAGACAGAAGCTGACAGACATGTGTGAGGGGAGTGCATCGCTTGTAGCCTTCCATTCACACATTCTGTAATGTGTGGGAGGTTGTTTTTTGGTCAGTTTCTTTCTTGTTCATTCAATTTCTCCCTTCATTTGCAATGTTCAGTTAGTTTTTTTAAAGTAAATTATTAATCTGTTTATTCATTTCACTTTTTATACATGTTATTCTGTGTAAGACCTAGTTGTAAACAGTTAAGACGGAACATAGTAAAATGAGTGTTTTGGAATTAAAGTAATTACATTTTTCAACATTGTCGCTGGAAAGAAAAACTGAAGTTACATTACTTGGGGTCTTGCACCTTTTAAACTCACTGAACATCAATGAAAACACTCAAAGTTTGAATTAGTGTATCTTCAAAACCTTTTTATGTATAAACATATAGTTTTTTTTTACAAAATTTATGTATTGTTGAAATTAAAATAGCTCTTTTTTTTTCTCTGTCAGCTATTGTGTGCATGATATCTTGAGAATATGTGCATGGATTGTTATGAAATTTGATTTAGATAATAAGCACATGTATATTTTTAAAATTATCTACTTCTAGGTCAAAATTATTTCATTAACCATTCAAAAAAAATTAAAAAATAAATAAAAATTTACTTTTTTTATGAATAAAAGTTGTCATAACTAAAAATCTTATCACTGTAAATACTTAAAGGTAGATCATTTTAAAAATACATATGTGCTTATTATCTATATCAAATTTCATAACAATCCATCCATACATACGTTCTCAAGATATCATTGTGCACAATGACTTATGGAGTAAAAAAAAAAAAAAAAAAAAAAAAAGAGTCAAAATTTCATGTTTATACGAGGGCTGTAAATTAAGTAATGGCAACATAGATATAAATAAATTTTTAATGAACTTACAAGTACAATTGCATTACATTCCTTCTACGTAATCACCAGCAAAGCTTATAACCTTTTGCCAAATGTCGGGAAGCCGTTGTAGACCAGTGGCAAGGTGTTGATTTTTTATGTGAGCGACCGAGCGCCCTACTGCATGCCCTGTGCGTTGCAAATCCGCAGTCTCATTCCGACCCGAATGAAATGCTTGAACCCATCGTGCTACTGTCCTATACGGTAAAGCATTTGTGCCACAGGCTTCCACTTATCCTCGATAGCATTCTGTTGCATTTTTGCCACGGGCAACCTCGATTTTAAGCCACGACCGCTGATCACCTTTTAAAAACATGCTTTAGAGCGATGGAAACGAAACTCCTCACTTTAACGCCACACAACAACTACCCTTCTAAGCAGATCGACTGTTTTTTGCAGTCTACACATCGACAACAGCGCCACCTCACCGCTCCCATATCCTATTTGCGCTTGCTCGCCCTTCTGCGAGTTTCAAGGTTAAGTTGCCACTATTTAATTTACAACCCTCGTACATGGAAAGGTTTTTCAGATACACTAATTCAAACTTTGAATGTTTTTGTTGATTTTAGTCTTGTTTAAAAAAGGTACAAGACCCTGGTCAGTCAGATCTCAAATTCCCCTCGCTATTGTTAAACCTGCTGCAAAATTGTTAAACCTATGGATCCCCTCACACTGTGGTATTCCCGGCAACGAAAAGGCGGATGAATTGGCCAAAAAAGGTTGTTCTGTTAATCAGGCTTCATGTAACTTAATTAACTATAAGTCTGCATCTTCAATGGTTCATCAAATAATTAAGAGATCACATATATCACTACTAAAGAAATGAACAAAAGAAAAATCATGGAGAAATACCATCTCTAACCTCCCCGATTGTCCAAGAAGCAGTGCTGTAGCTGCCTTTCGTCTCGCGACAAAGCATGATTGTTTATTTCTCATCGTTTCCGTCTCCAGATAGTGGATAGTCCTGCCTGCCCCCTCTGCCGCAGTGGTGCGGCGATGACTGCTGACCACCTCTCTAAGTGTTCAGCACTCACGAAGAACTGCATTTACTCCCGTTACTGGGAGGCCAGAGACTTTTTACACATTTTAACTTCTTGATTTTATGTGATTCTCATGTTAATTACCCTTTACTTTGTTCCTGTGTTTGGTGTTATCTTTTTACTTATATTTCTGGTTTTTTTTTTCATGATCTTTGTATGGCGTAAGGATAATGTCTGTTCGCCTGCTGCATTGGAAATAAAAAAAAATTGTTAAACCTATAAAAATGGAATGCATTCTTATTTTCAAAATATCTCATAAGATAATTAATATTTTCTACTTCTTTTTTTCTATGTATTCTTAAAGGATTTTGTTTCTTCTTCTTTTTTTTTTTTTAGTTGTCAAAATGTTTTGAATGTTGTTAAACATACTTCAGTTTGTTTTGCAGCTATGAAAAATGAATTTAACATTAGAAATTCAAAATTTTGCATCTGCACAGTTACTAAACTAATGCATCGAATGAATTTCCATTTGGTATTCCAAGATAAAATTTTTCAGTGATTGTATATGTAAAAATTAGGTTTTCGTACTGAGATTTTAAAGTTTGTTACAATATTTCATTTTCGGAATTTTTTATTGTGATTGTGAACCCCCATTTAAATAACCCATGAGACTGGCTTAATAGTTTCATAAATTGGAATACAAAATTAATCAACTATTTCACGAAGTGACCAAAGGTCATAAATACAGATTACCAGTCAAATCTTAAATATTCATGATGTATCAGCTACTTTTTTAAAGTAAATTTTGAAGAGGCAAACCATGTGACAAATGCAACAAAATAGAGAAACTTTTTAACTTTTTTTTCAAAATAGCAACAAATCACTTGAATTTTACCTTTGTAAACACAAGAAGATTTTTATTTTACTTCCTTTAAAGGTTAATTTCTTTCATGCTATATATACTTAACCCTTTATAACTGAACAACTCCAGTTTGAAAAATATTGACTCATACATCATTTTAAGCATGTAAAAACTAATTTAAAAATTTAGAACATAAAAATAAAAAAATATTGATGAAAAGGTACTTTTTTCACAACTGCAATAAACAGAAATTTACGTACTTTTCATAAATATTGTCAATTTTCCAATACAAAATTGTAAAGTATACTTAGGGCTCAGAAGTAACGAAACTACTTTTTACAGTAGTTTGTAGTGTAGCATGCTCCATTTTGAATAATGTAGTGTAGCGAGTAGCACGATACAAAAAATCAATAGTTTGTAGCAAGAACCTATGCTACTTTCAATGCTACTTCAGGGGGGCGGGGAATGGCTTTTTGCAAATCACATGGTTGAAACTTGCTTCTTTTATGCAAAATTTTTTCTGTTCAACAATTTGCGAATCTCAGTGGCAAATCTCAGCTGCAGTGTATAGCAACGTTTCACATGAAGTCATAGATATTTTCCCATTGACACTTGCTGCTAAAATCAAGTGCTAACACAGCAAATGAATTGATTTTCTGACTGGCAACATTTGTCTATTTACTCATTATTAAGTCTGCATGTTTTAATGCTGGGTTTCTTATTATTCGGAATTGCATTATTTACAGATTTATTTATTGTTTCCTTTTAAAGTTGTTTGTCTGTAAATTTTTAGATTATAATATATCTCTTAATTTTCCTACGAAATTTTAATGTGTGTATAAACTAACATTTTGGAGACAAACACAAAACATTTTCCTGTATGTTACCTTTTTTAATTTTTTAATGCCCTTGATTATGTCGCATTTATTTAATTATATCTCGGAAGACACAATATAACAAGGGGTCGTTTTATTATTTAATCCATGTCTTCAATTTAATAGTGTAAATGGAACCCTTTGACAAAATCTAAAAGTAGCGAAGTAGTGACTACTTTTGAAAAGTAGTTTGTAGTCACTACTTTTTAAAACATGTAGTTGTAGTTATAGTTAACTACATTTTCTATAAAGTAGTTGTAGTTCGCTACAATAAAAAAGTAGTTTTTCCGACCCCTGAGTATACTAACTTACCTTTGTAAAAAATCTATATTTGGACGTCTCCAGACTTTTTAATTAAAAAAAAATATATGAAGTTTATTTTAACAATAACAATGTAAAACTGCACAAATGATAAATAAAACCTTGCTATGAAAAATTAACTCAGTATCACCATCTGTTGAGAATTCTATCAACAATTTAGATTAACTGCTGTGTTGGAAGATAGCAGCAGTAAATAAAATAGTCTTTTAAAGCCCACTGTTTAAAAAACATTGACTTTTGAGTATGTTGCAGATATACAAAGGATTAAGAAAGATTATTTTATACTGACAATATTATTCATCGTGTAAGATACAAATCTCCACTTTCTACTCTTGTGTACTTCAATTAAATCATTGATCAATACTAAATATAGCTTTGCAATAATTTAAGAAATATTTTGTTTATTCAAGGAGTTCTAAGTACTCCTTGGAAACTTTTTCATTTCTAAGGAGAGTCTAAGAAGTCCGTATGCCCCCTATGATATTCTTCCAATCTGCTCAAAGAAATATAAAATGCCTATTTCTCAAACATTCACAAAAATATGTTTAATATTTCTCTATTATACACCTTCTATAATGTTTCTCTATTATACACCTTCTACAAATTGGGTCAGATTCACTTCGTTGTCTTGTCACTAATATAATTTTCTGATTTCTTAACAGCAAGGAAGCATTTTACAATATACAGGATTTATGTATGTATGTACAATGCAGTAAACCATGCTCAAATGACAGACATCTCTAGAATAATGATTCACACTTTTCATTGTGACTTGCATGTGTAAGTGTTACACATTTAATCTTTACTCATAAAAAGTTATTATTCATTAGGATATGACATAATAAGTTACACAATATAATAAACATTCATTAAAATTGAATGAAAAATATTTAAAATAAAAAGTCAATTATTTAAATTACAATAGTTGTATGAAAATGTACTACAAACAAAACACATGAAGAATATATCTTGACTAACCATTTAACTGGCCATCGACCACCAGTACTAGCTCTATAGTATTCACTATCTGTTCTTAAAGCTCTTGACAGACCAAAATCACTAATTTTAGCCTGCAAAATAAAATAAAAATAAAAAAAGGAGGTGCATAATTAAGATTATGATAATACATTTGATTAATCTGAAATTCAACTATAGAAAACATGTCTTTCCATCGATCATTTATAGTAATTAAAATCTGTTGCCAAACAAAGTTATTTAATGCTAATCTATACTAATAAAAGAAAGTTTTTCTTTGTATGTCTGTGTGTGATGGCTAAGAAAATCTAGCGCACCTAGAAGTCTGAAAATTTATGTGAGGACAGTACAAGGCTTGTCCTGATGCACTTGAGACTCAGATTTTTACAATTTTGATAATTGGCCAAGATATTAATTAAAAACGCATTAAACATTGCTTCAAAAATGCAATGTTTTTATCTGAAAATGGCGATGAAGAAACATCAAACCGCAAAAATAACAAATGCTTTATAATTGCAGACGGTAAAATTTTCTTATTTTCACTTATCCTCGAATATTAAGAAAACTATTTGAGGCATAGATTCAAAACTCACGGCATACACATATCTTATTTTTCTGATTGTAAAAATGTAAATTTTGTAACAATCAGATCAAAATTTTTCTTAATTTTTGCAAAAAACTGACCCAACAATGAATAAAAAGAAACAAATCACCCAGACAGAAGAGGGGGATCGTATTGAGTTCACTAATGCTTTGGGCACTATGGGGCCTATCCCTCCATTTACTTTCCTAAACGAAAGGTCAGAAGTTATATGATATAAGATTGACAATGAATAATAATTAAGAAAGAAAATGAAATTTTACAGATTATAAATTATATGATATGATATAAGACTGACAATGTATAGTAATTAATAAAGAAAACTTCATTCTACAAATTATTTGTTATATTTGAAGGGATTGGGAGAGGTCGGGGGAGGGTGGTAAATGATTTTTTTAATTATATATTGCATACATGTTAATAACTACCCCCCCCCCCCTTTTATTCCATTTTTGGAACCGATTTGCTAGGGGTTTTTTTTTTCTTCTAACAACTTCTTAAACACTCCAGCTACTTATGCAGTACAAAAAAATTAATTAGCCCCCCAGATACCACTTTTTTTTAATAACAATCTTCTTTTTCACAGTTTCTTTTTTTCTAAAATTAATTTATGTTCATCACATAGTAACTTTAAGTTACTATTTCTGAATAATGAATTTTTGAGACTCTTTTGTGATTTTTTCTTCCCTAATAGTACAATTTCTGTAATTCTTTTTTTTGTTGCATAGGGTCTTTTTAAAAGTTTTTAATTCAGTCATCTTTTAATTTTAGTACACCACTAGAGGGAGTCTTTAATTTCAGTTTCATGTTTTTTCCACAGTAATAAATCTTGGATTTTCCTAAGAATTGGTACATAACTCCATCATAATATTTCCATTCCATTCCAGCACCTTTTATCGCCTACATAAGTTGTATCACCACCATTTACGAATAAAATCAAATTTTTCAACAATTTTACCTACAGCTTTCCGGTTTTATTTTTGTGTTCTGAGGTCCTTTAAAAGACTAAAAATTTAATAATCTTCGTCCCTTATTATCTCTATACAGTGGCGTAGGCAACGGCTACCCATGCCGGAAGTTTGTTTGAAAAAAGGTTTGTTTAGAACAGAATGCGCCCCCTGGAAGTGGAAGGTGGAATTAAGAAAATTTGCACACAGCAGGTCCAGTCCAGTATATAAAGTGTGAAGACAATGGGGATCTGGTACAGAGTTTAATTTTTTAAGATATTTGAGGTTATTACACAGGACTCGGCAACACCGGCCAGGTCAGCTAGTAATGGAAAAATATGACTCATGTTTATATTCCATTTTTATTTTTTGGACAAACCAGTTTAGTTTTTGAAAGGAAGGATATAACTCAATTACTATTTCTCTGTTTTCTCTCACAAAAGAAAAAAATTATGATTGAATTTCTACAGAACAAGATACGATATAAAAACATGTATACTTTGGAAAGTATTGCATACATAATAAACATACTACCATTAAAAAAAAAAATTTTAAAAAATATCATTAAAATTAATGTGTAGTTTTCAAACATACCAAACAAGTTACATTAAATTTTGAAATGTCAAAAATATATTTCTGATAGGTCACTTATAAGTGCGGAGAAGTATTATGAGCATAATAAAAGGCTTTATATAAAAACAAACAGTGATGCAATATGAAAAACTAAGGCAAACAAATATTAAATAAGTAATAAAAATAATGCATCAAGCACAGATTATGAAACACTTTCCAAAGAATTCGAAATAGTGTGACAAAACTTTGCTGTTTAATCAGGTGAAAGATGTTATCTACATAAACAATTTGGAAAATGCATAACATCGAATTTCAGCAATTACCATCAATAATCAGAAAAGTATTTGAATTCTTTTATGAAGCTGTGTATATGAACTACAGATCTGTATATATATATATATATATATATATATATATATATACTACATAGTATGCAAAATTTTAATTCAGTTAGGAAACACATAACACAATTGAAAATTTCTCTTCAGCAATTTCCATCAATAAAAAGAAATGTAGCGGAATTCTTTTATGCAACCCTGTATAGAATATATACACATTTAATATGCAAAAATTAGTTATTTAAAACTGCATATCACAAATGAAAATGCACTTGTATCAATTATTGCTCATAAACAGTACTGTAACCGAATTTTCTTGTGTCTCTGTAAATGAATGATAAATGCTATGTACACCATATTCTACAGTAAACATCTTGTATTGTACCTCATTGCTTTATATCAGTTTCAACATGTTTGAAATTGATCAATCATCATCAACATTAATAAAATACATTGCAAATGATTTTTTTTTTCCAGATAAACCATAAACAAAATTCTTTTGACTGTCCCTGTATGTGAACTATAAATGCTACACACTTCATTTTAACTTTTTAAACATGCGATAGTAAACCCCAATACAATACAATCAATGTATATCAATTACAGAGCAATCCAAATATATTTATGCAAGTTACAGAATGGACAGCTGAATAGACAGACAGACAAACCAAGGTGATACACACTTTTCAGAACAAATGTTGCAAACACATCGGGGTTGGCCCTCCCCTTTTTATCCCCCCACCATTTCAGCAAGAGAACCCCATTTTCAAATAACTGTTAAGCCCAGTGTGCGATTACAGCAAGTTAGCTTTATTTATTTATTTTATTTTTTATAAAAAAATTTATTATAAAACTCACACAATTTATTATAAAACACACACAATTTTTATTATAAACACACACAATTTATTATAAAACACACACAATTTTTATTATAAACACACACATATTAATTTATCATAAAACACAGACAATGTTAAGAATACATCCGACTCAGCTATTAATAACAGAGGGTTTTGATTAATACACCCAAACTGGTCTACCAAGTTGCCATACAAAGCAAAATTTTGTCAAAATTGCTGGATGGCCATGCCAGGCAAAAACTCAGGATTTTGGCACCAAAAAGAAACACTGGTGCATCTGCTACATCTATGCACACTTTTCAACTATATTGGAAAGTGTTAAAAATAACATGTTTCAATAGCTCAAAATTACATTTGTGGCTGCACTAAAAAAAAAGAAAACAACTATTGATTAAATGGGGAATATGACGGTTTGATTTGAGCAACACAATGTAGATTGCATGCACACATTTCATTTACAAACTGGTTTATCAAAAATTAACAGGAGCTGCATGAAAGGCAGCAAAGATATTAAGATTATATTCTTATGTCACACTTATCCATTAATGGCATTGTTTAACACTAATTGGCAACAGAAAGAGGTCAACGAGAAAATGAATAAACATAGAAAAATAATTATTTTGTTTGTTAATAAACAAAAAAAATAATGCACAAATTCTACTTTGTACATTTAAAACTTTAAGTACCCCCCAACTCTCCCCCTCCAAAAAATCAATTTTTAAAAATTCAATATCAATTTTATTAAAATCTGTTGCATTAAAAAAATTCTGTGTAAAAGAATTTGTTCAGAAATCAAAAGACAAGTCAAGAAAATGTTAATATAAGCCTAACTAAAAAGCATCAGTGTT
Organism: Maratus michaelseni; assembly: GCA_963931845.1. Lineage (NCBI taxonomy): Eukaryota > Metazoa > Arthropoda > Arachnida > Araneae > Salticidae > Maratus > Maratus michaelseni. Next base: position 143,954,329 of record OZ007598.1, read on the forward strand.
ATCTAATAGAAACAAAGTTGAAGAATTTAGTTTTAATATTCGAGTATTTTAAAGCAAAAACTTAATTGATGAAAACTAAAAATTTTCAAAGTAATTCAAATAAATACATTTTACAAGAGAACTTTTGGTGCAGCTCGCATCTAGCATTGAGACTAAATTTTTTCTGTTAAAATCATATTTTTTGATTTTACAGCAGCATAATTTTCTGAAAATGCAATTTTTGAGACCTCTTATCGGGTTATTAATATAGAAGTTTCTTTATAAAAAGCAGTTAAAATACAAATTAGTCAATAATAAGTATAAAATATTGAAAAAAGTTCAAAAATTCTTTCAAGAAACTACGAATTAGATTTTGAAAAACTATAACATTATATTTACATTTTTGGAGGGGAAAAAGTTGGTGTCCCCCCCCCCCCTGCTGAGTTTTCTGGCAACCCTAGCCGAGTGTCATAGCTGCTTGTAACGGTTTGGACTTCGCTAGAAATTGTATGTCCTACCTTAAAATTTGTAGCACCATGTTTGACGACTTAACTCACTTTTGGCTTAAATTAACAATTAAAAATCCAATAATAAAAAATTAAAAATATTAAAAAATATATATAAAATGATTTTAACCGAGAAATTTTATCGGTTCTCTAACTTTTATGTATAGGGCTACAAAATCCATCAGGTCTCGATGCTAAGTGTGAGCTGCACCAAAAGTAGTTCGCTTGTTAATGTAATATAAATATTAACATAAAACAAAGTTCTTACTTGTTTTTGAGAGGATAATAAAATATTTCGGGCAGCGAGATCTCTATGAACAAATCTTTTACTCTCCAAATAAGTCATACCCCAGGCTATTTGAGCACTCCATATCAGTAAATCTGTTACATTTATAGATTCTAAATGATCCAGAATATAATCCAGTAAGGACCCCATTTCTACTAATTCTTGAATCTGAAAATAAATAAATATACAAAAATAAGACTGAAAAAAATGCAAAATTATCAAATGGTATAAAAAAAAAAACATGAATATCTAAAAGGAAAATAAAGCAGTTTTAATGAGTTCTACAAATTGACTAACTTTTTATGCACTTTTATTTAACTCAATTTGTTTTTTGTATGTAAAGACGGAATTTTATAATCAATTTTTAACTCACTTCTTGATATGTAAGAATTATAAAAATTGTGTACAAAAGTATGTTTCTGATGACAATACATTTTAATATTTTTAGAACTTAACTATAAATGAATAATTTAATTTTAAGGTATTTCTTCATTAGCCTGTCTCATTGATGATAAATCGTCCAATATTCTTTATGGTTACAATTGTATATGAGTTATAACAACAGTGCAATTAACGATGCGCCAAACCATGCTCACCAAAAAAGAGCAACTGGCTGTGTGTTGTGTAACAATGAAATATTTTAAACACTATAAAATAATGAATGCAATATATTTTTAAAAAATACACCTTAATCAATTAATAGTTTCATATTAATCAAATTATGATTATACATTGAGAAATCAATTTTAAAATACTAAAAAGGTAGATAAAATGTCTCTTTTTTTCTTCCCTGTTGCCATATCTTAAAAAAAGAATTGGAGCAAAAATTATAATTTTTTAAAAAATAAATTCACTACCTCGCACTTTCTACCAAGTGTTAAATGAAAAAGGCAGTGGAATTTTCCATAATCAGGTTCGGTGCCCATGCCAAATTAAGGTAGTGTAGAGATTTTTTTTTTTTTTTTTTAAATCATGAATTGCAGCCAAGAAATTAGACAGGATTTTCAAGATAAACATTGAATGCTTATAAAACAGTTTTTTTTTAACTATTTTTACTTCTATACTTATTTTTTGCTCCACATGTCAATGCATAGTTCATGTTTAGTTTGTGGTGAAAATATATTAATTTCATAATGAACAGAGGAAAGTATATTCAACTAGGTAAATTATATCCAATAGTGGGAGTATCATAGTTAAGATTTTTTCCAACAGAGCGAAAATATGCCGGGACCAGGACTCGAACCTGGGTACTTTGGTTTGCCGTACCAACGCTCTCCCTACTGATCTATCCCGACGATATCCTGGTTGGCATATTGAGTGAAATATGCCAAACAGGATATCGTCGGGATAGCTCAGTAAAGAGAGCGTTGATACAACAAACCAAAGTACCCAGGTTCGAGTCCTGGTCCTGGCATATTTTCGCTCAGTTGGAAAAAATCTCAACTATGATACTCCAACCATTGGATATATTAATTTCATTACAAAAAACTATGCAATTTATCCAAAAAGCAATACTGGAATTTTGTTGGATTCAAAAACTAGAAAGTGAGCAAAAGTAAAATATATATATGTAAAAAAAATTTCTGTGATTAAAAATTATAAATCATCAACTGTATTTTTTAATACTGCTTTTTAATATTACAAGAGATTTTTTTTTTAATTATTCTAGAATTAAACATATTTATAGTTCAGAGTAGACTCCATGAATGATACTCGCTACATTGCAAGTAAAAATCTAGATATGATTGGTAAAATTTTATGTATTTCCAGTCCGATATACCTACCATCATTAAAGGTGGACCCAGACAAACACCAAGAAGTTTGACGACACATTTGTGGTCTAATCCAACCATGACTTCAACTTCACGAATGAATTCCTCTTTGCAGCTTTGCACATGCTCATCTCGTAGAGTTTTCACAGCTACATCAAGCTATAAATAAAAGAACAAAAACTGATATGGAAAAACAACTATAGACAAGCAGCTAAAAGTATGTTTATTAAAATAATTTAAAATTAAATTCTTATAAAATAAATTAATAGAATTTGAATCAAAGAATGTAAATTTCAATTAGATAATGAAACTCCTTCCGCAACTAGCAAGACAGCTAAAAACACAGAATGATATGGAAAACAGTAAAACCATCACGAATTAAGCCCATTCCTTATCAAAATTAATACAAAATTTAATATATACATATAATGAATGTTTTAATGACAGACACTTCTCAGTCATTGATCTTTAAGAATGTATATATAAACAGTGCTTTACAAATTTGATAAAATTTGGTAGCCAGCAAAAAATTCTAGTCACTAGTAAAAATATTATTTGCTCCCTCTTCCATCGTCATTGATTTTCAAAAAACACTTTTTTTTTTTTTTTTTTTTTTATAAGTTATATAAGAAAAAATAATAACAAGCAAAATTTAAAATTATTAGTTACATAGTTTAGACTAATACTTATAAAACAAAGTTTTGTATTGAAAATAATCAAAATCATATATCTCTGGAAAATAAGGAGAAAAAAAATAGAAGTACTGTAAAGGTTGAATTAACCGGCATGTTTGGGAAATGCATATTGCCAAATGCTTCAAATGTCTGGGTAATTGAGTGCTACAAAAAATCTGTATCCGAAGATGTACATTTTTTCATATTTTATCAAATTTTAGGTGCAACAAAGGTTGGATTAACACTATTTTTTACTGTTTTATTGAAACCTGCCCCCTCCACACACACACACATTCTAATTCCATGACAGACTAACTGGCTAGAGTAGAAAAGAACGGCATTTATTTGCATGAGATGGAAAATTGCTTCTAAACTTGGCTCTTTCATTCAAAGTACGAAAAAAGAAGAATATCATTGCTTGCTGCAAATTAGTAGGGATGGGGGGAGAGAAAAAGTGTCATTTGTGCTCATTTCTTAGTTCAGTTTTTGTACAAAAAACACAATAGTTATTCTCAAAAAAATTTTTAAAAAAACACGCTAAAAATAATTTGATTGCCGGATAAAAAAAAACTTGGTTGACAGTGGTGACCACATTTGTCAAGCCCTGTATATAAACGTACATATATTAATGTATATTTATTAGGAAAAATTTACATTAATACATACAGGGTGTCCCCTCTTATTGTTATCTAATAGCTCATTCTTAAACAGTTAGTTTTAGAGCTATGGTACCAACTTTTAAAATGTTTCAAATATTGTTCATCATATCAAAAGCCATTTATATCAAAATAGATTTTTTTTTATATATGAAATTTAAATCTTCTTACAGCCTGTGGGTCTCATCGTTCCTCTTAGGCAGGACAAGTTCTTCTTTATTTATACTGGAGGATCCAACCTGGGCTTCCCAAGTTACAGAACATAGGTGAAGATCATTTCTATTTCAAATTGAAAAATCTAATAGATTTTTTACATTTAATATATTTTTTTAGATTACTCATTAACACACCAAAAAGCCTTTTTATATGAAAAAGATCAATAGTGTATTCAAATAAAGTTTTGAAATTTATTAAAAGTGATACTTTTGTATTAGCCACATGTCAGGAGTTAATAGCTTGAAAAAAAAATTGCTCTTTACAGCAGTTTTTTTTTTTTTTTTATTCTGGTAATTTCAATGGGTAAGTGTCTAGTTCGATTACATGTCTGTTAAATTTGTGTGTTATTTATATTGCTTTGTTTATTTATGAATGAAGTTTTAATTTTATTATGAATTATTAGCCAAAAGCAAATGCTGAACTATTTATAGTGTTTTAAGAGCAAATAGGGTAATCTTTCATAACTGGGCTGCATGCGATAGAGAGAAATTTAAAAGAAATTCACGTTTAATTCAAAATTATTTTTAAACCATACAATAATAATGAGATATAATTTTCTAACAAATTGCATTTGAAAGAATATTTTTTTCCTTATTTGACAGTGTAAAAATTGAAATTGTGCGATGTCTTGAAGTTAAAAAGATTGCAGCAAAAGCAAAATTTATTAGTCAGGTGTTGTCACCATCAATATGACATCAGCCTTATTTATAGACATGTTTTTGCTTTATAATTTAGATATGGTTTTGTCAAATCATTTTTTAAAGCACTGTCATTATAATAAGCACAAATCCAGATATAAGTAAAAATATCTTTATTGATTGATTGGTCAAAAAAAAAAGTAAAACAATATCTTGCCCCCCCCCCCCCCTACCCCCTAAAATTTTTAGATGCCTTCTAAAAATGTCTAAAGATGTCTAGATTTTTTTTTCTAGAAAAAAAATAATAATAATAAAATTTGAAGACCAATACCTATGAAAAAATTGCAACTGCAGATTCATAAAAGGTATTTTCCATTCTTATTTAATCCTTTGAACAAAAACTTTTTAGGAGTTTTTTCACTTTTCAGTCTACTTCCAAGGGCTGACTGAATTAATCAGAAATTGGAAATATTCGAGATAATGACTGCTCTTTAAGCTAACTTTATTGATTTACAGGTTTTCCATACCAATGAAAAAAATTCCAGGTATCGAGATATTGTCATGTTACACACAAAAAAATCTTAAAAGTTGTGAATTTGAGAGTGGAACTTTCACAACTGATTCTGAAGCGCAAATTACTGATTTGTTACATAATTTTTTTGCAAAATTTACAAATTGTTGAACATTTTACATGCTAAACATTTTGCAGATACACATTTTTAGGCATCAGGTTCTATTCATTTTGTCTAATCAGGATAAAATTCTTTATCAGATCAATCACAGTTAAATACAGATTGCCTTGACATATTTTAATACAAATAATAAATATTAAATAAACTGAGATAACAAATGTTCAGTTCCCAAACAAAGATAAATAAGCAGAGTAAAACACCTAATCAATCTTACAACATTCAATAGAAAGTTTCAGTGCAACTGGAGCAAAGTTTGATTTTAATGATGCTGAAATTTTAAATCCTTAGTTTTATAAAAAACATTTTCCTATTTTTTTTTTTCTTGAAATTTTCAAAATTTTCTAACTTTTTCTCAGATTTTTCCTCAGAAATGGTAATTTTCCCTGATTATTCCTGGTTATCGAGGTTTTCCAGGTGTGTAGGCACCCTGTATTTACAATATAAAATGCAAAAAGAAAATCCTGAAACGAATCCAATTTAGCTAGCAATTTCTAAATTTACTAAAAACAAACCAAATTTTCACAAAAAGAAAAAAATATATTCACAAAAATGTGTACTGCATTTTCTGATGTATAAGACACAGCTTTTTTACCCTTACAGTGAATCTTTAAAATGGGGTGCATCTTATACAATAAAAGTTCTTTTTTGAACTAAAAGTACTCATAGACCAATTCTACTAATTTTATATGTATGTGTTCTATATGAAGTTATAATATCTGACTGAAGTTCTAATATCTATACTATCACATAAAGAGATAATGCCTGACTGACTGACTGACTCATCAACGCCCAGCTGAAACGACTAAAGTCAGGATCACAAAATTTGGAGAGTAGATTACTGTAATGACCTAGGCAAACAATAATAAAAGATTTTTGAAAATATCCCCCTAAAGGAGGTTAAAGGGAGGGGGTCAAAAGTTTTAGGTCATTTTGCCACATCTCAGCAGCAGTTTTAGGTAGGAGCATGAAATTCAGGAAAACAAATCTACTAAAAAAAAAAAAAAAAAAAGGTTAAACACGTATTTCAGCAATTTTAGAAATTCACCCCCTTAGGGAGGTTAAATAGAGGATTTTTAGGTTAAAAAAAAAAAAAAAGAATGAATCTTACAACAATACAGTTATAAAAAATAAAATTGCAACAAGGAAATTATAACAAGGAAATTACAACAATGAAATACATAAAAAACAGCTAAACTAATCTGCTAAAAAACAGTTAAACATGTATTTCAGCTGTTTTGGTGATTTCGTCGCCAACATCGGCAATGAACCTGATTATGGAAGATTAGATGAATAAGACAATTATTGCTGATTTTTTATTACATATTTTGCATCAGACATTTTTCCAAGGATGTTGAGACATTGTCCATCCGAGCAAAGCTGAGACCAAGACGGGCTGATAGTAATATATAAAACAATTTTTGGTACTTCTTTGTTATAGGGGGCTTGGTGCATGAGAGAAAACAGCGATGTTGAATTTGGTGAAAAAGCAAAATTTTCAAAAACACTTTCTGGCAAGCTCTATTTACATTTTTAAAATGTCATCAGATTGTTATAGCTTTTACAAATAACTATTAATATATCAAATGCGCAAATAATTTGGTTTATATTTACCCAATTTTTAATACACACATTGAAATGCAATTTGTTCAATTTATACATAAATAAACCACATAATAATGTAATACAAAATATATGACATAAGTAAGCATATTCAAATCATACAAACTGTGTGTATATGATTTGAAATTTTCAATTGGTCATTGTTTCACTTTTGCAATTGGTTATAATATTAGTCATAGAATTACACATTCTTAAGACTGAGTTATGCCAAGGCTTCCATAATAAAGTAGTAAATAATTTTTAAACATAAGTTAAGAATGTATCATTATTGCATTTAAATAAATAGTTCATCTTAATTATTAACTAGTCGGATGTGTCAATCCCAAAACTTTCTTCTATCTCACACAAGTTTCGCATACACTAAAAAGAATAAGCACCAATTTATATCAATGTCTAACTGAAGCTCAAGTTTTATTAAATTCTGTGCATTATTTCTTGAGATATGACTATCGCTAAAGGCATGTAAATCCTTCAAAATGCTGCATAGCAGCACCACCTGCTGGGCGATTTTTACCAAAAACTAATCAGCACCAATTTATATCAGAGACAGAGACTAACTGAATATAAAGTTTTATTTAATTCTGAGCATTAGTTCTTGAGATAGAGCTATTGCGGAATCGCGAAAAATGCTGCATAGCAGTGCCACCTGCTGGGCAATTTTTACCAAAAACTAATCAGCACCAATTTATATCAGAGACTAACTGAATATAAAGTTTTATTAAATTCCGAGCATTAGTTCTTGAGATAGAGCTATTGCAGAAATCGCAAAAAATGCTGCATAGCAGCGCCACCTGCTGGGCAATTTTTACCAAAAACTAATCAGAACCAATATATATCAGAGACTAACTGAATATAAAGTTTTATTAAATTCCGAGCATTAGTTCTTGAGATAGAGCTATTGCGGAAATCGCGAAAAATGCTGCATAGCAGCGCCACTTGCTGTGCGATTTTTACCAAAAACTAATCAGCACCAATTTATATCACGGACTAACTGAATATAAAGTTTTATTAAATTCCGAGCATTAGTTCTTGAGATAGAGCACCCACAAAATTTTGTCACATACAGACAGACAGAAATTTTCTAAAAATAGTCAAATTGTGTTCAGGACCTTCTAAAATGTATAAATCTGTCGAAAACCGGAAGTCGAAAATTTTCATGAATCCAATACTTTCTTCTTGTAAAGATAGAAGAAAGTAAAAATTAGATCATAAGTGATATTAAATAATATTTATATATATTAATAAAATTAATTGTTTTCCCCCCTCTCTTTCTGTGTGTGTGCTGACAATGGCCAGGAGAATCTATGTCGAAGGTGCCCATTGAAGGTTTCCCATTTCCAAAGTTCAACTGGCATTTTGAAGCAGTCATAAAAGCATGCTAAATTCAAACTTCTAACCAAATATAGCAAATTTTGTCCTCTTTTTAATAAAGTTTATTTGGAATTTGTACAGCAATTTTTAGGTTTTTTCAAAAAAAAAAAAAAAATAAGTCACTTTTTCAGCCAAAATTTAGGACTTTGCGTTTCATTGTTATACTTTTACTTTTTTCCTAAAAAAAATAAATGGGATGCATCTGACACAAAGGAGCTTTTATATATAGGAAAATATGGTACATTAATGTTCGATTTAAATCAATGACTTTTTAAAAAGGAACATACGGTTTAAATCCTGATTTAAACTGATGTGATATAAAACCTGACTTATACCTGGATTTATAATCGAGGGGATATAAATCAGACAATCCTGGCTAAAACATGTTTAAGAGCCAACAGAACAACAATTTTTACCTCAATGTTTTTTGAGCTAACCCACTTTCCTTGTAAAACTGAGCCGAATTCTCCTTCTCCAACAGAAGGGCCTAAATAAAAATGAAGATATCAATTTCTAACATTATTTACAAACTTAAATAACAAAATAATAAACAAAAACAAAAGAAAAATGGTTACCTATAATGAAGCTAAGTAATTAAATTTGTAAGCTAAGGAAACAATCAAATGTTGTTTAATCCCTCTGGGACCATGGGTGCATATATATGCACCTTCAAAAGGATCATGTACAAATTTTATTTGGTGCCTTTTTTTTTAAGTCACCTTTACTTATTTAGTTATGAAAATGCTCTAATTAACTAAGGCAAATATTACTTTTCTTTATTACTGGTACCAAAAACAATTCCTCGATGCACCTTTTGAAAGTGTGTATATTTTCCGATGGTCTCAGAAAGGTTAAGATATAAGATGATTTGAAACAAGAAAAGAGATTTTACTTGTGAAATTAATACCATAAAATACTGTAAAACTGATACCATACATTATGGAATATGAAGAAATATTGTTGCATTTTATTGATTTACAATATTTCAAACATGAGATTGATATGCATCACTCAGATGGATTACAACATGCTTTCTCAGTAGTATAGAAATAATAGCATTTATAGTTTGTTTACAGGGATACATAAAAGAATTCCATTAGATTGCAATCGATGGAAAAAATCATCTGCAGTACATTTTACTAATTTTATAATATTTAAAATTAAATTAAATTAAAAAGGATAACTGAGGTGTTGAACACAACAGTTTTCTACAGATTATGGAGTCTGTAGCATTTATCATTCATTTACAGAGATGCACAAAAGATTTCAGTTACAGGACTGACTATGATCGATAATTGCTTAAAATGAGTTTTTTTCTGTAGCATGCATTTTTAAACTTATCTAATTTTTAGTGCATTACATGGTGAGTATAAATTCTACAGATCATATACACGCCTTCACGAAATAATTCTGAAAGTATAGTCAAATGACAATAAATAATTTGATTAACAGATAAACATCTGGGCAATAGGCATTATTTTCTTTACTGCATGTGTTTATTTTTTTATTGATTATGGACGGATTTTAGAGATAAGGACGGGATGTTTTACTATGAGGTCCATGTACATGTTTGGTTTTATGGTGTTATTGTCAAAAAATATGTAATTTTTTTTGTTTAGGTAGCCAGCTTGGTCCGTCATTTTGTTTCAAGATGGCGGTAATTTAAAAATTTAAAACTAAAATAAATATATAAAAAAGTTAAAAAATCAAATTTATTTTTTAATTAAGTGTTAGGCCTTGATACGAGGATTCCCGAGCATTTTTTGGTTTACCTCTATCTTAAAAAATAGCTGAGATAGAGCAGTTTGAAATTCTAGGGTGGCTGACATAACAAAACAGCACATTAACGCGATTACTCGCAAATTATTTTCTTTCATTGTTGTAATAATTTTCCCAATCATACGCATAAAACTATATATTCATATCTGTTAGCGCCAAAATCTCGCCAAAATTGGCGAAATATTGCCAAATTTGGCGACCAAAATAAGTCTTTATAAATGAAGCCAATTTGGCTATTGCTCAATAATTTGGCGAATTTCTTATTCAAATTCAGTATTAAAGAATCTTTTGTAACCGTTTCTTTGCATTTTAACTTGCTGTTTTCATGTAACATTAGCTAAAATTTTAAAACGAAGATATAGGAAAGCTACCTTTTCCTCCCGGCACAGGTCGAAAGGACTTTTTTTTTAAAGCAGTAATTTTTATTATGAAATAATTATTGTAGTTTTTAACTAAAATATTACAAAATAAATAACAAATTCATGCACATTGCTAGATATTTGTAGCAATTGCTGAAAATGGATTTTTACTGAGTTATATATATATATTTTTTAATTACTTATTTAGATATAACATTTCATTCTAGGAAAAAAGAAGAAATCTCTTTAAAATATTCTGTTAGTTTTGGAAAGTATTCCATACACTCTATATGCATGTATGATATTTTGTTCTTGTTAAAATTTGCTACTATATTATTACAAATATTCAAGCAAATTAGGAAAATTTTTCTAATGCAGTCAACAGATGGCACTCCTGACCAGCAGTCACTTTTCAATGAAATTGTCCCGCACATAACAGCTATGGACAGCATTCTTTAAAAGGCTGCTTCATTGAAACTCCCAATCGCGAAATCCTGTGTTAACCTATGGGAAAACTTAGAAGCGTGATTACTCATTACCTATATTATATAATTATTAAAGTACGGTTTTCACCATCAGAAAGTAGACATCAGATGCCAAAGCTGTGCATTTTTTAAAATATTCTCCTTAAATTTTAAGTATTTCTAAGAAGAAGATAAAATTGCATAAAGTGGACATTCCAGAGTTTATATGAAATTTTTAAATAATTAAAATTTAAGGAGACAATTTTTAAAAACGCACAACTTCGGCATCTGATGCCTACTTTCTGATGGTGAAAACTGTATTTTAATAATTATATTAGGTAAAGAATAATTGCGCTTCTAAGTTTTCCCATAGGTTAACATGGGATTTTGTGATCGGGGAGTTTCAGTGAATGGGCCCCTTAATGATTTTCCATGTGTACTATGCACTTATCCCTAGTACACACTTACCCCACTTCACTCTATATCATTTAATAATAATGAAAATCATTATTATTAAATGAATGCACTTTTATATATATATATAAAATCAATTACATATAAAATTTAAAATACAATCAAATTTTTTCAAAAGTTAAAAAAAAAGTTTATATTATCAATTGGGCATATAAAATAAGAAAAGAAAAATATGGAAAAATTTTATACATATATATATATATATTCAAAGAAGTCTATTAAACATAGAAAATAATTACCTAACCGCAAGGATTCCCGCCTTATCAAATTCGGTCGAGATATTTTTTCAATTCTTTTTTGCTGTCCTACCATAGGTATAGTCTCAGTGTTACTATAAACAACATTGTCAGCTGTTTCCTATAAAAAAGAAAGAGGTTTACTACAGTCACATCTGTACAGTAGTTTCAACATAAATCAAAAATTTCAGTCTGTTTGATAATTTGTCACAAAGACAATGGTATTACCTATAACTAAATTATAAATTTACCAATAGAGATATTAGATACTAATCAACAAAATAGCATATCCCACACTGGAACCAGTATAGGAAGTGATCACAATCTATAGACCGTAAATGATATTTTGACCAATAAGTAATCTGAATTTTGATTAATTTATTCATTAAGGTGACATCTGAAAAACTCAAAAGTAAATAAGAATGATTAAACTTACTTTTTTATCATTTTCAACTTCAGCTGGACCTATGAATTAAAAATACTGTATAAATAACAAATTTACAAAACTCTTATGTACAACCTGAATTAAAATTTAAAATAAACATACTTGGAGGTACAGCATAAATTAAGTTAGTGGGTAGACCATCAGCCATTCTACTGTAGTGATCAATAACGTGACACAATGACTCTAAATAAGGTCCATCATCAATGAAATAATATTTCTCCTGAAACAATATACTACCCATGTCAGTACTTCGATCAGACATTTTAAACACATCTTTTTTTTAAAAGAAGTAATAATAACATAGATGTCAAACCTACAGACTAAAAACAACTAAAATTTTTCATCCAATACACTGATACAATTCATAAGGAGAAAAGGGGAAATTCTAACAGTGCCATAACATAAGATTACTTGAACCCAAATAAAATCCTGCAATCAAGCATAGATTATGAAACACTTTCCAACACTTCCAGAATATTTTAACAAAACTTCGCATGTAAATAAGATACTAAACAAATATTTTAGAATACACTTAACACATCTGAAAACCAGATTTTAGCAATTATCATCCATAGCCAGAAAAGTACCCCTATTCTATTTTGCAGTCCTGTATATGATCTATAGTATGCTACATAGTATGCTAAAATTTAGTTTAGAAAGAAAATGCATAACACAGATGAAAATTCACTTGCAGCAATTTCTACCGATTGACAGAAACATACTTAAATTATTTTGTACAGCCTTGTATATTACCTACTGATTTTTATACATGCCACATATTATGCTAATATCAGGGCTGCCACTGCCAAATGGCATACAAAATAGTTGCTTTAGTAGCCTACAATGAAAAAAATAGTAGCCAAAATAGTAGCATTTGCACAAAAATAGTAGCCAAAGTAGTTGCATGCTTACTTAAGAAAAGAGGGGCAAGAATCCTTATTTCCCATAAAAATAACATCATGAAAATCCACATTTTTCCTACTACCATCCAAATTTTCTACTTTTTGTATTTTAATTATAAAATCACACACATTAAAAACAATACAATTTTTATTGCATGTTATTAGCTGCAATTTTAATTCCATTTTGTAAACAAAAATTAACTGAACCAATTGAAAGTGGTTTTATCAAAAAAGGATGCATTTGATAAAGAAAATATGTGTACATACTAACCTATTCTTTAGAAGAAATCTTTGTAAAATAAAATAGCAAAATTGTCCGAAAAAAATAAAGTCTGATTTTATAGACACCAATGGGCCAAATAAAGCTATCTAAATAAGTAAACAAGAACGAAAAATCATGCATCAAGCATAGATTATGTAACACTTTCCAACGCTTACCAAATAATTTTACAAACCATTACCATTTAATAAGCTGATAGATAACATTTAAGTAAACAATTTAAAAAACGCATAACATATTTAAAAACTTAATTTCAGGAATTTCCAACATATATTTCCAACATATACAATATTCGGAAAAATATCCAAATACTTTTATTCAGCCCTGTATATGATCTATAGATTTGAATATATACTACATAGGATGCTAAATTTTAGTTTAGTTAGGAAACGCGTAGCACAGTTTAAAATTCTCCTTCTGGAGTTTCTGTCAAAAAACGGAAATGTGTTCGTGAACTTTTCTGCTGCCCTGTATATGATCTACAGAATTTATACACACCAAGTAATGCACCTTAGTGATATATATCAATTACAATGAGTTTGAAATTGTGTAAAATCATAAAATAAACCGCAAATGATTTTTCCCCATAGACCGTAATGTAACGGAATTCTTTTGAGTGTCCCTGTAAAAAATCTATAAGTGCTACACACTTCAGTTGAAATAGGGAACATGCTATTGATGACGACAATAACATATAAAAATTGCAGGACAATCCAAGCATTTTTACGGGAGTTAGAGCACGGACAGACGGCAGACGGCAGACAAACCGAAGTCATAAACACTTTTCAACTAGGTTGGAAAGTGTTAAAAAGGCAATATATTCTAAATGTTTTTCTCAATATTTAAAATCTGTTATTAAATTGAAAAACTGGGATAGAAAACAAGATTTTCTTATTTCTAAGTAGCATTTATTTCAGCTCGTTTATTAATTTAAATTTTTGAAATGAAGCATTTATACGAGGTTAGAAACAAATACAATTCACGCAGCATAGTGAACAAATCTACAGTTAATCGTTTGTGGTTCATACGACAGTTAAAGGGTTAAATGCCTTTAAAAACAATCAAAAATTGGACAAATATACTGTAAAGCATAAGGGTTATGGGTGGTAGCCAAACCAAAAATCAGTAATTAGTTTTCCATTGAAATTTGGATGTTGGTATCTTTGCACTACATTTATATTGAAAGAGTATTTTTTTTTTTCAAATGGAAGTTTATACATATTTTAAAAATTGCATAAAAAAACTTAAAAAATTTATACGGAAATATTAGATTGGGGTATTTTGTTAAAAAATTTGCAATGCTGAGATTTTTTTTTTTTTACAAAAATAGTAGCTGGGACTGGAAAATAGTCTCCTTTTTTCTGGTTTTCTTCTAAAATAGTCGCTTTTGAAGGTTTTTGGGCTGAAATAGTAGTCATAGTTGCCTGATGCTGAAAATAGTCGCTTTTAGTAGCATTTTAGTTGCAAATGGCAGCCCTGTAATATTTAGTTCAAGTTAAAAAAAAAAAAAAAAAAAAAAAAAAACTTAAATCATACTTCCAGAAATTATCATCTACAGGCGGCCATGTATCCATTTCTTTGTGTGGCCTTGTATATGATTTTATCCATATTTTACAAACACCTGATTAAAAACCACCTTTAAGCAATTCACACTCATACTTAGTAATGCTTTTCTTTTTTTTAATCACTTTTTTTTACGGATTTAATGTTTATCTAAAAAATCTAGCTGAATTTCATGACTGAATTATAACATGAGATATTATGATATTATGAGACATCATGATATTATGAGAAATAGACGAATTTCAAAAACTTTTACAACAATACATTAATTTGATACAGACCCTGATTATTGAAAATTCACCAATTTGATTTATGTTTGATAGAAAGTGTAAACAGGTGAATTTATTACAAAAATTATAATTTATTATTATTTTTTAATATTGCAACAGGAAAGAATGAAAAAGCATTCCTTAAAATATCTATTCAGGATTTCTATATTGTTTTCTCAAGGTATAATCATAATTTATTTATACTATTAATTAGTAAAAGTTTTTTTTTTTTAATATTACTCTTTATTTTCTACTTTTTAATGTATAAAATATTTCATAGTTCAGTTTCACAGCCAGTTGTCTTATTTTGGCAAAAGTGAATTGGTGCATAGTTAACTCCATTATTTTGGTAACTCATATGCAGTTGTAACCATAAAGAATGTTTGGTGACTTATCACCTGTGTCAGGCTAATGAGAAATGCCTTAAAATTAAGTTATTAATTTATAATTAAGTTCTAAAAATATTAAAATAGCTGACATATTAAAAGTATCCAGTGGATATCGCATTCAGGATGGCCATATCCTCGGGATGGTTGAAATTGTCAGGTAGGCAGTCTCAGAATATTCCTTGGATATAAAAATGTCACACCCATACATATCCTAGGGACGACTTTTTATAAAAGTTTTTGGACTCTCATAAGATGAAGGAAGACGAAAGAAGTACATGTGCATCTGATAAAAGTAACCACAGGCTTTTTTAGGGACAAGGTAATTGGATAATTCGATCTCCATATCCTATGGATATCTAGTGGATTGTTCTCTTAGAATATGACAACTACTGGATCTGTAGGATCACTGTGGAACAGCCTCATGATGATTGTGGTTGTATGGGTGGTAAACAGTTATAACCCTAAATATTATTTGGCAATTTATCACCTGCGACTGACTAATGAGAAAATGCCTTAAAATTAATGTATTAATTTATAATTAAGTTCTAAAAATATTAAAATGTTGTATAGTCGTCTGAAACACACCTCTATACACAATTTTTATAATTCTACCCTATCAGAAGCGAGTGAAAAATCAATTACAAAATTCCATCTTTACATAGAGAAACTAAATTAAGTTAAATAAAAGAGTGTAAAATAAAATATTCTTTATCAGTACTGTAAATTAAATCATTGTTCTATTTATCCGAATTTTCATTTTAAAAATATTAAAACACGTTTGAATCATAGTTGATTAACTGTAGTGCAACACACACTCAAAATGAATATTCTGTCCTATTATTCTGTGAGAAAAGTTAAAAAATATGTATCATTAACTTTTATTGGCATCATTTCTTCATTAATATTGAAATGAAAATTATTTTTAATTTCATTTCATTGATCAAATTGTGTTTTTCAAGAAAATTATATTTTTACATATTCAAGCTTAATGAATCAGCTTACTCTAGGAGATAAAAAATCATGAGCTGACAAATCCAGAAAGCATTTCATTGCAGCAAACATGACCTTATTCAATTTACATGCTCTAAATTACAAGTTTATAATAGATAAAAATTAAATTAAAAATTTTGAAATGTATCATGATTTGAAAAACAAATCTCATACCTTTCGTTGAATTTCATAATTGTAAGTATGGTTGTTGTTTACAACTGACAAAACATAAATGTCTTTCCTTCGGGTGCTTCGGCGAACTAAAAACATGCCATCTTTAAAGCCATGAGACTTCAGTAAATGGACAGCTTCCTATTAAAAAAACAGTTGCATTAATAAAATCATTCAACTTTTAAAACTATCAATTTAATAACATTTTAAAACATATCAAGAGCTATAAAACTGGGAAGTTATTAGGAATCATGCATTTATAAATGATTACATATCCATAATAGTGTAATGGGTAGCGAGTGACATGCAATTGCCTTCATTTAAGTAAAAAATAACTTTTTTAAAAATAAAGCCAGTCCTGATTATATAAATGACTTATAACACAAATATTTAAAGAGTGTGTTGACTATTATTGACAGCTGAAGGAAATTATATAGTTCTTGGGTATAGAAACCAGTCTTTAGGTTTTCTCACCTATTCTCAAGATAGTGAGATAATTTTCAATGTGAAATTCGCTGACTCAGAAGTTTACTGTTTAGTTGATGATAATAAAAGTTTGTCATAGATGCTTACTAAGTTCGGATATTTCTTATCTCTTGTTGTTTTCCTCTCTCACTCAACCAGGCTTCTGTTGATATAGAATGCTTGAGAGTCTGTCTCAGCCACAGAAGATTTTGTACAGTAAATATCTACAAGAGTTCTTATTCTAGAACTCTCCCTCAACTCTTTACCGAGACAATACTTTTTTAAAGAATTTATCCATAAAATAAACCCAACTCCTGAACTGAACTGTTATTCCTTTCCAGGACTTCACTCTAACTGAATCTCCTCAATGCCTTAATTCACTTACTTAATTCTCGTGATTAAATATAGGAATTACTCAACCCATCCTATCCGAAGGTGAGAAAGTGATATAATTCTCAAACTATATCATCATTGGTTGAAGAAGGGGTTGAAATTAGACTCCGTCATTTTGAGAGAGTTCCGCCTTCTACACCCTGTTTCTAGAAGAGACTCCCCCACATGTAGAGTTTGGTGACTTTAATCTGTCTGAAACCTTTTAAACGAAAGATTGGTTATGAAAGATTTTGATCATAAAAGGTTACTACCATGGTAAAATATCACTCGGACCACCTAGTAAGTAAGAATTCTTTTTCACGTTCTCACATGGCCAGATGTTTCTATCATTTCTGCAAAGATGGTTTCTTTACACGTTATTTTTGCCGCGCTTCAAGAGGTGGAAGGGGGAGTAATCCACAAAGTGTAACACAGTGTGACAGGTTACAGGGAAGAGAGTTTAACATGTCACATCACAACTAAAATATAACAATTAGCAAGACATTGTTTGCAAGCATAATAATAAATTTCATAAAAATATGGGGGTGGTGAAGGAGCGGGTTCAGATAGTAATGAGGTATATATATTTTTTTTTTTCGATACTTTTCCTTTATAAGGGCCTTGCTTTTATTTAAGCTCGGCACAATTTGGGCATCAGAAAGTGATATTTGTTGCCAAACGATATAAACAAACCTGATGAACTTTTATGCTTGTTTATATATGTATATATATATATATATAAACATTTTATTTATATGTATATTATTGTTTTTTCAATACA
The DNA here is from genome assembly GCA_963931845.1 of Maratus michaelseni. Classification (NCBI taxonomy): domain Eukaryota; kingdom Metazoa; phylum Arthropoda; class Arachnida; order Araneae; family Salticidae; genus Maratus; species Maratus michaelseni. The sequence continues at coordinate 143,972,678 of OZ007598.1, forward strand.
ATTTAGTTCTGTTTGCATATAAAAATAGATAAATGGCTTCTTTATATTAAATAAATTGTACATTGAAATAATAATATATAAATATTAAAAATTGCTATTACATAAGAAACAGTGAATATGTTTCCAGAAAATATGCATGAAAAATTTCCTTCTCTCAGCAAGGCCATTTTCTTTATCTCGCCAAGGTACTGGAAAAGGGTTAATTTTTCTTTTCCTGTGAATTGCAATTCAGTAAGAATCTAGACAGTTTTATGGTATTTACCTGTGTAATAGACAGTAAGCATATAAAAATCGACAATGTTTGATGTACAATGATGGCAATACTCTGTCTTACGATGAATATATTGATAGTAGCCATCTTCTTAACCCATTAAGGATGGAATTATTTTTTCTTTTTAAAATGCAAAAATTACATTTCATACCAATTTTTTAAAAAGGAAACTTTTATCTCCTTTTATTAGGGAGTTTTCTCTCATCCAACAAGGAGAATATCTCTCTTAAAAATACTGGTATTCAAACAAAAAAATAGTTGGCAGATATTCCGTGACCGCATGGTAACGCTAGGCGTTAATGGGTTACTATAACCCAAACAGAAAACTGAGTGTATGGCATACCAGAGATAAATATTATCAAAGACTTGGGTACTTCCTTTTACCTGGACCTTGACATAACTCAGTCTTGATAAAGTGCAATTTCTTATCAAATATTACAAACAATCACAAAAATAAAATGGCAATCAATGTACAAATTTCTCATCTGCGTGTAATTTGCTTTTCTTCTGCTTGCAAAATTTGCCTCCACTAAATTAATATTTTTCTATTTTTTTTAGTTTTCCAGTATGTTTACAAGTTTTAATTTACCAGTGACAGAAAAAGATATAACTTTTTTCCAAGGGAAAAGTATTTTGCCTTCTGTGAGGATGTGTGAAGATGGTCATAATGTGTATTTATATCTCTCCATTCTAAAAAAAAAAAGTTCATGCTGCTGCCGTTTTTCAATAAATCATGTCCTATTCACTTTCTCAGCTTATACTTCAAAAACTATTGTGCGTAAAAACATGAAAACTTGGGAGTTTTATAGAAAAATGCATGATAAATATACTGAAGCAAACTGTTTTTAAATCAAAAGATTGGTCTAAGAGATTCATTGTTGAGATTGGCTAAGATAGTTCAGATACATAAGCTTTATAGGATCAAAAACTATACATAACAATTTAACCAGCTTTTACAGGAACAGACTAGATTGTGGTGTACAGTGGGGGTGATTGTGGGTTCACGAAAAAATACCTGAAATTTTAGCGAGAAAACATTTCTGTAGGAGAGAGAGGGGAGAGAAAATATAATTTGTTGCAGTTAGGTCAAGTTATGAAAAACATTCATTTTAATTATGTTTAGCAATCATATGAAATTGATATTTTAGTCATGAATTTACCTATCAGAAAAATCAGAATTTTGGTATTGAAAATGAGAGAAATACTTGAATTCAAGTATATAACACAATCACATTCATGTACAGTGTCCAATCATTTTTTTAAATTTGACTATTTGGGAAGGGGTAGGGGTGTTGCAGCAGAAATAAAGTTCAATTAACTCTATTTCGAACAGTCAAAAAACATAGCTCAGTTCTTAAACATCTACCTGATGTTACGATTTGTCTGAAGAATTAATAAACGATCTTCAGTTAACAAACAAAACATTTAATTTAACAAAAACAAATTGAAAACATTTCTAAAAACACATTACGTCTTCACATTGTAAACTACATCTAATAAACTTCTAAAACATTTTCAACTTTTCCTTTTTAAATTAAAATTATAAAACATAAATGTTGCCATATCACAAAAATAAATTACACTGTAAAATTAAATGAACAATTCAATCAGGTTTTCCATCAATGAGATACATGAAAAACTATGTCACGTGACCCCTCTCCCAGCAGAGTTAAAATTAAAAAGATCATGCATCAAGGGAGTTGAATTTTTTATACGAAATTCTGTTGTTCGAATAGAGAATATTTTTCAAATAGTCATTTTTTATTCACCATTGCCAAAATTAAAAAAAAAAAAAAAACTGAAAAATAATATTTCCAAACAATGTATCTTCAATTATATACATTTACACATGATTGATGAAAAGGAAAGAAAACTTTAAAATAAATAAATTATATCTGAAAAGCATTTACTGTACCGAAATTGAAGCCTGACTCTGACCAATCTGCTGTCTGGGTCAGGCATAAATGTAAACAAAGATTAGCTGATCCAATGAGAACCTTGTGTAGGGTTTGCGCTAAACTCAGCGATACATTTTCTGGGGTTTTCAGTGAAATGAGCAAGCCATTCTTTATTACGTAGGCCACAGGAAGTACCTAGACTTGTATGAAAGTCTATACTCAATATGCTTATTAAATTACAGTTAATGAAAATGTGAGAAATTTTTTATAGTTGATTTTAATTTGTTACACAATTGTTAAAGGCTAAAAAATGTTTTTAAAAAAATGCAATGGTATTTCAATCAAAAATAGCTCTAAATTAACAGCTGCAAAAAATGTGATATCTTAACAGGAAAGGAAGTATCACTCGAGTGTGACAACTTATAACATAGAAAGAGGGGAGGTAGGGATAAAAAATGACAAAATTTGTGTGACATGAGTGGATGATCCCTTCAAAGAAATAAGAGTTGGATATCTTAAACATTTTTAGCCCTAAATAGTCAATGTACCATTTTTTTTTTTTTTTTTTTACACTCTTTTATTGAAGTTGGCATTTGTACGTAAAGATGGAATTTTATAATCATTCTTCACTTAATAGGCTAGAAATATAAAAATTATGTCCTCAAGTTTGTTTCCGAAGACAATTTCAACATTTTAATATTTTTAGAGCTTAATTATACATTAATAAATCAATTTTAAGGCATTTAACTGTCCACAAGTGATAAATCGCCAAATAATCTTTATTTTGCAGCTATTTATGAGTTACAACAATAATGGAGTTCATTATGTGCCAAGCCACTCTTGCCAAAACACGCCAATTGGCTGTGAAACTGCAACAATGAAATATTTTAAGCATTACAAAGTAAAAAATATAAATAAAAAATAAAGAGTGCAATAATTTGTAAAAATAGTCTTTTATTTAACTCAATTTGATTCATGTATGCAAAGATGGAATTTTGTAATTGATTTTTCATTTAATTCCTGACATACTAGAATTCTAAAAATTATGTGCACAAGTATGTTTTCGATGACAATACAACAGCTTAATATTTTTAGAACTTAATTAAACATTAATTTTAAAGGATGTTTCTATTAGGCAGGTGCAGGTGAAAAATAGCCAAATATTCTTTATGGTTACAAAAGTATCCAAGTTACGACAACAATGGAGTTAATTATTCGTCAAACTATTCTCACTAAGATATGCCAACTGGCTGTGAAACAGTAACAATAAAGTATTTTAAACACTAAAAAGTAGAAAATAAAATATAAATTTAAAAAACAAAAATGTAATAATTTGCTTAAAATTGATAAAATACTTTTATCAATTAATTGTTTGATATTAAATTATGATTATACTTATCCATTGAAAAACGAATTTAATAACCCTGAACAGATAGTTAAATAGATTTCGTAAGAAATACTACCTATTAGATTCTCACCTAAGTTGGAATTGCCGATCATGACTCCCAAACTCCCATGACTACACTGATCATGACTCCCAAAACTCAAAACCACCCCCAGTTCAAAACTTGCAATATATATATATATATATATATATATATATATGTTTTTTATGGACACGATAACTCCCATAATTCTGCACAAATCTCTTCCAAACTGATACATAAAATCAAGGGGCATAAAATCTTGGTCAAGTTTGTTAATGAATGGGCAAAATCGAACCAGGGAGGGGGGGGGGGAAATGGGGAGGCTTTTTGTGAAAACAGAAAAAAACCCATAATTTCTTAATTATAATACAGATCGAATCCGTTTAAAGGACCCAAAATTTATGTATGACAGATTTTTGATATCATTAAAAATGGCCCCAAGGAGGGAAAAAATGGGGGGTTTTAGAAGAAAAAAATTCATAACTTTGTCAATTCAGAAGATATCAAATCCGCTTAAATTTATTATAAATCTTTTTAATATTATCTAAAACTTTTATATAGGACCAACCCTTATACCAAAAAAAAATTAAAAACAAAAAAATCCCTGCTGGCTCCGCCTCCAAACAAGTTAGGTTTCAAAGTAGACATTTCCAAATGCCGCATCATGGCAAAAAGGTCATTTCTTCCGCAATTCCCAACAAACAGGTGCCTCACGGTCTGAGTCTTTTAAATCTACCTGTGCCTGTAGGCTGAGCCGTCAGGGATTTTTTAAATAATGCACTTTTTTAAATCCTGCTGCCATATCTTAAAAAAGAAATCAAGCAAAAATTATAATTTTTTTTCAATAAATTCACTAGTTTACGCTATTGAATTGAAATATCAATCTTTTAACTAACAACAACAACAATAATGACAACCACATACCTCACGATTTATTTTTTCATGAAACCAATCAGATCTTGATGAACAAGGATTAGAAGGAACATAATTTTCTAAAAAAAGAAAAAAACATTGATTTAAAAAAAAACTGCTTGATAATTTTCAATTATGCAAAATTAAAATTTATAATTGCTACATGAATACAGTACAGGATTTACATAAATTATTGTCGGGATTTCCTTACCTCATAACTTTTTGATTTAAGAACATGAGAAAAATTATTATTACATATTCATAAAGTAACAACTCAAAAAAAAAAAATTTAATAACATAAACAAAGTTATATATGTGTAAAGTTGCAACTCAAAATGTTATATCAAATAACAATTAAATAACAAATATTAAATTTTTATCATTTTTATCAAAAAGTCAATAATAAATTATGAACACAAAGTTAGATAAAACTACAATATGCACAGTGCTTTGATTTGCACACTTGCATTCTGAATTTTCATGTCTCAGCCTTCCACAATGTGGCACCACTTGCATAAATTGATGGAAAACTTTGTATGTGTTATTAAAAGAACTTTTTTCAGTTGTACTTTACGAATATGTAATAATATTTTTAGTCATGTTCTTAAATCAAAAGTTATAAGAAACCCTGACAATTTATAGACACCCTGTATATGAAATTAATACAACACTATCACTAAATTACATAGCATGCACTTGAAAAATGGATGAACCAAACTGAGGAAGAATTTTAACCTTAACTGCGCATTTTCTGTCATTTTATTGTCGCATCTTTCTCTCGTCTCCTCTGTCTATCTGTACATGTAGCCATCATGATGTATTCAAAAAGGGGCCCTCTTAAACACTTAAGGCAGAAGATTTTCTAAGTTTATATTACAATTCCTTTTCATATTTTAATTTACTTGAGTACTAGAAAATTATTACATATCAATTGAAAATTAACATTGTGCATGCATGCACACACACAAAAAATGAAGGGGGTAGTTATTGACAAAATGGGGCCAAAATTAAATATTTGTTATATTGTGAATTTAATAATAATTTTAAAAAACATACATAGAATCTGTGCTGCTTTATGCAATGTAATAATTTATGAAAGCCATGAAATTATTTTAATTCAGCTAAAAACAAATTGATTATTATTTCAGAAATTATCACAAGCCTTTGCTGAAACATGTAATGAAAGTACGGTTTCAAAAAACAACATATAGTAGTATTATGTCTTGAAAATTCTAGTAATTTCAGGAGTTGATCCAGGGAACAATTTGGTCCTGTTTGGGACTAATTCACAAAATTCCTCTCAGTAAAAGAGGACCTTTCACAAAATGGGTTCCTTCAGGAAATTTCATTAAATTTTATAATTTCATGGAAGGAAACAGAACTTGTCTATTGTCAATCGACCACTTTCTATATATATATATATATTTAAAAAAAGTTGTAAAAAATGGGATTTAATGACAATAATGCAAAAGCATGACATCAGATTTGATTTAAAATGCAGTGCATATATATATGTTGGATGTCAACAACATAGCAGTATAATAAAAGATTTTTAAATATCAGAACCTTGTCATAACTCAACTAAATTTTACATGAACATGATAACAACATATTTCAGTAACAATTCTAAAACACCTACTTAATATATCTATACACTCTTGTTGTCCATGTTTCTCAGCTAAATCTAAAGGAGTTTCATTGTAGTTTGATCGAGGGTTACAAGGAGCACTAGCCTTTAGCAATATCTGTAATGATGAAATGATGATGCATGCAAGGAATTATAAATAATACAAAGTGAGACACAACACTAGTTCTAATAATCTAAGTTATCATTAAATTACAGTAGCCCCTTGTTATATTGCGCCTCAATATATCACTCTTTTATCATATCTCCCAACAAGAAAAATAATAAAGTTTTACACTAACCATATTTTTTTAGCAATTGAATATAGCAGTGATTTGTAACCAATATGCCATGAGAAGACCTTAGATGTGGCACAAATTTTTTCAATTAAGTTCGAAGAAGATTTAACAGAAGTATCGTTATTTCAGCATACAACATTCCCTATTATATGATTGACTTTGTAGTGAGGTTTGATGTCATAAAGCTCAATTTCTAGGAAGTTTATTTCAGTGTTTGTATACTTTTTACAAGAATTTGCAGAGAAAATCAGAAATTTGCCTCATTTTTAAAGAAACCTCCAGAGAAAAATTCCTCCAGAAAGAAAAATAATAACAATATAAATGCAGTAGAAATACTGATCCTAGTGATGGAATAGATCAAATTCTTATTGAATGAATTTTATGTACTTTAAGATTTATGTTACATTTTTTTCATAATTTTAGTGTGCTGCAAAATTTAACCATGGGTTTATATTTGCTGTGATGTAAAAAAAAATTTGATAAAATATGCAAATGAATTCTGCTATGTTGTGAATTTGTTGAAAAAAATTGTAGTCTGCATATGCATTAATGTTTGGAAGATGATTATAATACATTTACTAGTAGGTTATTATCTTTGATAATTTTTTCAATGCCCTTAGTTATATCCTGCATTGGGATGTATCACATTTTTTTTTTTTTTTTTCCAGACAAGAATGATATAATGAGCGGCTACCATATATATATATATATATATACCACATTAGCAAAATCAAAACTAGCATATAGAAATATCTACGAGATATAAATAACATCTTACCATAAAGATGAAATTAAATAATTAATAGATCCTGAAGGCATGAAATGAAGAAAAAAAATGATATTTATGTAAATCACAACATAACATTTTCCTCTTTCAGAAAAAAAAAACCTTGCTTGGGGGGGGGGGGGGAATCATTAAGAGATATAAATAACATCTTACCATAAAGATGAAATTAAATGATTAATAGATCCTGAAGGCATGAAATGAAGAAAAAAAATGATATTTATGTAAATCACAACATAACATTTTCCTCTTTCAGAAAAAAAAAAACCTTGCTTGGGGGGGGGGGGGGTGGGAATCATATGCTTGGTAGAAGTAAAGTGAACTAACAAAATAAAAGAAAGTCTTGCATCAAATGTCAAAATTATAAGACAATTTTAGCAACAAATCCAAAAATAAAAAAGTCTTTCTAGCCTATACTGGGAGGAAAAAGCAGCTTTCCTATTTCTTGGTTTTAAAAGATTTTAGCAAATTTTACTCAAAAGCCTAAAAATGATATTAACCCAATTACAGAAGATTCATTCCCAGTTTTTGTAAATACTGAATTTGAATGAAAATTTAGCCAAATTAGTCAAATTCATTTATGGCAATTTATTTCTGGTTGCCAAATTTGGTCATATTTCACAAAGTGTCATCAAGCTTAGTGATAATTTGATGCTAGTGAATATGAATATATAAGTATTAAGAGTATGAGAGTTGGAACAATGATTATAACAATGAGAGAAAATTTGTGAGAAACCATGTTCAATAAAACTTATACATTAAACCTATCTATGTTGGAATTACAGATCTCCATGGGCTAAAATTTCTAGGTCCAAGCCCAGCCTGACTCGAACAAATTTTTTTTTTTGCCCAGCTTGGTATAAAAGTTAAAATCTCAGCCCTAGCCCGGCCTGATTGAATTTCTACAAAACATGCCAATATTTCTGAAGCAACATTATCCTACAATTAAACTTATTCAAAAAGCACACTTACTTATGCATAGATTTTATTTTCAGATATGCCGAGTCTCATTTTACTCGGGCCAGGAAAGAAGTCTGACCGGGCTGATTCTGCAGAAAAAAGTTAGGCCCAGCCCAAGTCTCATGAATAGAAATTAGCCCAAGCTTAGAAAGTGCAAACCTCTAGGAGGAATACCTTATTTTTAATTTGTTGTCTTATTTCAAAATTTGTTGTCTTATTTCAGCCACCCTAGAATTTCAAACTGCTATATCTCAGCCATTTTTTAAGATAAAAGCGAAATAAAAACTGCTCCGTAATCCTTGTATTGAGGCTGAACACTTAATGGTAAAACTTTTAGGATTTCTAATTTATTGTATATCTTTTTGAATTTGATAACAAACTCTGTCTTGCTAAGTCCTGGGCATATATGCTCAAACACATTCAAATTGGTTCATAAAAACAAGTATTACTGCATGCCAAAAATCAGACATATATATATATATATATATATATATATTACATAAATCAAAATTTGGACGGAGGGTCGTTTTGGGGTCTGAGGGTCATGAAAGGTGAAAATATACCAAATTTTTCCGGAATTGCTTTCATCTGGACGGCTGCAATAGGTAACTTCTTATTTTTTGCAATGGAAGCTATCTAAAAGATGTTGATGATAAAGCCTGTTTTATAATCAATGTATCTTTCCCTTTATAAATTCATTTGAAATTCAAAATATTTATTTTACAATGATATGCAGTGAACTCCCTTTAATATGAACTTACAAAGGATGCCATATTTTTTCTGCACTAACAGAAGTCTGTATTAAACAATGTAAGTGTTTGAAATGTGGATAGGAGTTTCTCTCTCTTTGTGTGTGGGTGTGTGTGTTTATATGCACACACATCCGCACCTATTTCGCTCACACATACAATATAGTGGCTAATTCTGCAAAAGTAATTTTCAAATACAAAATTTTACCTTGTATACTTTTGTGCAGCTAAACAAGCACATCTTAGAAAAGAAGTTTAAAAGATCTTTTCTAAACAGTCTTCAAATATGGCTCAAGGTTTGTGTTTACACACTATCATAGAAAAAATTTTGCACGCAAATTCATTAAAGAGGAACATATAACTTCAGATCCGGCAAACCCAGAAAAAAATATAGTGAAAATTTTACAATTTTTACATTGTTTTGCGTCCCACAAATACAAGAAAAAGAGAAGTTAAAATTTTACAATTTTCAAGTTTTTTGGATTTTGCAACCTCAGACAAAGTGCAAAAATTTTACAATTTCGACTTTATTTCGGGTTTACAGACTCAGAAAAAAAGGTAAAGATTTTAGTATTTTGACATTACTTTACGTCGTACAAACCTGAAATATATGTCAAAAAAAGAAGAAAAAAAGCAAGGGCAAAAAAAAGAAAAAATAATCAAAAACTTCACTATTTTGCCATTATTTTGGTTCTTACGGACTTGGGAAAACAGAGTGGGGGGAAAGCCCCTTCAAAAACATGACATTATAAATGATAATAACAGTAACTACATTTAAAAATTAAAAATATAAATTGATACTGTGTTATATTACAATAAATATAGAATTTAAAAATGCTTTATAAAGCATTTAAATTGAATAGACAGAGAGCTGTTAAAAAAATTTACTTAAAATATTTAAATGTTTAAACATTTAATAAAATATTTTCTTCTTGCTTACGTGAAATAGGTGTGGATGACCTGGCAGGTTGCCAGCAGTTTAAAAGTACACTTAGCAATATCACACAACCTGCTGTAAAGCAAAATGAATTTTATTCTAATTATAGATGCTAGCCAACTAAGTTGGCAGTTTCCATAATCGAAATACCATTAATTTTCATTTGCAGAGGGCAATGTGATGTTGTGAAGTGCAGTTTTAAATAGCTCGCAACCTGTCAAGTCATCCATACCCATTCGTAGTTAAGCAAAATAATCTTTTTTTTTCCCCAACTTTTATCAAATATTTAAGAATATTTCCTCATAAACTCTCCATATAGATGAATTTGGATAACGAAACCCTGGAAGAAAGAGTAAAGAAAAACTCACCTGAGCAGCTTCAACATACCCAAGACAAGCAGCAAAATGCAGAGGAACCCATCCTTTCTCTGACGCACGGATCTGGGGATTAGCTCCGTGGCTTAAAAGAACACTTATGGTTGATGGCCTATTATTTTGACAGGCATACTGAAAATAAGATCTAATTTTATTCATTTGAAAGAAAACTACAATAAACTACAAATAGTGTTCCTGCTAAGTTCTTATTTAAGGATGCAGTACCTTGAACTTTTAAAAATTGGAAAAATGCACCCTGCCCTTTTTTAAAAATAATGTAATGTGCCTTGAGTTGTACCCAAAGATTGCTCATAAGAATATTCCTCTTACCAGTGTTTCTAAATCTATGTAAGTGCCAAAAAATTTTAAAAATCATAGAACCTTTTCATTTCTTTATAGAAAACATAGTGTGACATTGTAGAATAAGGATGGTAGTTACTACGAGCACATTTATTTACAGCATAAAACACTAACATTTACACATCTATGCGGATAGTTACAGAATAGGTTCGGGTATCTCATCCAGAGTCATGAATAAGTTCTGATAGGGCCCTGGACAGGCAGTCCAGACTTACACCAATCTCAGGTTGAGATCTTAGTACTTTGGAGAATTTTTCTCCATAGCATGTTTAGCTAGACAGCTTGTTAGCTAATTTTTGCTCTATTTCGCAAACACACTAGAGAGACCTGTTTCTCTATAACTCTGAATTATAATTCTCTGTAGGGGGGGGGGGGGTCTTGCGGCATGATCCCTTTATACTTTTGATGTCTGAAGTGCTCTCAGGAGCCTTTGACGTGCTGAAAAGTTTATAGGTGCATAACTGTTCCTATAACGTCAGTTCAAAAAATTTTATGAGATTTTGTGATCTTATAGTGTCAGTTCGAGAATTTTCAAGTAGGAATAATCAGCAGTGGGGAATTACATGAATCTACTCGCCACAAGCAAGTAGATTTTCTGTCCAGGCAAATAAATTTTTATGCAGTCTTTTAAATACTGCAGTCTATAAAAGATATACTATCAATAATTTTCTTATACTTTTATTCATTGACCATATTTCATGTTTTTCCCAATTTTTGTAATGTAAACACAGCACTAAGTTCGTCATGTAAATTTTGCCATAACTAATTATGACTATATATTATACCTTGCTGGCTGGTAAAAACAGATCTTTGGCTGGTAAGATTTTATGAAAATTTCCCACCATTGGGAATGACCACTTGGTGTAATCCATGCTGAAAAGTTGGTGGCACTCTTGAACAGAATCCATTTGAGGAGGAGAGAAATATTAGAGATTCTTTTAATGAACCACACTTTCAATTAAGTATTGATTAGGAAGGTAGGGGATCATCACAATAAGACATTTAGTTTAATTGTTACAATTATACTTTGTATTTAATTCCTTGACTAGATATAAAAGCATGATGGCATATTTTACCATCACAATCTAGAAGGTGAAGACTGCTTCTTAATGTGGAACCTAAACCTTTTGTTTCCCTTGCCACACTGAAAAACATGCACAAAAAACAGCTAAATTATTTGTGCTACTATTAGTTTGCTTATTAAAAAATTAATATTATAGCTACACCCATATAGAATTTTTTTTTGTGTGTGTTCTACCATTCTATTTTACAGTTAAAAGTTATATATTTTTTTCTAGACTTTTTTTAATTATTACATTTAAATGCAATGACAACACCAAATGCACACATTAACCAAAGTGTAGATAATATTACAATTAAGCATTTACACCCTAAACTGGTGATAGCAAATCTTTTTACATATGTGTGCCAAAAAATTTGTTGATGCATATAATCATAAGAAAAAGACAATTTTCTAATGTGTTAATTCATGGAAAAAAATAACTCAATATTTGTGATAGTCTGTAGATATCAAAATTTTATTTATTATAAAAAAGAAAATAAATGTTATCTATATCATGTGTATCAATTTTTCTTTTTCTTCTTGCTAGAGAAACTGTTGTACATGCCACCTTGGGCATGCATGCCATAGATTCACCATCCCTGCCCTAAGCAAACCTTTTTGCTTTAAAAAACACCCCTTTTTTTCTGGTATAAAACTTTAAGTTAAACCTTCACAGAAGTGAAATAAACACAAATTTAAATTAATATAACTAAAGATGTTAGGATTTTCTATGAAATAATAACATTAACAAAGCAAAAAATAAAATTGTTCATGCAATTTTAATAATAGCATTACACGTATAACACAAAAAGCATTTTTGATTTGCATATAAATTAAAGACAAAAAAAGCTGACATGCATGAAAATATTCCAAAGCATACTAAATTAAAGAAATAATTGCTATACACAAGGGCTGTTTTGTTGTTGTTTTCAACTTCCAATGATGCAGAAAATCAGAACAAGTGTGAATGTCATGATGGATTTACTTACAAAAGTTATGTTCAATACAAATATTTTTAAACATAATCCCCTTGAAAACAAAGACATCTGTCATGCTTGTGTATGAGGCTTCTTATTCTACCTTCAAAAAGGTCTCCTGCTTGCACCTTTCATTAGGGCTTCTGCTAGCTCAAAGATGCCACATTTATATGGAAATGCTGTCTATCCAGCTGAATCTCTTAGAAAAATGAAAGTTACTCAAACTGTAAACAGGGTGATAAACATTTCCCATTTGAAATTTGAAAGAAGCTGGTAGGTGGGAGTAAAAAATATTTTTACCTTTTAATTTTATTTTGGCAAAAATAAATCCATCAAATGCAAATTTTAAAATAATAAAATTAGAATTATTTGAGTGACTTTGACAAGAAAGTCTGAAAAAATTCTCCTGCTTCACTATTCCATCCACCCCCCCCCCCCTCATCAGATATGGATTTTGTAGCAACACTTAACTATCCGGACATTTGAAACATTTGACAATCAGCATTTTCCGAACATGCCCATTAATTCAGACTTTATGGTATTTTTTTTTTTTTTCTGAGACATATAATTTTAATATGTTTCATTAGAAAACATAGTTTATACTATCTTTCTAAATTATGTAAGGGGGGGAAGGGGATAAATATTTTTTACTGGCGACTAGAATTTTCTGCTGGTTACTAGATTTTATCAAATTTGTAAAGCCCTGCTCACAAAACAAGACAACTCCCAAAGACAGAATGTCTCTTTGTTTTCTATTTCTCTTCAGTGTCTTTACAATGTCAGAGAGGGGATCATGCAATGCACTTAAGTAAACTCAAGTAAAACTGGTGTAGGGAATTATGACGAAGAAGGTACCCAGTCATGCTGTGTGCAACTCCAGTCCCTTTGCCTTACTATTTCCTTCAACGACACTATTGGAAGTTGAAAAAAAAAACAGCCCTCATATATAAGAAATTAAAAACATATTTACATGTAAAGGTGTCAATCCAATTCCATCCTTTATATTAGGGTTAGCACCAACCTCTAGCAGCAAATCAAGAATGTCATCAAAACCAGCTATGCTTGCTAAATGTACAGCTGTCTGACCTTCTTGATTTTTTGCATCGAGGTTGTGATAACCCGATTTAAGAAGTTCTCTAACTACAGTGATTTCTCCTAGAAAATAAGAAAAAAAGAAACTTAAAATTCATGGAAGAAATATTTTTTTTTAATGCAAAAATACTAAATTATCATCACATCCCAAAAACACGATATATTACTGTGAATAATGTATCCTGTTTTTGTACTGAACAGGAAATAATTTTACATTTATTCTACATAAAGAGTAAAAAACTACGAAAATATTTTCAGTTTACAAATAATGCTACTAATATTAAAAAACACAGGGCATATGAAAAGTATTAAATTTGTAATCTGTGACCATCACAAAACTTTATTCAATAAGATTCTATTACAGTGAAACCTCCAACAACAGTCACTCTGAACAATGGTAACCTCCGAATACCAGTCATGTTTTAGTGTTCCTGAATTTCTTTCATAGAAAAAACATTACACTAAACCTCCGAACAACAAATTCCAAACAACGGCCACCACGCAACATTTAAAAAAAAAATTACGCCATGTTTCAACTACCACTGAGATTGCAAAGAATGTGGAGGAGGATTTGCTTATTTGATGTTCTTACAATTTCTCTACTAATCTGTAGCAGTTAATTTTGACTGCAATTCTGTATTAAAATTGAAATTTAATTACTGACTTCTGAAAATCAGGAATCTGAAAGTACAGAAATACTAATATATGATGCTGAGTTAAAGGCTATTTTAAATAGAGCCAGAATGACCATGAAAGCCAGCAAGTACATGAATGCAGATAATGATTTGACAGTTTATTCTACTTTTAATACGATAGAAAAACTAATAGAAAGCAAGGTCAATGCAAATAAAAGTGATGATGAAAATAAAGTGGAAGGTAATATGGAATTATCACAAAATTGCAGCATATATCATATTCTGATGTTCTTTTTAGCTTCAGAGAAATTAAAAATTTTGCACTCAATCAAAATGATAACAAATTGTACAACAAATTTGTGGGAATGATTATGCATTTAGAGAAAGAGATATGCTTAGTATATATATATATAAAACTTTAAGTAAAATTTAACCATTGAAACATAAGAAACTGACCATATACATTGAAATCACAATACCAAAGAGCCATGTCAAATTACAAATTAAAAATGTAGTCCTAATAAATGTAACATTATTAATTCAAATTATGAAGGAAAAAAAAAAGTATGGAATGAAATAAAAACCATACGAGTATAAACACAAATGAAAGCTTATAATGTAATTCACTTTTTCAAGGGCAAGAAAATCAAATTTATAAGCAAAGAACGATTGTTTTCTGTATATGACACCAGCTTTTGCCAAACATCATGTCATTATATATATATATATATATATGAATGAATAAGTGGTTTCTTTACTGTAAAATAATAGTATGTATTTTTTAACTGTAAAAATAAAATAATTTTGATCCATTATTTTGATTTTCATGTAATGTAATTTTGAGATTTTAAAATGTGGAACTTCTGAATAACAGCAACCTCCGAAGTACGGTCACTTTATCGTGCTCCCAATGGTGGCCGCTATTCAGAGGTTTTACTGTATATTAATTTAAATAGCGAACTTGTACATGAACAATAATGAATATGAAGCATAACATATGTCTTTGAATTTAACTTGGAGTTACAGTGATTGGTGAATCAAAAAAAAGCACAGCATATTGTATATTTAGAGTAAAAAATATACCAACATATATATTTTTATTTAATAACATCAAATATAAAATTTGGTGCATTTCTAAGCCAACAGAAACTAGGATACAGCTATAATGTTTATAACAAAAAGGCATAGCATAGTACACCATGTGCTTATTATGATCTGCTATGCTATGCCTATTGAACGATCAAAGCCAAAATTGAATCAGCATAGTTTTTCATAAAAAGCATATTACATATGTGATGTCAAGATATAGCTAACATGGAAATCACAGCACAGCATAGCTACACCACATGTGGGGCAACATAAACCAAAATCTAATCAGCACTAATTTATACCAAGATCTAACTAAATATGAAGTTTAATGCATTAGTTCTTGAGTTAGAATGGCCAAAAAAATTATGTAACACACAGACATTTTCCAAAAATTGTCAGGTCTCCCCAAACATGTAAATACATAAAAAAAAATGGAAAAAAAATTTCAGAAATCTTCCTTATGTATATAGAAGAAAGTAAAAATTATTTGAAAAAGGCAAACAATATGGAATAGAAACAAGAATGAAAAATCATACATCATAGCAAAGATTATGAAACACTTTCCAACACTATCGAAAAATTGTTAAGAAATTTAATTTTTGTTCATACAATTAAATTATCTAAATAAGAATTTTAAAAAACACAACACAGTAAAAATTCATTTTCAGCAATTGCCGTCCATAGCTGGTAATGTATGCAAATTCTTTAATACATCCCTGTATATGATTTACACATCTCATAATACACTAAAAATTAGTTAAGTTTTAAAATACATATCACAGCTGAAAACACACATCCAGTAGTTAAGGCTTATAGTTAGTCCTGTAACAGAATTATTTTGAGTGTTTCTATAAATGAGTGATAAATTCTACATATTTCTATAGAAAGCACACTGTAGTGCACCTCAGTACTGTATATTAATTTCAAGACTGAAATAGTGTAACATCATTAAAATACACTGTTTAAGTTGCAAAATGCATTTTTAAAATTTTTTGCTTATTACTTGACGTGAATAAATTTTATAGATCATATACAGGGCAGCACAAAAGGTCTCTAGTACATTTCTGTTTATTGACGGGAAATGCTGAAGGGGAATTTGCAACTGTGTTATGCATTTCCAAACTGAAATAAATTTTAGCATACTATGTAGTATATATAAAAATGTATAGATCATATACAAGGCTGCACAAAAGAATTCGGATATTTTTCCAACTGTTCATGGTAATTGCTAAAATTGGGTTTTCAATTTTTTTTTATATGCTTTCCAAATTGTTTGCTTAGACTTTCGCCCCAGGATTGTACTTATGCTCTAAAGCGAAAGCTGGGTTCCTGGGGCGGTCATCCCTTGTTTGCTTAGACTTTCATCTTATTAATCGGTAAAGTTACGTTAAAGTATTCTGGAAATTTTGGAAAGTCTATGCTTAACGCATGATTTTTCGGGGGGGGGGGGGTCTCCTTCTTTTTTGGAAGGGGACCCAAAACAACAGCATATTTCAAAAATCTGCATTTGAGACCATTACAATAACTTTTAGTGTGCATTTTGGATGAAGAGATGCAAAGTGTGCCAGATGGCACTGACCATTAGCATATAAAATGTTCTTCTGTTGTGATCTAGCCTTTAACTTAATGTCCTCATTCTATTCAAAACTTTTCTATTACATGTTCTAAGGGTTATTCTCAAACTGGCCTATTTTCTGTTCTCAGATAAGCCTTATACCATGTGTAAATCTATGTACGCTAATGGCACCTGGTGCATGTAAAATCCGTTGTGGGTGCAAAGCCCTCCAAGTTACCTGTGAATAATACCTCTGGGGGTGCCTAGTCAGGTGAGGGTCTCGTCACCTGATCAAGGTTCTAAATTACGAGACCTATTAAATCTGTCAATTCAACAAAGTTAAACAGAAACCTTGAACCGGCAAACAAAGATAGCGGTAAGCAAATCACAAGAGAGCAAGCACAGCAGCGATGTGAACAAATCAATAGTCAGGTGGATCACAGCCATGCTGTGATCAGGCGATTTCCGCCCCGCACCCAGGTACTAACCCGTTAAGCTAGGCATTCATGCCGGGCAGGTAGAGGCCTGGTTAGCGGTATAAAAAAAAAAAAAAAAAAAGCCTTATACCATGTTTATTTAGAAATAGGAATCTGTTTCTAATTTCTATTTTCATAATACTTTGAGTGTAATTACAACTATTTAACAAAAAGGATATAGTTCACAAAAATAAAATCATTGTTCGAACACTCTTATTAAATTTGCTTATGTAGTGTGTGTAGCTTTTGCAAGACAAATTCAGATACAAGTATATTTTATTTTATTTTATTTTTTTTTTTTGTATATTTTGCCGTTTAATATTTTAATGATATTAGTCATCTAAATACAAGCAGAAAAAAAAATTATATACAGCTTTTATGGTGTTTCTAATTGCGAACATTGACCACTTCTGACTCTCTTTTACACTGGATTCAAAATGGAATATAGTGATGAGTAGATTAAATAAAAAGCGAAGTAACAAAAATTAATGAAGGACTTATTTTTAAACTTAAGAACTGATATGAATTAAGTTGAAAAATTGTGCTCTCTGAAAAATGATGAAAAAGGGTCATTTTTACGATTTTCTTTACATTTCTCCTTTTATAATTGAAATGTGGCTTCTATTACAAAAAAAAAAAAAAAAAAAAAATCAAGTCATCTTTTCTATTAAATATGCTATTCTCTTTTTTTTTTCATGTTAATATTGATGAATTTTAATTTTCAAATGAATTTTCTATTATATGTTCTCAATTGGGAATGTCAGTCTGTAAGAGGTTAAAAGCAAAGTGGTAAATGCTATTATTTAAAATTTTCAATTTTTGTATAAAAAAAAATTTTGCCATTTTTTTTCTCCTTAATAGAGAAAAAAACATAAGTACAGTACCACTCAAATTAATTGGAACACTCAATGAAAAACAGCAAATACACAATTTATTATAAAGTGTATAGACTTAATTTATTTTAGCAGTTGATATATCCTTCCTTTTGTTCTGTATTACTTCCTGACTACATAGATGTATGGCAAGGTGCAAGATCGTGTTGGAAAGCCCTGTTGCCGGCTAAAAATAATTTTTCATCCAAAACATCCTCCAAAGAAATTATTTTGGGTTGTCTGACCTTTCATGGACCAGGACAATTGATTCCAGTAGAAGGAGTGATGAATTCTGATAAGTACATATCTGTACTCCAGAGAAGAGTGGTTCCACTCTTACAAAAATTGTTTCGAGCCAGCAATAAGATTTTCCAGCAAGATCTTGCACCTTGCCAAACATCTAAAAAGTGTAAAAACTTTTAGCTCAAAGTGATATAAATGTTCTTCAATGACCTGGTAACTCACCAGACTTGAACCCGATCGAAAATCCCTGGTCAGTTAGAAAGCAAAAACTTGCCAAAGAAAACTGTACAACAAAAATGTCTACGATTTATTCTCTAATCAAAATATGGTTTCATGATGATGAATTGAAAAAAAATGTGAAAAACTAGTTGAATCAATGCCTAAACGTTGTCAGGAGGTAATAAAGAACAAGGGAAGACATATCAACTATTAAAATAAACTAAGTCTGTACTCTTAATAATAAATTGTGTATGAAGAGAAATTTGCTGTTTTTCCATTGAATTTTCCTATTAGTTTGAACAATACTGATAAGTAAAAAACAAACTTTTATTACTATATTCTATGCCATTTCAATTAGCTTCTCATGGACATCCATCCTCCCCACTTCATACCTTCACTGTCATGGCACTAGAAGATGCCCACTCGTTTTCCCCTCTACTACAATCAAGCAATGAAATTTTCTACTGATCTCAAGTAGGGTGGGAGGTCAGTCAGTCAAATGCAGTGTTACCATACTCATAGTTACTCACTGAACTAAGATAAGGATCGGGAAACTGACCTTGAGAAGTCAATTGAAATTACATATAGTATAATGACTACCCTCAGCTTACATTTCAATGAAAATTAAATATGTACTTAAAATTAATAAGAC
The DNA here is from genome assembly GCA_963931845.1 of Maratus michaelseni. Classification (NCBI taxonomy): domain Eukaryota; kingdom Metazoa; phylum Arthropoda; class Arachnida; order Araneae; family Salticidae; genus Maratus; species Maratus michaelseni. The sequence continues at coordinate 143,992,146 of OZ007598.1, forward strand.
ATACCCTCTTTAGTAGCACGGTGAAGGAGATTTGTGCGGCCATGACGTCTGGTGTCAGATGGGGGAGGCTGACCTTTGCACATCTCGCACAATTTGGTAGATAAACCTTGGGCATCCTCTTGATAGTGTGCTATGAGCATTTCAAGTCCTGTAAATATTAAAATATCTCTTTGTAACATAAAATTCAATTTTCCTGATCACATTTCAACAATCAGATGCATACTTACACCAGATAAAATTACATATTTAAAAGAAAAAGATTATTTTTTACGTTCCTGTCAACCATTTATAGTAAACAAAATCTACTACAAAACAATTTAATACAGTGGACCCGTGCAAGGCTTTAGCTCTGCAGTCTTTGATATTATTTGCTGATACGTCTTTTCATTAATTTTTATTTAACTGTAAATTTTAACCAAACAGATTTATAAATAATAATATAAGATAACTGTCTCTTGAAGGGATAAAATTCAAATTTTTAAGAGGAGATAATCAAATAGCTGGAAGGGAGATAAAGTAACTTGATTGTTTGGTTATCACTGCCTTTTACACACTTAACAGTGCAGAAAAGTAATAAGCACATAGATTCTAAGTAAAATACACATTTAATTTGAACAAAACATAAAATTAAAATTTAGCCAGTAAAATATAAGTATGATAGAAATTTAATTCTATTTTTATTTTTTAAGAGAAATCTAGTTCACAGACTATAAATTCATAAAGAGCTTTACATTTTCATGAGAACTGAGGAATAACTTATTGAATAACTAAACAGATTAAAATCATTAACACTTTTCAACTAGCTTAAAATTGCAAAAATATTTTTTTTAAGCAATTTTTAAAACTTGCAATATTTGAACTTTAAAAATCTAAACTGAGATCATATTCTTTGCAGAAGGGAAATCTTCTTTAATTACATTTACGAAGGAGGGGATTTAGCAATTTTCAGCAGGGAATCTCACCATTCTTCCCTAAATCTGAGCCTTGAATCCTGCTTCCAATCCTTTATACAGTGTGCCCGCTAAAGTCCGTTGTCACCTCAATAATTTCTGAACGACAAGAGCTATAGTCATAAAAGTGGGGTTTAGGTATAGTAAAGTTGCCCTGCACAATGCAAGGAAACCGCTTACAGTGCCACCTGGTGGCTAAATTTGGAATTAGCATTTTTATTTAAAAAACGGTAAGATATACAGGAAAAAAGTCAATTACAAAGTTGTTCAACATCATCGATTTAGTAAGAGAAGACACTTTCCGTAAAGTAATGTTAAAAGTAGAAGGCGTAAAATGCATATTTATTTGGTTCAAAACTCCCAAAATTGTAATGCAACATAATACAGAAGAAAAGAGAAAAGGTCACACTCCAGAGTTTCAACTGTCAGTAGATATACAGTATTCATCTTTACATAAATAAATCTTAATATCACATACCGTGAAAAAGTACTTTTTTCCATTTTGTATAAATGGTGCCGATACATGAAACAGTGAGAGTATGCAACCCCTCCACCAACACTGCAGGAACTTCGAAACCATGCTTGTGCCAGCATGTCACCTGCCATGTTGTACAATGTGCAGCGGGAAGTGCAATCCCATGTCCAGATGTGTATTGTTGCTGAAAGACACCATTTTGAGTATCACAGATAGATGAGCCTCATTTCCGATAAGTGCAGTTTTGTACAACGCGATCAAACACATGAGCCCTTTGTGCTTTTTATTTCAGAGCTGCCACTGGCAACTATTTTTATAATCTATTCGCACCACTATTTAAAAAAAATAAATTTTGTAGTATATTTCTCTTGCACATGTTGACAAAGTGTGTGTGAAAAAAATTTTGTTTTGAGAAAGTGGTGCAAGATAGAATTAAAAAATAGTTGCCAGTGTGGCAGCCCTGCATTTCTATCATTTTTGTGAGCAAGATGTTTTTTTGCAATAAATCGATGATGCTGAACAACTTTGTAATTGACTGTTTTCCTGTATCTCATACCGTTTTTGAAATAAGAATGCTAACGGGAGAGAGAAAGAAACGTTTGAAACTCATATTGTGTGGTGTGCAGCAAACATAGTCGACCTTCCCGTTTCGTTAAGTCCAATCCTTTCGCTTAAAAATAGTTCCAGAGTACCGTTTTGTAAAAAAAAAAAATTCTAATTACAGTTTAAGCTTAGTATTAACAATCCACAAATCCATTAAAATTATTCCATTTCATGCTCGAATTCCTGACTCGAAGCTGAAATAAAGCCTGTGGGAGGAATGTCTGATGCTCTAAGGAATGTGGGGGGGGGGGAAGGGGGGAAGGTATAATATGGAGTTCCGGAGAGGAATGTGCACTTCTATAAAATTAACAAGCTTCAAATACCAATTCTTTTTCTGGGGGGGAGGGGTTAGGGGTACACAGTTTGATGCTCTGGGGATGAACGTCCCCCCAGTTCATACACTTAATTTATCACTGAACGCACAAAAATCAAAACAACTCGAACTCGAAAAAAATAATCAATACGACCAGAATCCTGGCAGATCGTGTTTGTGTAAAATTGTGTTCTCTATTATATTCTAAACATGGTTATGAACTTTCACTGTTACAGATCCTATCCCTTCATGCGAAAAGACCGCTCGCTAATGTTAATCCTATGGGACAGTTATTTTACAATATCTCGTTTGCATTTTAATATTTTAAAAGGTTTTTCTTTTCCATTGGATAGCTGAGATTAATCTCTACAACCACCGTTTTTTGCCAATTCCGAAATTGAAAGCATCCTATTAAAAAAAAAAAATAAACTACAAACAAAATCGAAAAAGTAAAAAATATTGAAATGCAAATGAGATATTGTAAAATAACTGTCCCATAGGATTAACATTAGCGAGCGCATGTTTTCGTGTGAGTGAATGAGAACCGTAAGCATATTTTCTGATTATTTATTTTAATTAAACACGCATGTATTAAAAAAATATGCATTTTAAATGTATTTTTAAAAACAATTCAATCGCAGATGTAGACTAGTTCGATACTTTCTCTTCAATAATTCACGACATTGGTTTTTATTAATTTATAAATATACAGAAATAGTGGAAATCTTGGGCTTTATTCCGAGGCTAATGATTAAATAAAACTAAATAAATAAAATTTACTCATTCATATTCAAATACATGTTTTTCATGAAACACTGCTGTGTACCTTCTGTTGAAAGCTCTGGTTAACCAGACTCGACCCACACGAGTCAAAATACAACCCGAAACAATTTGAGTCAACCATACTGACAATGAAAAAATGTCTGTAAAATCTGTAAATTTTCCTACTGTAGTCACAAAACACAGAAAGGAAGACTATTCAATCCAAGATTTTCTATTCATTTGTCCAACATTCATTTACACTCATATTCAACTCAAACATCTGTACAGCCGAAATTTCTAGACCCGGCCCGGCCCGTATAAAAATTTTATTGGCCCAGCCCGGCATAAAAACAAAATGTTCGGCCTGACTTTTCTACAAAACATGCCGGATATTTCATACGTGCCTTTCATATTTTTGCCTAGAAATGTATGTACTATTCTTTTAAAAGAGTTTTAATTCTAGAATAACAGCCATTTAAAAATCTATGCATTTTTTGCAAAAAATATTGTGCCAGGTCTCATTTTACCGATTTTTGCACAGCAAGCATAAAAATTTCTGTATGTGCAGACCACTAGAAAGAGTGAATTCCAGGCCCAGCTTGGCCCGGGAAAAAGTCTGCCAAAGCTGAAAAAGCCAGCACGGCCCAGTCCGGAAAAAGTGATGACTAGCCCCTGCCCGGCCGAGGCTGCAGAAAAATGTTCGATCCGGGCACCCGTGCAGACCTCTATTCATTGAATTCCACTCAGCACATGAGCTAGTTTCACTTAATACATCAAAATTGTGAGTGGATTTGTGAATGAACGAGTCCAATGAATATTAACAATCACAAAAATATCTTTTTTCACTCATGAATGTTCGATTATACTCGCGAGTACATTCAGATATTCATAAATATCATGCCAGCTCTGAAGCGACCGGCGTGATATCGATATCCATCCACGAATGTTTGAATATACTCGCGAGTACAATCACGGTATAAGGCGAGTGCAGTGAATGAGACCTAGGGAGTGACTGTTTCGGCTTATCAATTTCTTCTCTTCTTGGTGCTATTCTGATCATATTTACGATTGCGATATGAATATAACGTTTGCCTTTCAGTGCGCGTACCTGATTGTTTAAGATTATAAAACAAACTAACTAGGAATGCGATGTCAATTCTTTATAAAAATTTTAAAATGCCAGAAATCTTAAGCTGTTCAAGTGAAGGTGGATTCCCCCCGCCCCCAGAAAATATAGAAATATATCATATTTTAAAAATTACATTTTTTTTGGGGGGGAGGAGGCAGAAAAATTTGAAATAAACTATATTTTAGAAATTGAGGAAATATATATATATATATATATATATATATATATATATATATATATATATTGTTAAGGCAGTTCCCAAATACAATCTCTGAGTTTTCTGACACATTCGTGTCAATCTTAAGCTTAGATGCACGAAATTGGAAGGTACATTAATTGAAAAAACTAAAAAATCAAATAGCGTTTTCCTTTTTTCGATAAAGCGAGGGATTTATTAGAAAAAAAGCTGTGATGTTGGCCTGTTTTTAATCATTTTTTGGAATGTGGCAGCTCGGAAATGGTCATCATGAGACAACAACCGTTTATATCTTAAAATGTAATATATTTATCGAAAAAGAGAAAATGCTATTGGTTTCTAAATCACTTTAATAGTGTTAGGGATGATAATTTCTTATTTTTGTGCTTTAAAATGCCCGTGAATGTGTCAAAAATTTTCGCGTGAAAAATTTTTTTTTGAAGAGATCCTTAAACTTAGGAATTTAATAATAAAAAAAAATACAGAATTTAAAAAAAATAGTTTTTTCTAACATTTAAGACGCAATTTTTTAAGATCGCATATGTCTCTAGGAATGTGATGTTGATTTTTTTATAGAGTTTTAAAAATGCCAGAAATCTTAAACTATTCAAAAAGAGATGGATTTTTCTTTTGTCTTTTTTTTTTGTTGGGGGGGGGGGGGGGATCTAGAAATATATTATATTTTAGAAATTCAGGAAATATATATATATTATATTGTTATATCAGTTCCCAAATACAACCTCGGAGTTTTCTGACACAGTTGCGAAGTGAAGCTTAGACGCATGAAATTAGAAAGTGCACTTATTAAAAAACTATAAAATCGAATAGCCTTTTCCATTTTTCGATATAGTGGAGGATCTGTCAGAAAAGGATGTCGAAAGTAAAAATATTCAACCGATTTTCGTAACGCAATAGCCTGAAAATGACCATTATGAGACAACAGTCGCTTATAACTTAAAATGCAGTACATTTATCAAAAAATGACAAATGCTATTCGTTTCTAAATCACTGCAATAGCACAGTTATTTATTGCTTTTGCATTTATAAAAGTCTGTGAATCAACCAGAAAGTTTCGCATGAAAAAATACTTTTTTTCAGAACCGCACTACGAATTTATTTTTTAAAAAATTCAGATTAAAAAAACTGTTTTTTCTAACCTTGAAGACTATGTCTTATACCTGTTTACATTGCTAGAAAGGTAATATTGATTCTTTATAGAGTTTTGAAAATGAGAAAATCTTAACGCATGCAATTCGAAGGTGCACTTATTAAAACACGGTGAAATCGAATAGCGTTTTCCATTTTTCAATAAAGCAAAGGCTCTATCAGAAAAGGCTATCATAGTAAACGTTTTAAACTGATTTTCGTAATGCGACAGCCCGGAAATAGACATTATAAGTATCGCTTATAACTAAAAATACAATACATTTATCGAAAAATAAAAAATGCTATTCGTTTCTAAATCACTTCTATAGCCCACTAACAAACGGAGGATCTCTAGATATGGGAGAGGGGAAGTTAAAGGGGAAAAATTGCTTCTTTTTTTGGCACCTTCGTTTTACACACTGTGGGATTAATTGGAGAATAAGAAATTCTGTTGACTAATGAATAAATATAACTTAAGACGATATATCGATATTTAAGGAAGATTGAAATCGATTCAGACGATATGTTATAGAAATCGATATTTGATGATGTATCGATATATCGCCCAGCCCTAATTGGGGTGACAATGGACTTTAGCGGGCACACTGTATATCTCTACTCCTAAATATAACACAAAAATTATAAATCTATTTAATTTAGGATTTAAGTTTATGTGAAAATAAATGAATTAATTATTTTCATTACACTCTTTTATTTAACTCAATTTGGTTTTTGTATGTAAAGATGGAATTTTGTAGTTGATTTTTAAGTGACTTCCTGAAAGCCTAAAATTACAAAGGTGTGTTTCCGAAGACAATACAACATTTTAATATATTTAGAACTTAATTATAAATTTATAACTTAATTTTAAGGCATTTTTCTGTTAGTCCACCAAACGTGATAAATCGCCAAATATTTTTATGGTTACAATAGTATATGAGTTACAACAATTATGGATTTAATGATGCATCAAACCACACTCAGCAAAAAAAAACCCAAATGGCTGTGAATATTTTAAACGAGAAATGTAACTATGAAATATTTTAAACACTATAAAGTAGAAAATGTAAATAAAAAATAAATTTAGTGTAATATATTATTTAGAAAATACACTTTAATAAATTAATAGTTTTATATCAATTAAATTATGATTATACTTTGAGTCACCAACTTTGATATCCTAAAACGTTAGTTTAAATAATGCTCTTTTTTTTCTGTTATCATATCTTAAAAAAGGAACAGAGCAAAAATTTTAATTTTTTTCATAAATTCACTAGCTTGTGCTGTCACCAAGCGTAAAAAAAGGCAGGGAATTTTCCATAATCAGAATCAGTGGCAATGCTAAATTAATATATTGTAACAGAATTTTTTTGAAAAAATCATGAATTGCAGTCATGAAATTTGGCCCGATTTTCAAGATAAAAACACTGAATGCTTAAAAAAGAGTATTTTAAAAAACTATTTTTAATTTTATACTTATTTTTATATACAATTTAAAAAACTATTTTTAATTTTACACTTATTTTTATATACAATTTAAAAACTATTTTTAATTTTACACTTATTTTTATATACAATTTAAAAAATAAATTAATATCCTTTCAAGATTTCATGAATTGTAAACAATAAAAAATGAAATAAAATTACCATGAACAATAGGTCCATCGTCAATGCTAAAAAAAGCATCATCACCATGCTGACGTATTTGATAATGAATTGGAGCACCATTATGAAAGATGCTTAACACATAATCTCCAGGAGATGAGGTACTTTCTCGGACGAGAAATAATCCTTCTGATTTGCCATCTTCAAAAAGAAACAAACATAGGTGTAATTATACACATCATATGAAATAATATTTAATACAAAAGTTGTGAAATATATTTCCAGATTTGCATTATTTTTATAAAATAACAAAATTAGAAAGAATTCAAATCACTAGTCAGAAATAATGAAAGGTAAAGAAAAAACACCCACAATGACAGTTTTTTTTTTTTTTTATTAAGTGCGGAGAGGGGGGTAATAATGACATTTAGTACATTAAATACAAGGTTGCAAAAATGGTCAGCTAAAATTTATAAGCCTGCTGGCTTTCATTGGTTTAATTTTTTTTTTTTAAATCATAATTGGCTTTTATATAGTGAAGGATTTTAATTTCAAATCACATTTTCTTAATTGATAAATTGTATAACTTAACTACTTTTTAAAACATTTTATTAAACTAGAGTTTAGTAAATAATATTTCTCAATATTGAAAACATTATTACTAAAAAATAGCATATGTATGACAGTGCTTGTAGTCAGAGCACGGCTTAACAAATTTGAAAAATGTGTAGTAGCCAGCAAAACATTCCAGTCACCAGTAAAAAATATTTACCCATCCCCACCTCCCCCAAAATTGATTTTTAAAAAACACAAACATTTTTATGAATTAATTGATAAAAAATAATAACAAGCATAGTTTAGAATTATTAGTTACATGGTTTTGAATGTTTAACTACATTAGTACTATAACTAGTATTATGTTAGTCTTTAAAATTTGAATTGAGTTTCTGCTTCAAATTAATTACTTGTAATCATATGTTATTTTTTAAAATGAATGAGATAAAATCAGTTTTAACTCTAAACAGAAAAATCTGATTTAAAACTTACAAAAAATTGAGCATTTTTTAGCTTTGTAGGCTGAATTAACACTATTTCTTATTGTTTTACTAGCTACCTGCCCGGCGTTGCCCAGTCCCGAGATAATAACAATCTCAGAGCAAGGCGTTAACCCCTTTCCTCCCCATACCCGCAAATATAACGAATAATTTGTTCCAGAAAACCACCTTCACCTACATTAGCGCGATCATTAAAAAATGAATTAAATTTTCCTGATAATTAGAACATAACAAAGATGATTCGCTAAAAAAGCTGGCAGATGACAACACTTCCAATCATCAATTTCAGATCTATATCTTAATTAGTTATTTAAATTTTTGTTCATTAGTAAAAATTGACAATTATTCCCTTTCATTTTTGCAAACTAAATGGAGGGATCGGCCATAGAAACAGATCTCTTTGTAGTTCAGTTTTTAATGAAAGCAGATCCCTGTCTGAAACTTTCTTGGATTTTTTTTTTTTACTGGCGCCGACAGATTTTTGTATAAATTAAGAAAAATTGCCAAATTTTTCAAAAATCACATAGTCAGATGCAGAATTTTTTTTTACATATGCTCAGAAATTTTCAAATTGATATCTTAATTAGTTTTCTTAAAATTCGCTAATTAGTAAAATAATTTTGAATTCGTTCATTTCCGTTTGTAAATCCACAACAGTTCTTTTCTTTAGTCATTTTGATTTAAAAGATGGCATTTTCGATGCAATGTTTAATGATATTCTAATTAATATCTTGAGTAATTATCAAAATATTAAAATTCTGAGACTCAGGTGCACATGGTCAGACCTTGGACTATCCACATCACACTTTCAGACTTCTAGGTCGGCTAGATTTTGCTAGCCATTGCCAACAGACAGACGAACACTGTCGACAACACACACACAGAGTGAAACTTTATTTTATTAGTATAGATTGAAACCATCACACCCTCCAACCCATACACACATTCTGATCACGTGACATGCTAGTTAACTAGAGCAGAAAAAAAGTGGTGCTTTCCGTGCATAAGATAGAAAATGGCACTTAAACTGAAAAATGTTTTTAAAAAAAATAATAACTTACTGATTTCTAAAACATGTTCAGCAGCTTCTCTTGTAATTTTTCCATGAAACCATGAAATATTTTCATCCATGGAATTTCGGGAGGCTGATTTGATCAAAGGCGGAAGTGGTGTTTCCTCCGCATCCATGACTGAAATATGTCTACCTTACCATAACAAAAATTTTAATGATATCTGTGAAATAAATAAAGAATTCTTTTAAATAATGGAAAACTAAATTTTTATTAAAACTAAACTATTTTAAAAACTTGTGTGAAACACAAAACCATGGAGATAACATTCTAATGTAGTATCTTAAAATTAGCTAAAATATAATCATGATAAAATACATAAAAATGAACATGTCAATACAAATAACAAAATCTCATGTTAATCGGGTCTATTAATGATTAGGCTTAGTCCATTACAAACAGAGATTGGCAAAATACGTCGAAAATTTTTTTTTTATACAAAATGCAAAATACATTGGTTTTAGAGCCTAAAAAACAAAATACTTTTAAAATACAAAATACATTAATTTTAATTATTGTGCACTATCTTACACACAAATGTTATAATTCCAATGTCATGTTATAAATTTTTATCTATTGTATCTCCGTAACCTAAAAAAGAGGTCTGCACATGCAAAAAATTTCCAGACCCAGGCCCAGCCCGACCCATAGAAAAAACTTTTGGTGCCTGATCCGGCATAAAAGTTAAAAGTTTGGCCCGAGGCCCGGCTGTGTCTGTATAAAAAATTCTTTGTCCCAACTGGTATAGAAGCTCAAAGTTTGGCTTGAGTCTGGCCTGGCATGTACAAAAAAATCATTGGCCCGATTTAAATACTAAAATTTCTGTCCGAGGTCATAGAAAAACTTAATTGGCACGAATGAGTTCCTACAATGGATAAATTTTTATGCAGATGTGGGTGAAAATTTTCTTGTATAGGGCATTCTGACAAAAAAAATTATTTTAGATAATTTTCATGTTTATACTCTTCATTTTTTAAAAAGTATCTACAAAAAAATTTCTTTGAGCCCACCTACAAAAAGAGTGAAAAGAAAAGCTTTGAGTAAGGCGGAAAAGGATATGATTTTGAATGTGTATAAATCGAATCCTGAACTTCTGATTTCTGACATAGGAGATAATGCGCTGCTTTGTATAACGGGCGTAAGTAAAGCTTATTTTTTGAGTGATGCGCAAGTATAAAAAATGCGGTACTTTTCGATTAGCCAGGTGCCAGTAATATATGTACATATATATAAATATATATATATATATATATATATATATATATATATATATATATATATATATATATATATACCAGAGTTTCCCCCAGACAGTTTCAGAAGGGTGCTGCACCCTGCCTGCCCTTTGGTTTACACAAAATAGCACCCTTCTTGCCCCTTCCAGTAAAATAATTAGCACCCTTCTTGCCCCTCATTAAAAAAAAAAATGCCCTTTCTTCTTTTTGCATTACAAAATTTGCTTTTATAGTAAAAACTGACTCAATGTTGTCTTAAAAGGAGTGCATTGACTTTTAAATATCGAAATTGGCTTTAAAAACCAAAAGAATAACTTTTAACAATTAAAAAAGTGTCCTCAAGAGTAAAAGTAAAACGAAAACTGCCCAGTTAAACTGAGGGCATTGAGCTCACGGGCTATTCACACTAATTGTAAATTATACTCTTATTTCAAAGAATTTGAAGTAAGACCCTCAAAAAATAAAGAAATGGACAACATATTAAGGGGGGGGGGGAGTCATGGCCCCCGTTACCCCCCCCTCATAGTTAACTAACCCCTTAAACTAATCAGGAAAGCCTCTAATTACAATGAAAATTTGAAGAAAATCAGACAATTCTGCATGAAAAATCCCATTTATCTAAATTAAGGGGAGATTAGCCCCTCCCCTTTCCCCCTTTATACTTAACCAATGAACCCCCAAAACTATTCAGAGAAGTGTATTATCACAATGAACCTATATACAAAATTTGAAGAAAATCGGATAATTCTGCATGAAAAACCCATTTATCTAAATTAAGGAGGGATAGTCCCCCGTTCCCCCCTTTTATACTTAACCAATGAACCCCCAAAACTAATCAGGGAAGCGCCTTATCACAATGAACCTATAAACAAAGTTTGAAGCAAAACGGTTATTTCTATCAAAAGTTATCGCGTTACGTACATACATACAGAACGAGCGGACACATTAGCTCTCAGGCTTTGATAGCCTGTGAGCTAAAAAGTGCCCTTTTCTCACCTCTGCAGCACCCTGCCCTTTTTTAAACCTGGGGAAAACTCTGTAATATACATATACATACATATATGTATGTAGATATATGTGTATCTATATATATATGTGTACACATACATGTATATATCACTGACACCCGGCTAACCAAAAAGTACCAAAAATGCGGTGTATTAAACTCTCTGAAAAAGACAAAATTATGTAAACTTGTTTTAGAAAACATAGATGATTTTGACAGGAATGCTATTAGGAGAAAGTTCTTTTTCAGAAATGAATTGTTGACTATAAATAAAGTTTTGAAAGTTGTAAATGATGACCCTGATTTGCCAATCTTTAAAAAGACAACATTTTATGATCTCCTAAAAGAATTAAACTTTACATATTCACGGAGAGTATGGGAATGATCATTGATAAACTCTCTCATTGATAAAAACAAAATAATTGTGTGGAGAAGAAAATACTTAAAGCAAATCAAATCTTTAAAAGAAGGGCACAAAATATATTATATGGATGAAACTTGGTTGAACGCAGGACATACAGTTAGTAAAGTTTGGAAAAATACCTCAATAAAGTTTTCAAAGCAAGCATTTTTATCTGGTCTTTCTTTAGGATTAACATCTCCTTCCGGGGAAAGGAAAAGGGATGATAATTACCCATATTGGTAGTGATTCTGATTTCGTGGATGGAGGGCTGGACATATTCGAATCCAATAAAAATAAAGATTATCATGAAGACATGAATTCCGATTGGTTTGAAAAATGGTTTGCTGATATTTTATTTCGACTCAAAGATAACTGTGTAATCGTAATGGATAATGCTCCTTATCATTCTAGAAAAGAAGAAAAAATACTGAATACTTTGTAGAGGAAATAAAAGATTGTTGACTTACTTTTAACAAAAAATATCACTTTTGAGGACGGTTCCGTCCTCGAAAGAGGAACTGTTGCAGTTAGGGAAGCAAAATAAATATGACAAGTATACTGTGGATGGAATGGCAAAAGCTCAAAATAAAACTGTCTTGTGATTACCTTAAAGGTGAAAATAAGAAATTTTGCTTAGTAGCCAGTTACTGGCTAGTGAGAATAATTTCTTTAGTAGCCAGTAAGTACATTTATGTCACTGAATATTTCATTTTAAAAATATATTATTTTACAGCAAACAAGTAATTTATGTACTACTAAATAAAAATATTTTAATTTTGTTATATGTTGTTACATTGTTTTGAATAAACTTGAATACTAATTTCCAATCTATTTCAAAATTTAAAATAAGTTAATAGCAAAGTTATACACAACATGCTTATGTAGCTAACAACATTATTAAGGAATTGTGTGTAGAAATTAAAGAATTGTGTATTTCGCCAATTAGTCTTGAAAGAAATTGTAAGTTCCGTCTTTTGGGAGCGTAAAATTCATGAATTCTCGTCATTCAGGTCTGTAAATATCATGAATTCCATCGATCGGGCACGTAAAAATCATGAATTCCATCGATCGGGCATGTAAAAATCATGAATTTTGCCGATCGAACGTGCAAATATCATAAATTTTGTTGATTGGGCATGTAAAAATCATAAATTTAGTCGATCGGGCACATAAAATAAGGGAATTTTGTCAATCGGGTTCGTAAAAATAAAGAATTTTGCCCGATCAGATGTGTAAAAATCTTGAATTTCGTCGATAAGGAGCAGAAAAATCATGACTTTCATCCTTCAGGCACATAAAAATCACGAATTTTGTTCATAGGGCTTGTAAATATAATGAATTTCGTTAATCTGGAGGGAGCAAAAAAATCATGAATTTCTTCAAACGGGCATGGAAAATCGTGAATTTTAGGGATAAAAGGAAATCAGAAACTTGTGCATTTGGCCGGTTCTTTCCATATTTTTAATCACCAGTTTAATTGCCGAGTGGTGACTGGCGAGTGCTTTATTTTCCCCTTTAGATTACCCCCTTACCATTGTGAGCTGAATCCCATAGAACTGATTTGGCCACAAATTAAGAACAAAACATTTAAAATGCCTCATGTAAAAGATTTCTTGCATTCAATGTATCAGTAGAATTGGCGTTGAAGATTGGAAAAAATGCATTGAACATGTAACGAATAAAGCAGAAAAACAAATGTGGGATTTAGACAATGCTATAGATAATACAGTCAATTTCATGATAATCAATCTATACTCTAATAGTACCGATACTTCAACTTATCTTCTAAAAGGAGATGAAAGCAAGTGTTTTAAAAGTTATCAAAATTTTGTTTTGAAATAGTTTGAAAATAGCTTTGATAATGTAACTATAAATAATTTTGCGCCATTTTGTATTTAATAAAATTAACTCCTGATGACGGTCTTAAAAATAAACCGAAAAGTCTAAAATAATTTCTATTTTTATGATTTAAATTTTTGTTTAAAATCTCATATTAAAATAAACGTTGATTATCACCTTGTTTAGTTTTCATATAATTATCAAAATAATATGTACAAAAAAAGGAAAAAATAAAATTCACCAAACTATAGATTTGGGCCAAAAGTGAAGCTCCTTGGTGATGTTTCTGAACGTTTGTTTACTTTCATTAGAACCCAAAACCACCCCCAGTTCAAAACTTATATCACTTTTTTTATGGGCACGATAACTTCCATAATACTGCACAAATCTTTTCCAAACTGATACATAAAATCAAGCAGCATAAACTCTCAGTCAAGTTCATTAATGGGCAAAATCTGACTTGGGGGGGGGGGAGGGGGGGGTTAGTGGGGAGGGGAAATAGAGGATAGAAGTTAGTAGTGGAAATTAGTTAGGGGGGGGGGAGTAGAATGGTGTTGATAAATATACTTGTGCCTGCTGACTCTGCCTACAGGCACAAATATTTCAAAATGGGCAGTCCAAATGCTGCATCAAGGCAAAAAGGTCTTTCTTCTGCAATTCCCAATAAACAGGTGCCCTACGGTCCGTGTCTTTAAATCTACATGTGCCTGTAGGTCGAGCCACCAGGAATTTTTTTAGCTATTTAACCATAACTGTGAAGTAGCATCCATTTAGAGGAAAACAGTATTGTGCTGTCCTCTAAAAAAACCCACAGTGAAATGTTTCCTAAAAAAACTCACCCTAGTACTACATCAAATATTTCCCTAGAGACAATTTTGGAACAGATGCTTTACACTCACGCAGAGATGTTTGGCGACTTTTTGGTTGGCACGATTTTCAAGCCTGCGCCAAACAAAGGACTTAATACAATAGCTAGGTTGCCATTAAAGGAAAAAATCTCCTAAATTTGGCGACTTTTTTCCTTTTTATAACCGATTTTTAAAAAAAACTGTGCGTGAGTGTATGACATCATGGCCACAATTTTTTTTGTTTTTCTGCACCATTTAGAATAATAAAATAGTTAAAAATATGTGAGGCGTTTTTATTTAGTTTTAAAATAATTTAAACAAACAATTGCAGAATTCTGGCAAAACATGAGCTTCATTTTTACAGATTTTCTTGTTATAATAAAATTTTATAATATCTACATAAATTTTTAATTGTTTTTATGTTAAACCATTAATAGGAATAAAATGCATCATTTTCAGCTAATTACGGCAAAATCCTCAAACAAGGGCGACCCCCGATTTGGCGATTTTTTTGACGCGCGCCAAGCACGGACGCACGCCAACCTAAAAAACGGCAACCTCCAAATTCCACCCAATCAGAACACGTACTTTTCAGCAGACAAGTCACTACTTACACAGTTCCTAGGCCAATTTCTTTCACAAAGTAAACACTGATTTTATTTCGTTTTACTGCTATTTACAAAGTTTTTTTACGAGATTTCTCCATTTTTACATACTTTTAGCAATATTTTCATTCAGATTTTTTAATTTTTACAACTTTTAGCTACTTTTTCTTCCGGATTTTCTCATTTTTTACAAATTTTTAGCTATTTTTCCTCCGGATTTTTCTATTTTTACAAATTTTTAGCTATTTTATCCTCCAGATTTTTCCATTTTTACAAATTTTTAGCTATTTTTTCCTCCAGATTTTTCTATTTTTACAAATTTTTAGCTATTTTTTCCTCCAGATTTTTCCATTTTTACCAATTTTTAGCTATTTTTTCCTCCAGATTTTTCCATTTTTACAAATTTTTAGCTATTTTTTCCCCCAGATTTTTCCATTTTTACAAATTTTTAGCTATTTTTTCCCCCAGATTTTTCCATTTTTACAAATTTTTAGCTATTTTTTCCCCCAGATTTTTCCATTTTTACAAATATTTAGCTATTTTTTCCCCCAGATTTTTCCATTTTTACAAATTTTTAGCTATTTTTTCCTCCAGATTTTTCCATTTTTACAAATTTTTAGCTATTTTTTCCTCCAGATTTTTCCATTTTTACAAATTTTTAGCTATTTTTTCCTCCAGATTTTTCCATTTTTACAAATTTTTGGCTATTTTTTCCTCCAGATTTTTCCATTTTTACAAATTTTTAGCTATTTTTTCCTCCACATTTTTCCATTTTTACAAATTTTTAGCTATTTTTTCCTCCAGATTTTTCCATTTTTACAAATTTTTAGCTATTTTTTCCTCCAGATTTTTCCATTTTTCCAAATTTTTAGCTATTTTTTCCCCCAGATTTTTCCATTTTTACAAATTTTTAGCTATTTTTTCCCCCAGATTTTTCCATTTTTACAAATTTTTAGCTATTTTTTCCTCCAGATTTTTCCATTTTTACAAATTTTTAGCTATTTTTTCCTCCAGATTTTTCCATTTTTACAAATTTTTAGCTATTTTTTCCTCCAGATTTTTCCATTTTTACAAATTTTTAGCTATTTTTTCCTCCAGATTTTTCCATTTTTACAAATTTTTAGCTATTTCTTCCCCCAGATTTTTCCATTTTTACAAATTTTTAACTATTCTTTCCTCCCGATTTTTACAAAGAATTCGCAAATTTAACAATCAATTTTTTCCTAACAAATAAAAAATCTCTAAGAAAATACCCCTTAAACTTTGTAAATTGCAACAAAACGAAATAAAAGCAACGTTTACGTCGTGAAAGAAACTCTCATAGAAATTGTGTAAATAATCACTTCTTTGCCACAAAGTACAGATATTATAATTGGAGAAAATCTCTAAATTCCTAATTTTTTAAATACATAAAATTCATTCAGCAACTTATGTATGTACGCTTCGCGTACATTAACCGAAAAAAAACATCACTGGATGCATGAAACTCGCTGTACAGCAATCTCTAGAATGCATGAAACTCATTCACGCAGCGGTCAGTAACTTATGTATGTACGCTTCGCGTACATTAACCGAAAAAAAACATCACTGGACGCACGAAACTCGCTGTACAGCAATCTCTAGAATGCATGAAACTCATTCACGCAGCGATCAATAACTTATGTATGTACGCTTCGCGTACATTAACCGAAAAAAAACATCACTGGATGCATGAAACTCGCTGTACAGCAATCTCTAGAATGCATGAAACTCATTCACGCAGCGATCAATAACTTATGTATGTACGCTTCGCGTACATTAACCGAAAAAAAACATCACTGGATGCATGAAACTCGCTGTACAGCAATCTCTAGAATGCATGAAACTCATTCACGCAGCGATCAATAACTTATGTATGTACGCTTCGCGTACATTAACCGAAAAAAAACATCACTGGATGCATGAAACTCGCTGTACAGCAATCTCTAGAATGCATGAAACTCATTCACGCAGCGATCAATAACTTATGTATGTACGCTTCGCGTACATTAACCGAAAAAAAACATCACTGGATGCATGAAACTCGCTGTACAGCAATCTCTAGAATGCATGAAACTCATTCACGCAGCGATCAATAACTTATGTATGTACGCTTCGCGTACATTAACCGAAAAAAAACATCACTGGATGCATGAAACTCGCTGTACAGCAATCTCTAGAATGCATGAAACTCATTCACGTAGCGATCAATAACTTATGTATGTACGCTTCGCGTACATTAACCGAAAAAAAACATCACTGGATGCATGAAACTCGCTGTACAGCAATCTCTAGAATGCATGAAACTCATTCACGCAGCGATCAATAACTTATGTATGTGCGCTTCGCGTACATTAACCGAAAAAAAACATCACTGGATGCATGAAACTCGCTGTACAGCAATCTCTAGAATGCATGAAACTCATTCACGCAGCGATCAATAACTTATGTATGTACGCTTCGCGTACATTAACCGAAAAAAAAAACATCACT
Source organism: Maratus michaelseni (assembly GCA_963931845.1). Classification (NCBI taxonomy): domain Eukaryota; kingdom Metazoa; phylum Arthropoda; class Arachnida; order Araneae; family Salticidae; genus Maratus; species Maratus michaelseni. Next base: position 144,009,897 of record OZ007598.1, read on the forward strand.
GGATGCATGAAACTCGCTGTACAGCAATCTCTAGAATGTACGAAATTCGTTCACACAGCAATCAATAACTTATGTATGTATCCTGTACACATTATCAAAAACAAAAAAACAACACTCGATGCACGAAACTACCTCTACAGTAATATCTAAAATGCAAGACACACACTTATCAAATAAAATCAATAAAAATTCACTTACTTTTATTTTTCAAATTTACCCTTTTTTTTAAGGCTTCGGTTTGTCATAATCGCTATCGCTGATCACTTCTGATGAGGCAGCAGTATTTATACAAAAATAACCCTTAAACTGATGTATATTGACGATATAAGCAGGCACTTGATGTCAAGCACACAAGTCAAATGTATCTTCTCAAGAAACAAACAAACAAACAAAAAAACCCTTAAACTGCTCACTCAAGAGGACAAAATTCAAATTTACCTCTAAATAATCTATCAAAAACACCTAAAATATCCTAAATTTTCATTAACAACACACTACACACACTATTTCAAATTCACACTTGCCGCTTCGCCGAATTCTTCATAAAAAAACAACACGTCAAAAGATTAAATTCACTTCACTTCGCAAATCCCAGAGTTCAAACAAAAATAAACATGCGATGTGCCGTGATGCAACACTAAAGTCGGCCCAAACAACTTGGGACTTGATTTGAAAACCTCTCACTGTCCAATAAATTCAGCCCTTCTTCCATACACTGTTAAAAATATCCTGAAAAATTACCTCTGTTTATAAAGGCTCTCTATTTTCTGACCAATGAGAATGCTACATGAACGCCCTTGGCGTTCTCATTAAATTCCGAAATGATCGGTTTCATTCTCAAAGACATTTTTACGGTATAGTGCACCTCTATCTAACTCATCACTCTCTGAATCCAACAATACGGCACACAATAAACCAACCAACCCAACCAAACGAACGTAATTCACTCATAAACCAATCAAATTTCTAGATCAAACCGTAGTAGGCGGGGAAGAAATGCAAGGAACAAACCGGTAGCAAGAAAAACTCATTTATCGCTTTGCCAAATTCGACGCAGCCAAGCATCGCCCTTGTTTGAGGATTCAACCCTAATTACATCAGGTGTGGTTGCTTTGGGGGGTAACATTGGTTAATTTTTAGAAAAGTGGTTTTTTTTTTTCAAATTCTCGCTTAATTGACTACCATTTTATAATAAAGTGATAAAATGAAAAATTCTAGTCATTAAAATCTTAGTCAGAACAAGTTGTAAAAATTTAGCCATGTTTAATTTTTAAAAATTCTTATACTTTATATAGAGAAAATTTCAAAGAATGGGTTTTTTTTAGAGGACAGTAGAATAAATGCTCTGAAGGTAACACACGGTATATGACTGAACAACTAAGTAGAATTTCAAAATTCCAAAATGGTGTTTAAAAATATACATAATTCAAATATTAGATGAATATAATTACTGTGTTGTATATGTATAGTATGATACTATATTAGGAAAGTCACAAGAGTTCGGGGTAGGAAAGTTTGTGTAAAATTTCTTGAAAGAGGAGCCTGAAACATCCGTTGACCTAAAGGAGATAGTCTATGTGTTCTTTTTCCACAATTATGATATGAATAAGACTTTTACAAGATTGATTCTAATTATTTTAATACTCAGTCTTAAAAAATCCACTTTACTGCTTTATTTACAGTAAAAAGGATGCTGACCGATAATTACTCTAATTCCGGGGAAATTCCTGGTCACTTAAAAATTATAATTATTTCAATTATAAGTGCATATCTATTTAAGTAAACATTTTATTACATAGACATCAAAGTGTGCTTATTCCATACCAAAATTGGGAACAACACCTTTAACAGTTTTTTATAATAATTCGATGGTGTTGATTTTTGACCAGGAATTACCCCGGGCCAAACCAAGCTATTTCACCTAACATACCTTCTAAAGAAAACATGTAGGAAATATTTTATAAAAAAATTTACATAATAATTAAAATATTGAACTTAAAATAAATTAGAAAATTAATTTACGTGCAAAACTAGAAGAATTCGAGGGCTGTAAAATCCACTCCTAAAATTTAAGCGAAAATTCTAGTCACTGTTTACAGTCTGATTGATTGATAAATTGAGAGCAAGAACCCTCAACAGACAATGGTCATATTTGACAGCAAACTACATTGCTGCTTGTCTACTCAACTCCAAAGTAGGCAAAATATTTCTCCTAGCGTTGTTCCACTCTGTGACGTTGAACTCTATGCAGAAATTATGTAAGGCAATAGACCTAACCAAAGTGACCAATGTGACCGGTTACTTACCGGGGCGGTAAGTGACCGGTTCCTAACCGGTTGACAGACCTACTGAACGAAAGAGGTATTATTTACTTGTAGCGCCATCTGTATTACATCATCGTAACTACATCTGTATCGCATCATCGTAAATTTTCAATGTAACCGATCACGTGACCCAACTAACCGAGATTTTTCTTCGGTTAGTTCGGTCCCTTACCGGTCACTTCGGTTACTTCCACTGAACGACGCTGGTTGCGTACCGGTTAGTAGCACTGAACGCTTCGGTAACTAACCGAACTTACCGGTTACGTACCGGTGACAGTACTGGACGCGCCCAATCAATCATAATAGTCCAGGTGCTAGGAGTAAAAAAACTGCAAATCGTGATACAGTTATATCGTTTGGTCAGTATCTACTCTATATTAATACAATGCATATAAGAAGGGGAGGCATCGCAAGGGCCATCGCTAAGACTTTTTATTGAGGGGGGAGAGGACCTTAAATTGCCAAGTCAAATTTCAGTATTTGCCAACTCATTGAGAAGCAAAAATAAATAGTTTTCGCCAATTCAACAAGTTTGCCAACTAGTTTTATAATTTTGCCAAGTTACCACATTTAGAAAATGTAATATAGTTCTTATTTGTAAAAAGTTTGATATATTCCCAATTAAATTTATAACTTTTGCCAAGTCCATCAGAAATAGAGTATATTGTAGTTTTTATTAAAGTTTTAAACAAATTTGCCAACTAAAAGTTTTTAAATTTGCCAAGTGTAACAGCATTCGGGAACGTTTGGTGGGGGAGGTTCCCCCCGTCCCCCCCCCCCTTAGTGAGGGCTCTGGGCATCGCGTAAAGTAGGAGGAATTCAAGATGGCGGCTGTTATTCAAAATGGAGTCATTTTCAGGAATTGGTGCAATTTCGTTTCTATTTATCGTATAAAAGTATGTTTGATGGAAGTTTCGATGTTTTTAGATAAAAAATATTATTTGTAACACTTTACAGCACAGCCGAAAAGTATTTATGAATTCAGTTTGCCTGTCTGTCTGGTCGTCTGTCTACTCGCGCACTAAAATTAAAATATGGTATTGTAGTATACCGTAACAAGTTCGGTATTCATTTTCAAGTGTGCATCATTCATAGTTCATTTACAGGGCCATTGGCGCACCCACAGGGGGGCTAAGGGGGCTGAAGCCCCCCAGACCCTGAAACTTAATAATGAATAAAGTTTATATAAAGTTTTCTATAAAATTATAAAAAGTTTTTTTTTTTTTTTTTTTTTTTTTTTTTTTTTTTTTTTTTATTATTATTAAGGTCTTTTAGAAAATGCTTTGTATCTCATTTCATCTTTATTCTCAAATCGTTTTCGACATACGTTAAGCGTAAACAGGCTCGGACTGGCCCGCCGGCCCATCGGCCCGAGGGCCGGTGCGCCCTCAGCCAGGGAAAATTTTGCGCCCCTAAGCCACTGCAATGTTTTCCCCTGGCTATAAGCATACATTCTGATTATTGTACTAAATGTGGATAATTTTCTTACGAATAATCATCAATTAAGACAAATGTCAAAAGAGAGAGATTTTTATTATCATGAAGAAATTGAAGATACATCGAAGGAATTTCCTGAATAGGAAACCAAAGCAGACGTGTTTGCATACTATTGAGGAATCTTCTTGCGTACTATTTAAGATCTTGTTCATAGGGAAAGTTTTAAAAGCCCTGACGCGCTGTGGATACTACGCCAGGTATTACTCCCGCGCCCTGCGAGAAATTTTTTCATTGGTTCTTAAAATAATATGTTTTAGGTCTTACATTTAGGCTAAATATTTTGGAAATTTTCCGTTCCTTAGCTATTAGGCGGTCAACCCAGGGCGGTCACCCACAGTGTTGAATTCAGACACTTTTGTCCGGGAGGGATTTCTGTAGCTCCAGGGGGGGGGGAGAAATTCCACTTTTTGCCCATTGAAAGCATAAAATCTCAAATCTTCCGGGGGGGGGGGGACATTTCCAGGCTCAGAGGGATGATGTCCCCCCAAGGGCCACCGCCTGAATTCAACATTGGTCACCGAACTTGCGCCCCTTTAAAGCCGGCCCTGAATGTTCCTATAATCGAAAGTATGCTTTTCGAAAAACAGTTTGATAAAAGAAAGAGATAAATATTAGAAAACCAAAACGTTTTGTGTGGATTTTGTTGTTGACTGGAAAACATACTCTTTCTTTTCGAGGAATACAACCTCGATCACATTTCTGGTTTGCAATTCTACAAGCTGCAGATTCCCGCGGCCAGCGTTTTTTTTTTTTTTTTTTTTTTTTTTTTAATTAAAAAAACCTATTATATTTTTCGGATAGTAATCTTAGATATATTTAATAACAGCATTTCTGTAATTAAATAACTAATAGAAAATTCTGGTATGTATTTTCAATAAAAAATTACTTTATTTCATCACAGAAAAATCGATCATTTAATAAAGCGATGATTACTATTCAGAAACTATTGTAGGTTAAAAAAAAAAAAAACGCTGACTGCAAAATCCTGTAGCTTACAGGATTGCAATCCCCGGGGGATTTATTTCAATTATGGAAACTTAAATATTTCCCTTGATCTCTAATTGTGATAAAAAATTTGCAAATCATGGTAAGAGTGTTCTGAAAAAAGTAAATTTACTCAATTATTTCAGTGATTTAAGACTACTAATAGCTATTTCCGATCTATCTTTTCAGTAGAAACTTTTTTATAGTGCGACATCAATTCAGTATTTAACGGATGCATAAAGTAATTTTTAAAGCAGATAAAATACCTCTTCCCCCTCCTGTCTCTCCTTAGGTCAAATGCTTCAAGTCTAATATTATTTTCACAAGTAAGTGTTCTTTCCGCATTTACATACAAACAGTAATACATCATACATTCATCATATAGTTCAACATTCAGATACTGCTATAATGTGTGGTACTTTTTCCAAAAATATATAAATAAATAAATAAATAAATGAAATAAAATAAAAATCAAGCATAAGTTTTAACTTCAGAATTTCTATTTCCATTTCCATACGGAAAGTACATTTTTGTTTTAGATATAAATATTTTTTGAACGAAGTTTGCATATTAAATATTTTTCTGTGTGTGTGTGATGAGGTAGACACCTGCAGAGATCCCATTTAAATATACTACTTTGCTAAAGAAAAAACAAATATTTAGCAATTTTAATCAGTAATTCTAGAAGCATAATTAATTTTTGCCTAAAAAAATCGACAAATTAGTTGAAGTTTCTAATTAAAATAAGGTCAATTATTATCATATTTTATTGTTATTATTAGCGCAGTTTTTTTCCAGTAAACATGACTGTTGGTCAAATGGCAACTCATATCTTTAGACCAAAGATCAGCCAAACGTTGACTCAGACGCAGTGTTAGCTGTTGGTCCAACTAATAGAAAAATCTTTGGCCAATGTCAATCGCCAAACTGCCAATCGCAAGACTGCCAAACTCAATCGTTGGCTAACGAAGCTAGAAAACAATGAACTAATGATATCCCAATAATTCTGTCTTGCTTGAGTAAAAAAAAAATATATATATATATAAAAAAATCCCTGACGGCTCGGCCTACAGGCACAGGTAGATTTCGAAGGCGCAGAACGTAGGGTGCCTGTATGTCGGGAATTGCGGAAGAAATGACCTTTTTGCGATGATGCTGCAGTTGGAACCGCCTACTTCGAAACGAAACTTGTTTGCAGGCGGAGCCAGCAAGGATTTTTTTTTTCTATAAGAGTTGGTCCTATAAAGAACATATCAATATAAAAGTTTTAGATAATATTAAGAGGATTTATAATATATTTAAGCGGATTTGAAATATTGGGAATTGACGAAGTTATGAATTTTTTTCTTCTAAAACTTCCCTCCCCCCCTTAAGGCAATTTTTAATTATATCAAAAATCTGTCATACATAAGTTTTTGGCCCTGTTCCTAGAAGTAATAATAACTTCAAACGGATTCGATACGTATAATAATAAAGAAATAATGAGGATTTTTCTGTTTTCACAAAAAGCCCCCCCATTCCCCCCCCCCTTGGTTCGATTTTGCCCATTAACGAACTTGACCGAGATTTTATGACCCTTGATTTTATGTATCAGTTTCGAAAAGATGCGGGAGTTGGAACCGCCTACTTCGAAAAATAACTTGTTTGCAGGCGGAGCCGGCAGGGATTTGTTTTGTTTTTAATTTTTTTTTGCTATAACGGTTGGTCCTATAAAAAACTTGTCAATATAAAAGTTTTAGATAATACTAAGACGATTAATAATAAATTTACGCGGATTTCATATCTTCTGAATTGACGAAGCTATGATTTTTTTCTTCTAAACCCCCCCTTCCCCCCCCCTTTTGGCCATTTTTAATTATATCAAAAATCTGTCATACATACATTTTCGGCCCTTTTCCTAGAAGTAATAATAACTTTAAACGGATTCGATACGCATAATAATAAAGAAATTATGAGGATTTTTCTGTTTTCACAAAAAGCCCCCCCCCATTTCCCCCCCCCTTGGTTCGATTTTGCCCATTAACAAACTTGACCGAGATTTTATGACCCTTGATTTTATGTATCAATTTGGAAGAGATTTATGCAGAATTTTTCCAGTTATCGTGGTCAGAAAAAAGTGACATAGATAGATAGAAAGATAGATAGATAGATAGATAGATAAACTTTTGAACTGGGGGTGGTTTTGGGTTCTGGGAGTCATGATCGGCGTAGATCTGCAAAAAAATTTCAAAATTTCCAACTTAGGTGAGAATGTAATAGGTAGTATTTCTTACGAAATCTACCTAAAAGGGAAGAGTCGTAACTCACAGAAAGATGACGGTAATATACATATATATATATATCGTTAAGCTTGTAATAAAATCTGAAATTGCTAAAAAAGTAAAGCAATGTTATTTTTGTTGTTGTTAATGGACACGACTATGGATATACCAAGTTGGACTAATGTGTTAATTTACACTCCTGGACAAAAAAAAATCAAGCTAGACTAAAGTGTTAATTTAAAGTCCTGGACAAAAAAAAAAGCGATCCCCTCCTACTAATTCCTGTAAAAATATTTGTAAAAAAAATTATAGGTATCAATCGATTGGAAATAATGTCTACTAATTAATGCTATGCATAAATAATGTTTCAGGAGTCGTCTACATATTAAATATTATACCAACTTTGAATTTAAAATCATAACACGCATTTTTTAATCCCATTTGAGTTCCTTGGATCGAGACAGCTGGCGGAAAGGTATAGTTTATAGTATTTATCTTAAATATTCATAGAATTAGAAGAGTTTAAAGTTTGAGGATGCTAATGTTAAATACATTTGACAAACTTATAAAAATCATCCGATTGAATTTTTATTAATTTTTTAATGAAATACACTTAATTGACCTAAACATATTCCAGGCTTTTATTGTATTCAAAGACATTTTTTTAAAAGTTATTAATAAATTCACATTAAAAAATTATAAATCATGAATTGCATTAATTTTTGTATAAAAAAATCACTAGTGTGTAAGTTTACATCTCATTTGAATAATTAGTTTTCGAGATATAGAAAACCTTCTTCTGTTTTCAAAAGATCCACAAAAAATAAATCGTAATATATTACCTGAAACATTTTGCTGTATTTACTTTTATAGAAAGAAAGTTAATTATAAATTTAAAATTCCTGTATAATTTACTGGTGTCTAAATGAATGTTTTCATTACTTTTTCTTGTAGGATTTTAATTTTATTTTTCGAAATTTTTAGACAAACCCCTAACACATTTTCTTTTATAAGGCTATGGAGATTTAAGAGAAGTATATTCCCAAGTTACCTTGATCCAGGGAACTCAAAGAGAGTGTCAAAAGTAGGTTTTACCATTTGAAAAATCATGGTTCGTGCATTTTTTTTAATATGTAGACAATCCCCGAAACAAAATTTATGAATAGAATTTAATAGTAGATATTATTCCCAATAAATTGGTACCTATGTTTTTTTATATCTTATTTGCAGGATAATTAGTAAGGGTGATCACTTTTTTCCCATGACTTTGTAAGGCATCTTCTACTGACAAAAAAGCTAAAGTAAGGAAAGCCGTAACCTATAGTCAATCTACTACAATGTGTTCAACTACTATTTTCAACTTTCTAGCGTTTTTGAACATTACATAACATGTTTTGGAAAATTGTGTAGCATTGTAAAGATTTGATGGAACATCAAACATACTCGAGGAATATAGCGAAGTCGTCTTTCTAGACTCAATAATATTATTGGGTTGTCCGGAAAGTTCGTGCCGGTTGGGAAAATCAAATAGTACCGGAAAATTCTACCATTTAAGTATTAGACATTAAATTCGATTCAAATGTATAATAATTAACGGGTTGAATTTTCCGGTACGAATTGATTTTCCCAACCGGCACGAACTTTCCGGACAACCCAATTATATTAAACAATTTTCTTACTTAGTGCTATGCGAATGTGTTATCTCTTGTCAAGTAAAACACAGAAAAAATAAGTAAGATTGACATGAGTTATTTAACATTTTCGCGCCCTCTGAAAATCCAAGGTCTGCGCCCTTTCCCCTGGCCCAGTCCGACCCTGAGCGTAAAGACTTATAGCAGTACTCTGATTCTCTCAGTTCTGAGTACACATCCATCATCCATATTTTTAGCACGGTCAAAAGCGGATTCAAGTCCAAACGAGGGTGGTACTTCGTCTACGTTGCACATCTGTGTAATGGACAATACGACCCATTCAAGGTCGATAAACGATTGGCACTATCCATTTTGCAAAACATTGAAGTGGGGTGCTGGAGAAATGGCAGCCCCACACTAAAAACCTTTTATTGCTCTAGTACAAATGAGGTACAAACGAAAAGATTGTTGGTACAAACGGGTACAAACGAGGTATAAACGATTGGCCCTATCCATTTTGTAAAACATTGAAGTGGGGGGGGGGGTGGAGAAATGGCAGCCCCACACTAAAATCTTTTTATTACTCTAGTACAAATGAGGTGAAAACGAAAAGATTGTTGGTACAAACGGGGTATAAATGATTGGCACTATCCATTTTCCAAAACATTGAACTGGGAGGGCTGGAGAAGCGGCAGCCCTACACTAAAAATCTTTTATTACTCTAATACAAATAAGGTACGAACGAAAAGATTGTTGGTACAAACGAGGTATAAACGATTGGCACTATCCATTTCGTAAAACATTGAGTTGGGGAGCAGCCTTTTCTCCAGCCCCCCTACTAAAAACCTTTTATTACCTTAGTACAAATGAGGTACAAACGAAATCATTGTTGGTACAAACGAGGTATAAACGTTTGGCACTATCCGTTTTGTAAAACATTGAGGTGGGGCCAGCCCCCCCCCCCTCCCCTACTAAAAACCTTTTATTACTCTAGTACAAATGAGATACAAACGAGGTATAGACGATTGGTAATATTTTCAAAAAAATGTGAGTGGTGGGAGGGGGGGGGGGGGGCTTCCGAAATGCACCTCTATTTTATTAGTACTTCTGGTTATACATTTTTTTTTTTTTTACAGCATCATTCGTGTTAAAACATTTAATTCAACGTATAAAAAAATAGCCATAATTTTAAATTTTATATTTGGAGAATTTATATCATCAAAGCTCGAGAAAAATCATTTAAGATTAGAATAATTCACCAGCACTTCATCACTACAATGGTAAGCATACATATTAATTTCTTTCTAAGGATAATTACACTAGTATATTCGTAAGCATAAAGTATCAAATTTATTAATAGCCAAGAGAGGGCATATCCCGCGATCTGCCCCTCTCTCCTGTGCCAAACAAGGTACTAATTTACTGAATCATGGACACAAACAAAAATAAAAAATGATAAGACAAAATTGCAATGAATCGGTGAAGAATTCCGTTTTATACAAGTTTTTGCTTTAGCAGGTAAACTTTCAAGGTGTTTCTTTTTGCTGAGACCATGGAATGTTTGCGATCAAGACAATATTACGTTATAGACAAGTTTCATTTACACAAGTTAAACAGTATATGGGGTTATTTACACAAGTTTTACGTATACAGTTTAACCAGTGTAAATGAAATCTGTCTATAACGGAATATTATCTTAATCGCCAACATTCCATGGTCCCATCGAAGGAAACATCTTTACAGTTTACCAGCTAAGACAAAAACCTGTCTAAAGCGGAATTTCTCACCGATTTATTGTAATTCCGTCTTAGCATTTTTTACTGTTTTTGTATCCATTGTATCCAAGCCAAAGAAGACTCCATATTATAAAATTGACTTGTTTTCCTATTCACAATAGATGTAAATTGTCATGTTAACAGATTTTAGCTCACAGGCTATCAAAGCCGCCGGTTCTGTATGTACGTAACGCGATAACTCTTGATAGAATTAACCGTTTTGCTTCAAAGTTTGTTTATAGGTTCATTGTGATAAGCCGCTTCCCTGATTAGTTTTGGGTGTTCATTGGATAAGTATAAAGGAGGAAAGAGGAGGGGGGGTAATCCCCCTTAATACAGATAAATGGGTTTTTCATGCAGAATTATCCGATTTTCTTTAAACTTTGTATATAGGTTCAGTGTGATAAGGCACTTCCCTGATTAGTTTTAGAGGTTCATTGGTTAAGTATAAAGGGGAAAAGGGGGGCTAATCCCTCCTTAATTTAGATAAATGGGTTTTTCATGCAGAACTATCACATTTTCTTCAAATTTTGTAGATAGGTTCATTGTGATAAGGCGCTTTCCTGATTAGTTTTGGGGTTAATTGATTAAGTATAAAGGGGGTAACGGGATCTAATCCCCCTTAATTTAGATGAATGGGTTTTTCATGCAGAATTATCCAATTTTCTTCAAATTTTGTATATATGTTCATTGTGATAAGGCACTTTCCTAATTTGATTAGGGGTTTCATTGGTTAAGTGTAAAAGGGGAAAGGGGGGGCTAATCCCGCCATTAATTTACATAAGTGGGTTTTTCATGCAGAATTATCCCATTTTCTTCAAATTTTGTAGATAGGTTCATTGTGATAAGGCGCTTTCCTGATTAGTTTTGGGTGTTCATTGATTAAGTATGAAGGAGGTATCGGGGTCTAATCCCTCCCTTAATTTACATAAACGGGTTTTTCATGCAGAATTATCCTATTTGCTTCAAATTTTGTATATATGTTCATTGTAATAAGGCGCTTCCCTGATTAGTTTTGGGGATTCATTAGTTAATTATAAGGGAGTACGGGGGAGGATCCCCCTGTTAATATTGTCAATTTCTTTATTTTTCGAGAGTTTATTTCAAGTTCTTTAAAATTAGAGCATAATATACAATTAGTGTGAATAGCCTGTGATCTCAATGCCCTAAGTTTAACTGGCAGTTTTCTCTTTATTTATTAACTCACAAGCGATCAAAGCCTGAGAGCTAATGTGTCCACAGGTTCTGTATGTATGTAAGTATATATGTACGTAAGGCGATAACTCTTGATAAAAATATCCGATTTGCTTCAAATTTTGTATATAGGTTCATTCTGATAAGGCGCTTTCCTGATTAGTTTTGGGATTTGATTGGTTAAGTATAAAGGGGGAGGGAACGGTGGCTAATCCCGCCCCCTTAATTTATATAAATGGATTTTTCATGCAGAATTATCCGATTTGCTGCAAATTTGCTATACCTGTTTATTCTGATAAAGCGCTTCCCTGATAAGATTTGGAGGTTCATTGGTTAAGTATAAAGAGTGAGAATGAGGGAGATAACCCCCCCCCCCTCCGTAATTTAGCTAAATGGGAATTTCATGCAGAATTATTCTTTGAAATAAGAGTATAATATACGCAATCAGTGTTAATAGCCCCTTGAGGTCAATGCCATCAGCTTAACAGGGCACTTTTCTTTCTTTCTTTCTTTCTTTTTTTTATTAAAAAAATTTAAAAATAGATTGAATGTTCATAATATTAATTAATTAATATCAGAATAGTTTTCCCCCTGTAAACACACAGCGGCAAAAAACCGTTGATACTGAAAAATAAATAAGTAAGATAACATTTTCTGTCATTCATATCAAAGTTCTATTTATAGTAACAGGCTAACTATTTTATTATAAAATTTTATTCCTCTGTTTTCTTCACAAAATGTTTCATTCTGTTCATTTATGATAAATAATATAAGTTTTAGCATATGTTCAAATTCAAACGATATCGAATTACTAATGATAAAGCAGATACGCACAAGAGCAGTCACCGTAATTTCATTACGTTGCTGCACTACAACGAATACCGTACTATTACATTACATAAAATATTATAATACAGAATATGTAAGCTTTATATCGTAAAATAAAGCATTTTTGTAACATTTTTCAGTAATCGTAAAGTATAAAAGAAAGAAGTAAAAAATCTGCACATATCCATAAATAATTAACAAATTTTGTATCATCGATGGATATCAGAAGTGATTATAGTAAATTTCAGCGACTGCTTGTTGCAGTGCGTAAATGCAGCTGGTCACTTGATCACCGACTCGTGAGCGTCATGCAAATGCACTATAGGTCTACACAGGCCAGAACGAAATCTATCTTGCCCGTTGCAAAAGTTAAAAGTTTGGCCCGGCAAGTACAAAAATCAAAGAAAACAGGCCCGACCCGGCCCGTGACAAAATCAGTTAAATCATGGCCTGTTCGATCCGCTCAATTTGTATTAAAAAAATTCCGATTTTACTCAACATAAAATTAAGATTCTTTTAAAGAATATTATATACATATTTTTGGAGAAATTTTACAATATATTTTAACTTATTATATGTTTACAAGACAAAAAAAAACAGAATAGCAACATTAATGATTACTTAGATTTTTCAGACTTCAAATAAAAATTCAATCAAAGAATTAATGTAGTTTAGAAGAAAAAAGAAAAAGAGGGTTAAAAAATCATAACTTTTAAGCTGTATAAAAAAGTAGAATTTTGAAGATATTTCTTCGTAATTTATTAAGGCTCTTCTCAAATCGAAAGGCGTTACTTTCTGACACATTTATGAATTCAGTTTTCTTCAGGAATGCATAAAATTGACAGGTATTCTTATTAAGAAACTATGTAATCGAATAGCGTTTTCCTTTTGCTGATAAATGCAAAAAAATCTTTCAGAAAATACTATCAGAATTGGCGTTTTGAATTAAATTTCCTGACGCGATAGCACGGTAAAGGAGAAAAACCTATCGTCACAAGAAAGGAATACTTATATCTCGTTAAGTTATTTATTTATCAAAAAATGGAAAACAGTACTCGATTTCAAATCGCTTCAAAAGCAAGGCCTGTCAATTTTGTGCCTTTACAGTTAAAAATAAGTCAAAAAATGTTTCGGAGAGTTTCATGTTGTTAAACTGGGAATTTGAGAATAACTTAAGGTATATTTTCACTGAATCCGTTAACAGCAACTTATTATTTCTATTACTATTTTGACAAAACAAACTATTTGGGCACAATTCAGTCCAGTTCCGACCCGGCTCGACTGTATATAAAAGAATTTAAGCTCTGCTCGGCCCGAGCCTGCTAAAACAATAAAACTTGGACTCAGACACGATGTAAACATCCGATGCCGATTTCTACGCTTGACATGTTATATTACTCTAATGATGATGTTGCCAAACTAGCGTCACTTCATGAAGCAGATTTATACTTATTCTCGCGAACGTTATCATCACATTTTACCGGCTTCGTTTAAATTTTTATATCGGGCCGGTTAAACGTAAAATTAATTTTTAAATTTGTAGTGATAGTGCGACAGTGATGAACTGATTTTCATTCAAAGACGAAAAAAAGAGTGTTAAACGTATATCCTTCGAATATTCTGATTCTGACGATGCATGAAAACAACTGAAGTTTCAACAAGTAAAAATCTACAAGTCATCACGGGTCCGAGGCTCGTACCCGGCCCGCGGGCCCATTAAATTTTTTTGTTAGCCCGTTTATTTTGTCAATCGGCCCGGCCCGGCTCGGCCTATCAAAAATCTTCTAATTCTGGCGGCCCGGCCTGTTTTAAAGTGTACCTTCATTTTGCCGGGTACGGGCTATGCCCGGGCCCGTGCAGACCTCTAAAATGCATTAGCCCCCCCCCCCCCCAAACCGAAATCCTGGGTGCGCCACTAGGGGCAATCAAAAGTATTCCGTTACATTATGGTCTGTAGACGAAAATCGCTTGCAACGTGTTTTAATGATGTTATACTCTTTGTAACATATTCAAATTAATATACATCAGTGCGGTGCAGTACAAGATACTTACTGTAGAATATGCAGTGCACAGCAGTTTTCGTTCATTTACAGGGGCTCGCAAAATAATACGGTTACAGGACTTTCAATAAGCACAATACTGTCTATATGCGCATTTTTAATTATATAATGTGTTTTTGAACTTTGCTAGATATGAAAGAATTGCAAATTCTCGTAAGAACATTTTTTATATAAATATACAATGTAGCGTGTATTTATATATTTATTACAATGTACTTCTGGTGACGAGGCACCACCCGAAACAAGATGTATTCAATATGGGGTTTATAATTTATTATGGGGTATATAATTTAAATTATATAGTAATTAATTAGATTATTTAATTTATTATATTATGTTATATAATTTTATATATTAAATTATATATTATTATATATTAATATTATATATATAAATTTAAATATATATATATATATATATATATATATATTATATTATATTAACTATATATAGACATTTTAGACCATAACATAAGACATTTCAGATTATTACATTCAGTTAATAAATGATTTGACAAGCCAAATATTATTTATACAAACATATAATATGATATATACAAAGAACAATACATACTAAACATACAATTTTAACGATTTTTTTCCTTTCAAATGAACAATTTTAAACAAGAATTTAGTGACTATTTGACTTGTTAAACAACACACAACAGCTGTTGATTTTGAACAGACCCGTTGTATGACCTCCGCGTTCGCCGGATCTCAAACTGTGTGACTTTTTCCCATGGGGTCATTTTAAATCATTCGTTTATGCGACGCCTGAGACACAACGGAGGATCTCATAGCGCGGATTATCGTCGCTGCGGGAGACATCAAAAGCATATCTAGCATCTTTGAGCGCGTCCGGAATCATTCTTACGTCGTTGTAGACTATGCAATGTGGTCAGCGGGCGCCACTTCGAACAATTCTTCTAATAATTAATCAAATAAATCTTTTTGTAGTTAGTATTCTACTTTGTCGTTCAAGCGTGACGTCGAAACCTGCATGCTTTTTTTCGCGATTTTCACCCTAATTTGAGCTTGAAAATTCTGCCATGGTTTCACAATAATTTCAAATAATTTCATCTATTTCAAAATTTTACTTTTTTCTTTATTTGTTAACTAGCTGACCAACCTGGTGTTGCCCGAGCCCGTGATAATAAAATTAAATAAACCTAAAGTTTGTATGATTTTATATCTTTTACCCGATTTTGTATGAAATTATTTATTTAAAGCTGCCTCCGGCAACATATAGCAGGCGTGCAGGCACTGCAAAATCCTTTAGTTCCACTTTCCACCGCCAGGGGGGCAATTTGTTCTATACGAACATTCGACACGGGTACCCGTTATACCCGGAGTTGAATGAACCATAATTCCGTCGAAATCAGGCTCATAGAGCTCGAGAAAATGATGCGCCCCTGGCGGTGGAAGATGGAACTAAAATCTGTAACGCGAACGAAAACCATGTCGAATGATCCAAACCCCGTAGAACCCGAGATAAGAATGCACAGTTCGAGAAAAAAAAAACTTGTAGGATTGCCCGCCAGGGGACGCTTGGTCAAGTGCTCAACAACAACTTTGATTGTTGGTATACATCAAGTAAATACGGGTTGTGTACTTTTATTAGGAACATAAATTTAATTCTGACGAAAATCGTCATTTGAGATTTCCGGTATTCTCTATATATAACATTTGTAAAACGCCACGGGAGAAGCTAAAAATGTTAAATTTCTTCAATTGAATTTGTTTTGTGTAAATCAGAGCAAGGCGTTAACCCCCTCTCTCCCCATACCCGAAAACATAACGAATAATTTGTTCAAGAAAACCACCTTCCCCTACATTAACGTGATCATTAAAAAAACAATTATATTTTTCTGTTAATTAGAACATAACGAAGACGCTACGCTAAAATAGCCGAAATATGTCTCCCCTAGCCAAATTAAATTCAAATATATATCTTAATTAGTTATCTTAATTTTTATTCTTTAGTAAAAATATGCAATTATTTCCTTTCATTTTCGTAAACGAGGGATCGGGCAGAGAAACAGATCTCTTTGATGTAGTTCAGTTTTTAATAAAAGCAGATCTCTGTCTGAAACTTTCTTGGATTTTTTTGACTGGGGCCGCCAGATTTTTGCAAAAGTTAAGAAAAATTACCGGTCGAATGTTACAAAAATTGCATTGTCGGATGCAGAAAATTGTTCTTCATATATGTTCAGAAAATGCAAACCTATATCTTAATTAGTTTTCTTAAAATTAGCTAATTAGTAAATAAATTTCGAATTCGTTCATTTCTGCTTGCAGATCGAGAATAGGTATTCTTTTCTTTAGTCATTTTGATAAAAAAGATAGCATTTTCGATGCGATGTTTAATGAGATTCTAATTGTAATTAATATAATTGGTAATTATCAAAATATTAAAATTCTCAGTCCCAAGTGCATCAGATCAAGCTTTGGACTACCTAAATATAAATTTTCAGTCTTCTAGGTGCGCTAGATTTCGCTGGCCATTGCAGACAGACAGGCACAGCGAAACTTTCTTTTCTTAGTATAGATTTATTGATGTATTTAAAAACAGATTTGAGTTTCATTTTTCAGGTTTTTATTTTTATTTTCATTTCCCCTTTCAATTTGTTTTATATTCTATTTGTTTTAACTTCTATTTATTTTTCTCACTTCACATTTCTGGATATTGCTCAAAAAGGGACGTGTTCATTTTTAGGGTTTCGTTCATCTCACGAAACCCTATTACTCCCGCTCCGTTGTCTGTCTGTCACAGAACCTTTCTCAGAACCTATATAACTCATAGAGTTGAAATTTTGTGTATATATAACTGAATACCTTCTATGAAGCTCATAATATTAAAATTTGAAAAAATCGTATAATTTTAATAAATAGAGATAAAAAAACCAAAATTCTAACAGCCTTTTCTTATTAAATTTAAACATTTTTCGTTATGGCAGTTGCCAACAATTAAAAATCCACAATAAAATTCTTTCTACAATAATTAATTTTCTATTGAAAGATTTCCACGTGAAAAATGAAAATGAAATAAAAAGTTTCACAAAATGAAAAAAAGATTAATATGAAATAAAAAGGATTGACGCATATTGGTAATAAAATGGAAATTTTCAAAGATTTTTCAATAATACAAGAAGTATGAGTATGTGTATGTACAGAAAGCAGATTAATATCACGTCATTAGAGAATTAAAAAGAAAATTAATCTGACGTCAAATCGGAAGTTTAACGGATTTCCCAAATGTTTGAGAATAATATAAAGCGAGTATCAATATGAGTAATAGAGAATAGTAAATATATGAGTTTGAGGAATGTATTGGATCATGATAAAAACCCAATTATGGAAATAATTGCATATTATAACATTTTGAAGGTATACAACATGTTTAATTTTGAAATTATTTTTTTTTAATATCGCATTTAGTCCACATGACAGATATTATTATGACAGAGTATAATAGCAGGCTTCGCCCGCTATCGGACTGGTTTAGATATTCGAAAATACCAAAAAAATAGACCGGTAAATTTTTACTTTATAAAAAACATGACTTTTTTTTTTTTTTTTTTTTGCTAAATGAAATTTATTTGGATTTATTAAAGAAAGGATAAAGTGTTTTGAAAGGAATATAAACGAAACCCTTTGTGCGATCTTCGATCACACTTACCCACTTGTTAGGGTTTCCTTCATCACACGAAAACATATTCATCTCGCTTCTCTGTTTGTTCGTCACAGAGGCCGTTCTCGGAAACTGTATAAGTTAGAGACTTGAAATTTTGTGAACTTACAGCTGAATACCTACTGTCAGACTGGAAATCATAAAATTTTGAAACTGTTTCATTAACTCAATATATTAATTAAAACCCTAAAACCCCACTCATTAATGGGAAAAAATATTCAACTAAGCGTTGAATTTACTCAAACCGCAAAAAAATATTTCATTCTGAAACTCTAGAAGAGGGGGTAGGGTTGCCGTAGTCACAGAATTGCAATGGCCATAACAGACTGGACGTTTTCAAAGACACCCATATCTCATAAACTATTCCACCTAGGAACGTCAAATTTCGGACGCACACGCAAATAAATCCAAGAAAAGGAAAAAAAATCTAATACGAATACAGAGAATACGAATTTGGGTACTTCCGTATTCGCTGCACCACCTACGGATAAGACTACTACTGAATACGATGCCGCAGGCACCCGTACCGGAGGTTCGTTCATAAAGAGGTTTGTTTAGAATAGAATAAGCCGCCTGACGGTGGACTAAAAGATGTTTCAATCATTAGAGGTGCGTTTGGAAAAAATCAACTAGCAAAGAGGACATTAGGCTGCTAGTATATAAAAGATGGAACACAAAAATAACCCGGAACCGGCTATAGAAAACTTTGCATGGGGTTACTCTGTACTAAATCTTCTACCCTTGATGATTAAACTTAAATAGAAAGCACCGAAAGTTTTTTTAATGTATCTAACACTGAATAACTGGTATTTGCTTGTTTTTTATAAGCTGCGCCTTACAAAAAATGTAGTTTGGCAAACGTGTATGTGGAGTTAATCTGCTGCAAGAATATCTCAAGGACGGGTCGTGCAACGGGAAAAACTGGGAGAATAGAATGAATTTCCGGGAGCAGAAAAAATCCGTGCATTGGTGAATTTCCAAATGCTTCCTTGAACTTGCAATGAATTTTAGTATTAGACTAGCTGGCTTCGCCCGCTAGCGGGCCCCTAATTTACATCGATGCCTCGAATCTTGTAAAACCTCGAATAAGATAAACCTCTAATCGAACGAACCTCCGACCCGAGTCACCGCTGCCTTTGGAACCGGATAATCCCTTAATTTGTACATCGAATAGTATAAACCTCTAACTGAACGAACCTCCCACCTGGGTCCCCGCTGCCTTCGGCACCGGATAACCCCTTAATTTGCACATCGAATAGTATAAACCTCTAACTGAACGAACCTCCGGCTCGGGTCCCCGCTGCCTGCGGCACCGTATAGCAGTCGTGCTGGACCCCGGAGATGCATAACGTGAATAAGCTGTCACAGACCTTTCCAACGATATATCATATGAGGCGTGTGTGCAAAATTTAGAAAAGTGCCCCCTTTGGGGGGAGTGGGGGATGGACCCGCGAGATGCATAACATGAATAAGCGGTCACAGGCCTTTCGAACAATATATCACATGACTAGTGTCGTCAAAATTTAGAAAAGTGCCCCCCCTTGGGAGCAGGGTCGCACTGGGTCAGGGAAAAGGGCGCAGACCTTGGATTTTCAAAGGACGCAAAAATTTTAACGACCTTAAATCAACTTTACTTACTTGTGTTATGTCTGAATTGACAAAGTTTAACACATTCGCATAACACCAAGAAAAAGGTCTAATATTATATTCCTGAGTTTAAATAGACCACTATATTCCCCGTGCATGTTTGAAGTTCCATTAAATCTACACAATGCTACACAGTTTTTCAAACTATGTCATGTTATATCCAAAAACTCTTGAAAGTTGAATACAGACTACCTTGTAGTAGATTGACTATAGACTAGGACTTTCCTACTTTATTCTTTTGTCAATAGATTACCTTAGAACAGTCATGGTATAAAAGTGATCACTCCTTACTAATTATCCTGCAAATAAAGTATAAAAAAATACATAGGTACCAATTTATTGGGAATAATTTCTACTATTAAATTCTATTTATAAATTTTGTTTCGGAGATTGTCTACATATTAAAAAATGCATGAACGTTGATTTTTCAAATTGTAACACCTACGTTTGAGTTCCCTGGATCAAGACAGCTTGGGGATATACTTATCTTAATTCTTCATTAGAGTTATAAAAGAAAATGTGTATTTATCTAAAAATTTCGGAAAGTAAAATTTAAATCTTACGAGAAAAAGTATTGAACACTCATTGAGTCAGCAGTAAAATCATACACGAACTTTAAATTTATAATAAACTTTCTTGTTATAAAAGTAAATACTACAAAATGTTTCTGGTAAGTGTCTACTACGTGTTATTTTCTGTAGATTCTTTGAACACAGAAGACGACCCCCGTAGACTGTAAGAATATTCTCTGCATCTCGAAAACTAATTATTCAAATGAGCTGTACATTCACACACAGTTTTTTATACAAAAATTAATGTAGGTAATAATTCATAATTTTTAACACGAATTTATTAATAATTTTCATAATAAAAAAATGCCTTTGGATACAAAAGAACCTGGAATATGTTTGGGTCTATTAAGTGTATTTCATTAAAAAATTAATAAAAATTCAATCGGATGATTTTTATAAGTTTTCAAGTGGATTTAACATTAGCATCCTCAAATTTTAAACTCTTGTATCCTATGAAAAATTAACATAAAGTATTTAAACTATTCCTTTACGCGGGCTGTCTCGATACAAGGAATTCAAATAGGGTCTTAAAAATAGGTGTTATTATTTGAAAATTTAAAGTTAGTATAATTTTTAGTATGTAGACGACTCCTATAACATACTTAATCCATAGCTTTAATTAGTAGTCGTTATTTCCATTCTATTAGTGCCTATAGAATTTTTACAATTAGTTTTAGAAGAATTGGTAGGGGGTGATCACTTTTTTTTTTTTTTTTTTTTTTTTTTTTTCAGGACTGTAAATTAACACACTTGATCTATCCATTTGCAGATGATCTTTGTTTATTTCAGGATAATGAAGACAATTTACAACGTGCAATTTTTACTTTAAACAGAATTCGAAAAGATTTTAATTTAAGGATTTCAAAGAATAAGACAAAAGGTAATGGCATTTAAGGGCAAAGATCCTATAAGAACAAAAATTATTTTAGAAAATAAACCAATAGAGCAGATTTTACATTTTAATTACTTAGGATGTGATACATCTTATGACTATGACAGCGATATACAAAATAAGCTCTATAAATTTCAATACATCTGTGGTACTATAAGAAGAACTCTTCGAAATACAAGAAAAGACACAAGAATAAAAAAATTTAAAACAATAGCAATACCAATTTTACTATACGGAAGTGAGGCATAGACACTCACAAAAAAATGATGAAAGACAAATACAATCCTCAGAGATGAAATTTTTGAGGAGTGTGAAGGGATGTTCGATAATGGACAAAATAAAGAATGACTGCATTAGAAGATAGCTTGAGGTTATGCCAATATTGAATAAAATAGCAAATTACAGAAGAAAATGGAGGGACCACATGGAAAGGATGGATTTTGATCGCATACTAAAAACAGCCTTGAATTATAAACCAAGGGGGAAAAGAGACAGAGGAAGGCCGCGAAAGAGATGGATTGAGGCCGGAACAGGCTTATAACCTTAAACCATGTTTTGGGATGATAATGATGATGATGATTTTTCCATAGTTGAGTCCATTAACAAAGAAAAAAAATCTTGCTTTACTTTTTTAGCAATTTTGGACCATATTATTACAAGATTGACGATGTTTATGATTTTTTTAAACAGTCATCGTGCTGTAAGACATGACTTGACTAACTCTTCCTTTTTATACAATTATTTTTTTCACTCAAGCAACACAGAACTGTTGGATATCATTAGTCCATTGTTTTCTAGCTTCGTTGGCCAACGATTGAGTTTTGCTGCTTCCAATAACTAAGCCAACGGTTAGCTGATCATCGGTCTAAAGATATGAGTTCCCATTTGACCAACAGTTATGTTTGCTGGCAAAACTGCGCTAATAATAATATTAAAATATCAAATAATTGATCCTATTTTAATTAGAAACTTGAACTAATTTGCTGATTTTGTAGGCAAAAATTAATTATGCTTCTAGAATTACCTATTGAAATTGCTTCTAATTTGGTTTCCTTGTTTTCTGAAATGTTTCCTCATTTACCATTTGTATTTAAACAAATATCTCTAAAACTATTATGCTATGTAAAATTTTACTTTTATGACTACTAAAATGCAAGAATATCAGTGCTAAGAGCTTAAACCTCTATTTAAAAAAAATATATTTGACGTAACATGAATTAATTATCAAGTCAGTTATAAACATGGTATAGATGAATTTCTGATATAATCTGACAGAAAATGCTGTTTATTTACTACAGCTTTTTTTTCTTTAGTAAAATAGCATCTTTAAATGTGGTCTCTGACGGTGTCTGCCTCATCACACATACAAAATAAAGATTATGCAAAATTCGTTCAAAAAACATTTATATCGAGAACAAAAATGTACTTTCAGTATATAAATAGAAATTTTGAAACTAAAACTCATGCTTGATTTTTCTTTTGAAAAAGCACCACATATTTCAGCAGTATTTGAATGTCCAAATATAGGGGTATTTGAATGGGGAAATCACACTTGCTTGTGAAAATGTTACACTTGCAGCATTTGGGATAAGGAGAGGCAGGAGGAGGAAGAGGAATTTTGTGTGCTTAAAAATGACTTTATGCATCCTTAAAATGCTGAATTGATATCGCACTATAAAAAGGTTTCTACTGAAAAATGACATCAAAAATAGCAATTAGTAGCCTTAAATCGCTAAAATAATTGAGTAAATTTGAGTAAATCTACTTTTCTCAGCACACTCTTCCCATGATTTGCAAATTTCATATCAAAGGAAATTAAGTTTCCATAATTGAAACAAATCCTGCAAGCGACAGAATTTTGCTGCCAGCGTTTTATAATTCAAAACACCTACAATAGTTTCTGAATAGTAGTAGGGTAGACCGGACATGTTTACGCAGTGCACTTTTTCTGAAACGAGTTATAACTGGCGCACCACCAGTCATGACAGATTGATGCTGCTCCCTAGCGGGTATTCTCACAAGATTTTGAGCGTCAGTCGAGCTTTGGTCTAGCATGCGGAAAGGATAACCTGTTTTCTGTCAAGGTGAGTAAATTTTGTGTTGAACTTATTGAAACTTATTATGAACTGATAATACTTAGTTAAGGATAAACAAATATATGAACATTAGCAGAATTTTATACTTTTTTGAGAACTGTATTTGTATGAACAGAAATGTTATTAATTTTCGTTGCACGTTAAAAATAAATCCAAACATGGCGACGGGGCACGTTTACGCATTGACATCGGGGCACCTTTACGCACGTTCTTACTGTGTAAACGTGCACCTGAAGCTTTTTTGCTCCGTACTGTCTCAAACCTTTTTAGTATTTTCAGGCTATTTAGTTTTGCAAATCATCATTTAATGTTTGAGTAACAGAAATGATAATTCATGACATTCCTTCAATTTTGGCATCAACCTTACACCTAGCAGTTGCTCCAGCAAACATAGTGGCTGGATTTAAAGTGACAGGGATTCAACCGCTAAACCCACTGATATTTTATGAGGCTGATTTCATGCCATCGTACGTGACTGACAGACCAGAACCAACATGGCCCTCTACTAATAGGCCTACTAACGCCTCTGACACTGCAGCAGAAGTCTCTGAGACTTATATGCCAATCGATCCTCCAAGTATTTCTCCCAGTAGGCCTTCCACTTCGTCACATGTGGACTTCCCAACACCTGAACAACTGAGGCTATTTGAAAAGGCAGGAACAAGGCTTGGCACCAAGAAAGGGAAGAAAAAGAGGAAGTGATCAATCCTAACTGATAGCCCGGTTAAAGGAGCCCTCAGACAAGAGCAGTTAGAAGCGAAAAAGAAATAAAAAGAAAACTGCCCAGTTAAACTGAGGGCATTGAGCTCACAGGCTATTCACACTAATTGTATATTATACTCGTATTTCAAATAATTTGAAATAGGCCCCTCGAAAACTAAAGAAATCAACAATATATTAAGGGGGGGGGGGTAATCCCCCCGTTACCCCCTCATAGTTAACTAATGAACCCGTTAAACTAATCAGAGAAGCCTCTTAATACAATGAATATATGTATACAAAATTTGAAGAAAATCGGATAATGCTGCATGAAAAAACCATTTATATAAATTAAGGGGGGATTAGCCCCCCTCCCCCTTTATACTTAACCAATGAACACCCAAAACTATTCAGAGAAGCGCATTATCACAATGAACCTATATACAAAATTTGAAGTAAATCGGATAACTCGGCTTGAAAAACCCATTTATTTAAATTAAGGGGGGATTAGCCCCCCCGTTCCCCCCCCTTTATACTTAACCAATCAATCCCGAAAACTAATCAGGGAAGCATTTTAACCCAATGAACCTATAAATAAATTTTGAAGCAAATGGGATAATTCTGCATGAAGAACCCATTTATATAAATTAAGGGGGGATTCGCCCCCCGTTCCCCCCCTGTTTATACTTAACCAATCAATCCCGAAAACTCATCAGGGAAGCGTCTTAACACAGTGAACCTATAAACAAAATTTGAAGGAAAACTGAATAATTCTGCATGAAAAACCCATTTATATAAATTAAGGGGGGGGATTAGCCCCCCTGCCCCCCCCCTTTATATTTAACCAATCAATCCCGAAAACTATTCAGAGAAGCGCATTATCACAATGAACCTATATACAAAATTTGAACAAAATCTGATAATTCTGCATGAAAAACCCATTTATATAAATTAAGGGGAGGATTAGCCCCCCCCCGTTCCCACCCTTTATACATAACCAATCAATCCCGAAAACTATTCAGAGAAGATCATTATCACAATGAACCTATATACAAAATTTGAAGAAAATCAGATAATTCTGCATGAAAAACCCATTTATATAAATTAAGGGGGTATTAGCCCCCCGTTCCCCCCCTTTATACTTAACCAATCAATTCCGAAAACTATTCACAGAAGCGCATTATCACAATGAACCTATATACAAAATTTGAAGAAAATCGGATAATTCTGCATGAAAAACCCATTTATATAAATTAAGGGGGGATTAGCCCCCCCGTTTCCCCCTTTACACTTAACCAATCAATCCCGAAAACTAATCAAGGAAGCGCCTTAACACAGTGATCCTATAAACAAAATTTGAAGGAAAACGGAATAATTCTGCATGAAAAACCCATTTATATAAATTAAGGGGGATTAGCCCCCCCCCCGTCCCCCCCCCTTTATACTTAACCAATCAATCTCGAAAACTAATTAGGGAAGCGCCTTAACACAGTGAACCTATAAACAAAATTTGAAGGAAAACTGAATAATTCTGCATGAAAAACCCATTTATATAAATTAAGGGGGGATTAGCCCCCCCCTGCCCCCTTTATATTTAACCAATCAATCCCGAAAACTATTCAGAGAAGCGCATTATCACAATGAACCTATATACAAAATTTGAACAAAATCTGATAATTCTGCATGAAAAACCCGTTTATATAAATTAAGGGGGGATTAGCCTCCCTTTAAACTTAACCAATCAATCCCGAAAACTAATCAGGGAAGCGCCTTAACACAGTGAACCTATAAACAAAATTTGAAGGAAAACGGATATTTCTATGAAGAGCTATCGCGTTACGTACGTACATACGTACATACATACATACATACATACAGAACCGGCGGGCACATCCCATATAGCACATGTGCTTCCCTAGGACGTCCCCAGGAAGATTGACATTCATCCTCCAGGCATCCCTGAGGATGCAAAAATTTGTCATCAGGAGGTCCTCAGGAACCGAAAATGTCCGCCTC
The DNA here is from genome assembly GCA_963931845.1 of Maratus michaelseni. Taxonomy (NCBI): domain Eukaryota; kingdom Metazoa; phylum Arthropoda; class Arachnida; order Araneae; family Salticidae; genus Maratus; species Maratus michaelseni. The sequence continues at coordinate 144,036,063 of OZ007598.1, forward strand.
ATAGCATCCCAGGGAGCTCCCAGGACCTCCTTCAGGTTCCTCCTCAGGTTGTTCTAGGGAAGATTTCAGGAAGTAATACCGGAGGAATTTGGGAGACTTCAGGGTCACTTAATGTGCATAAAAAACAACCGAAGTTATTATTATTTGACGTAATGTAAAAAGTATTTATTTATTTTTTAAATTAATAAATACGAACATTATCTTTTAAAAATTTACATAATACACATTACTTTTATTAATCACGCACACAGAATCACATGACAGTTATGATACAGATTTTACGGAATAAACTTTCTTACCGCCGACTGGACTTGAACCTGGGTACTTACGCATACGAGAAACACGCTCTAGTGATTACGCTACACGGCCGTTGTACCTGAATCGTTTATACGGTATTCATGTATTTCTTTCATTTCTGATGAGAGTCAGTAAATAGAAAACATACATATTTTTATGCTTCGTATAGCAGGAATTCTGTAACTTTTATTGCAAATAAAGATGCATACCCTTTGATATATATTCAATACAATATTAAATTGATAACTAGAAAAAAAAGCGTATCAATTATTTAATGCTGTTCTCAAACCCAAAGGAGCTGTTTTCTGACACATTTTTTAACTCGTTTTTGTTCGGAAATGCATTAAATTGGCAGGTGGTCTTATTTAGAAACTATGTAATACTAGAAAAATGTTTTCCTTTTTTTAATTTATTATTATTATTATTATTATTATTATTGTAAACGCAGATCTTTTAGAAAATACTGTGAAAGTCATCGTTTTGACCCGAATTCCCCACGCGGCATCACAATAAAAGGGAAAAGGGAAAGGGTGTTTTATCATTTGCAACAACAATACGTTTTATCATTTTAGTTAGGAGCCACATATATCAGGGTCAGGGGTCTATGATAAAGGGGTCAATTAAATAAAAATATTTAAAATTAAATAAATTAAGTAAATTAAATTATAAATTATAAATAATCACAATTAAACAAAGTAAGAGAAAAATTGACGTTTTTATGAACCAAAAATTGAAAAACAAATTCAAAATGCACTTTTTTTAAAATTAGAAATATTATAAATTTAGAATTAGAATAAGCAAAACTCAATTTGATTTCTAATATTGATATTACCATATTACAAGTTGCTAAACGATATATCTATAAAAGCTTTTCTGAGTTTATGCATGCTAGGCTGTTCTCAAATTCAAATTGGCTACTTTATGACATATTTTTTAGTTTATTTTTGTTCGGAAACGCTTGAAATTGGCAGGTGTTTTTATTTATAAACGTTGTAATCAAAAGATGTTTTCCATTTTTTTGGTAAAGACAGAAGATCTTTCAGAAAATACCGTCAAAGTCGGTGTTTTGAGCTGAATTTTCGACGCCGTAGCACGAGAAAGGAGAAAAACGTGTCGTCATGTAACATGAATCACTTATAACCCGATAAGTAATTTATTTATCAAAAAATGGAAAATTCATTTCGATCTCAAATCAATTCAATAGTCAGGCCAGCCAATTTTATGTCTTTGCGTTTAAAAATAAGTCAAAAGATGTGTCAGAAAGTTTCACGTTGTTGAGCAGATCATTTGAGAAACACCCTAAGATACATAAATACATCGTTTAATTTTCAATTACCTACATGAAACTGCTGTTTAAAATGACAATAATATTTCTTTAGCTCTTAATTTTTAAAGTATGGGCATTTCTACTCTATATCTGTAACTAGTTAAATATGGAAAAAAGTACTGTTAATAAAATTTGTGTCTGTAACAAAAATATTTTTTTTCTTATTGTAATAAATAAAACTAGTTTACAATTAAATCTCCATTTAGTGATCTTTTGAAATCCTGTGAAAACATTCAATACATAGAAATTTCATTATGCACTATTTTTCATTGAAATATAATTTTATTTTAGCTAACAAAACTAATATTTCAGGAGATTTAAAATGCCTAAATGTACGGATACTTTGACATAAAATTTGAGTTCTTTGTTATGATTGTCAACGAAGTATTGTGTAAAAATTCTAAACAAGGAAATCCTTTAAAAGCAATACTTTTGTCTTTTATAGAATCATTGGTCGACTGCTTTAAAGATTATTTTTCTATTGTACCGACAATTGTTTATTTTAGTTAAATCAAAGCTAAATTTGAAATAGCTTACTCCTTATTCTGGGAAGAAGAACGTTTCTCTGCTTTCAACCATGGAACTAAGTTCCATGCTTTCAACTACTTTTCTTTGCAAGTATTACATGCATTCCAGTAAGCATACATATCCATTCTTCATCCATCAAAAGGAATTGGAGGTTGCTCAGTACTATTCATGTTCTTATTGTAGTTAAAATTCTACCCTTACCTGACTAAACATATTTGCATTATGGGACTTTTGCAGCTGATTATATAATCGTTCTTGACATCTGATAGAAGTATTTCCTTGCATTTGAGAAACACCCTAAGATACATAACTAATAATAGCCGTATATTAACAGGAGTGAAGAATTTGCACGAAAAATAATCTTTTATAAATATCCTAAACTAAAAAGTTTGCCAAATATAAAATAGGTTTCTTAAATGAAAGTTTTAACAACTAAAGCAAAACACAACTCAGTTTTAAATTCTGGAGAAATATTTGTTATTTAGAAAGATAAATATTTATTTATATTTTCTGAATCTGTATGTTGTTAATATTTCTTATGTTCACTAAATTGAGATTTCACCTTCATTATTAAGAATTAAAAAATATATACCATGTATCGTAATTTGAAAGATGTAATAGAAAATAACTAATTTGTATTTAAAAAATAAAATAAAATTAATATGGTAAAACCTCCAGAACAGACGCTTCATAAAAATTCATACATAATTAAAAATTGACATCATTTAGCGAACATATGCTCATTACCAACACATATATAAAGTATATTAAATGAGACAAGTGGTATTGACCAGGTCCGTGATAATAATCAGCACGAATTTATATCTTTAACCCGATTTTGTAAGAATGTATATTTAAAAAAAAATCTTTCAAGCAAAACTCTTATTCAGGGGGGAGGGGGGGGGGGGTATGTTTGTATTTTTTAAAACCAAATGTGCCATTTCAATAGAGCATGTAATCTCTAAGTTGGTGTTATAATTTAGACTTAAAAGTAAATTATTGATTTGATAATGACGATAAATATAAAATTATTAATTAGTTGAAAATGTAATAATAAAATACATAAATATATATGTAATTTTTAAAAAGATCAGAAAAAAAATATTAATAGAAGAATAATAATAAAAGTAAATATGCTCGATATGACTTAAATATGATTCAATTTTGAAACATACATGAAAATTAACTTTTACAATCGAAATAAGATTTTTTTTAAATAGATTGTTTAATTTAAAAATGCTTATCTCTAATCTATTAACTATCAAATTCTGAATAGATACAAATACGTAAATATATATTAAACTCTTGATAAAACCCTTATTTGTAACAAATTTTTGATTCCTTTTGATTTCTTACGGTTACGGAAAAAAAACCCTCATTTATTAGAAATAATAATAATATATATATATATGATAATTTAAAATGGTCAGCGAAAAAAAAAAAAAATCTAATTTATATTTTAAAATTAAATATTGATCTGAAAATTATTTATATATATAATTCAAATTAATATGAAAAGATTAATTATTTAATACAAATAATAATAATAATTCAATATATAAGACTATATTTAAAGGATCAGAAGAAATAATTTTTACTAAGTATCTCTAATCCTTAATTTATAAAATATGGTTCTATACAAATATATAAATATATATTAAACTTCGTGTTTCGAAAAAAATTATTCTGATTTCTTATAATTGAAAATAAAAATAATTTATTAGGAGAAAGTAAATCAATTTTATATTTAAAATTAAATTATTTCTATAGAAACTAATAAAGTATATAAGTGAAATCAATGTAAAATTATTAGTTAGATGAAAAAGTAACAGTAAAAATATATAAGTAATTGTTGAAAGTTCAGAAAAAATAATTAATGAATGTAATGATAAAATGAATTAATATATAAGTTAATTTTTAAAAGATCAGAAATAAAATAAATAATAAATTTTCAATTTATATTTAAAGATTAATTTATTTTAATTATTTATTTAACTACACTTTGATTGCATTTTATAAATTAAAAATATATCTAAATAAGGATAATTAAATATTATAATAATTAAAAGTTAAACAATAACCAGATGTGCTTAGGAAATAAAATAAATCCAATAATAATATAAACTTTATTAATTAAAAAATCGAACCAAATCAAATCAAATATTTTTTTTTATAAAAAATTATAAGTTATTTTAGTGTCAAAATCACCCATGAGATGGCACCAGCACCGTCTCTTCCTAGGTACTTCCCTGGGAATATCATCCCGCGGAGCTTGATCCCTGGGAGGGATCTGGGAGATCAGTCCTGAGGAGCTTGCTCCCTGGGAGGGATCTGGGAGATCAGTCCTGGGGAAGTGATTAAAGTATCTTCCCCAGGAACGCCTGATAGCGTCATTACAGTTTCAGGAGGAATTTGGGATGAATTGGAACTCCTGGGGAGGTTTTCAGGAGCTTTGGTGCTATATGGGATAAGCTCTCAGGCTTTGATAGCCTGTGAGCTAAAAAATGATGGCCCAACAAAAAGAAGAAATTACGTAAAAATTTACTAGTTTCTATGGAAGCAGAACAAGAAGACAGCAAAGGAAAAAGTATGAAACCAAAAACTGCAAAAGGGAAAAGTTAGTATACTCTGGAAAAAATAAAATAGTGGATGAATCTGATGACGAAGATGAAAACTGTGTGTGTATTTATTGTTTGAAATCATACAACCAATCCAAAATAGGACAAGACTGGGTTCAATGTCTTAGATGCAAAAGGTGGTCCTATGACAAATGTGCAAAATGAAATACTTTATTTTTTGTTTGTAAAAACTGTAACAGTGACGATGAAGATGACTAAATAGTTTGTGTTTATAATTAGCAATAAACCCTATGTTTTCAGTTTAGCCTATAAAATGTTCTTTAATTAATTATCTTTATTTTTTTTTATTTTTAAACAATGTTTTAAGTTATAAATAAAACTTTTCAATTTGATTAAATATTTATTTCACTTACTCCTTGGTATCATTTATAATATGCGTAAACGTGCCCCACTTGATAAGATTTGGGCCTAAAACATTTTTTTTTATGGTTAAAAACACAAATACGGCAGCAACTGAATACACAAATTTTGACTTTAATAACTGCTTTATAAAATCACAATGTCTAAAATTTCCTAAGTTAAAACATAAAAATGAGAAAATTCATTGAAAAAAACCGCGTAAATGTGCCCCGGTCTACCCTAATCATCACTTTATTTAATGATCGATTATTATTTTTTAAAATACATACCAGAATTTCCAAATAGTTATTTAATTACGGAAAGGCTGTCACTAAATAAAATTTTGGTAGGTATTTTGTATGAAAAAAAACACTGGCCGCGAGATTCCAGCTTGCATAATTGCAATCCAGAAGTGTCACCGAGATTGTATTCATCGAAAAGACAGGTTATGTTTTCCAGTCAACAACAAAATCCGCAAAAAACGTTTTAGCCTTCCAATATTTATATCTTTCTTTTATAAAGTTGTTTTTCGAAAATCATGGTTTCAATTATATAGGTCCAGTCAGGGACGACTTTAAAAGAGCGCAAGGTCTCCTGGGTGCCACAATGGAGAGTACGCAAAATATTTGATCTGAGATTAAGACCTAAAAAATATCATCCTAAAAACCGATGAAAAAAATCCTTCTCGGGGCGCGGGAGTAGCACATGGGCGTGAGCTTTAGTAGTCTCGGCGCGTCAGGGCTATTAAAACTTTCCCTAGGTGCCCGTTTTCAATCCTCAATCGTATGCAAACACGTCCGCTTCAGTTTCCGATTCTGAAAATTCCTTCGATGCATCTTCAATTTCTTTATGATAATAAAAATCCCTCTCTTTTGCTATCTGTATATTAGTTGATGATTATCCATAAGAAAATTCTCGAATTTTAGTACACTAATCAGAATATATCTGTGTGGAAAAATATTGGAGCGACTTAGGGGCGCGAAACTTTCCCTGGCTGAGAGCACACCGGCCCTCGAGCCGATGGGCCAGTGGGCCAGTCCGAGCCTGCCTTGGGAGGAAGTGGGGGGGATGGAAAGTATGTAAAGTAACTTAATTTTAATCCTTAAATGCTACATTGGGACCAGAATTTTGGAATGAAAAATTCCCTTTTGTCATCCAGTACATGAAGAAAATATTTAACTTATTTTCGAATAAATTTGTTTCTAAATTCTGGTATCAATCAATCATTTCAACATTTTACGAATAGAAGTATTTTTACGAAATATGCGGACGGCAAAGTGTTAATTAAATTAGAATTCGCAAATAAGGTAGTGAAGTAGTGATTCATCCAATGTTTTTTTTTTTTTTATGCGGTCACTAGAACGGAAGTTAAGATTAATTTTGCTTTAGATGATAATGTATTAATGAGTATTTAAATATCCGGAAGTTCGAGTTTAAATGAATTCGAGATAACAAAAGACTTATAATACTAAAATAAATAACAATGCAACACGTAATATTAATGAGTTGTGTATATGATTGGTGTAATAAATGTTTAAAAATATTCGTTATTGAGAATTTTAAATGCATTTTTTGGAAAATAATATTTTCATGGTATGTAACTTAGCGAAAAACGGTATGCCGAGCACTTTTTTTTTAGCAGTTTGAACTTTATCACACAAAATTTAAATTATACTAAGAATGCAACAAACTAAAATTCAGATTTTTTTTAAAAAAAGATTTTTATATATATACAGGGTGTTCCAAAGTTCGACCGACAAATTAAGAGGGATGATAGAAGACATCAAAGAAGATGAAAACTTACTATAGAACATGGGGTTGCAAACCACGTTGAGCAAATCGCGAAAAACGCATGCAGGCTCTGAATAAAGAGGAGACCGCCGTTCGTCGATTGGGATTGTTACGCTTTCTGATTGGTTGACACCTCTTAAGCCATTTCCGGTATTTGATTGTTTATTGTGTACGTACGGTTGCTTGGATTAAAGGACGATGTTCAAAGTTTAATTATCGTACCTTTTGTAGATATCGTTTTAGTAGAAGTATTTAAATTTCCAAATAAAAATTTTATGGACTTTAAATTATTTAAATTACTTTTTTATTTACATTAGTTTAAATTACTTTATTGCTTAAATTATTATTATTTATTATATTATTAATTATATAATAAAATATATATTATTATATATTAAATATATATATAATATTATATATACTATATTATTTATATTATTATTTATGTACTCAGGAACTAAAAATATTCTTATAGGTTTTCTGATTTAAAGATTCAAAAGCAAAAGCAAAAGCACTTTCTTTTCCCAAATCTCGTAATATACGAATGATTGATCCTTAATTAATCAATTGGAGAGTTTGGTCTGGCAATCTATACTATTAGTGTCGGTAAACGTCTGTCTGTCTGTGTGTGTGTTTGCCGTCTGTAAATGCTCTGTAAACTCGGCGTCTGGGCGACGTACAGGAGCGCTTTTGGTCTAAAAAATTTCGGAAAAATCTGGGCCTTCCGGAGTTACGGTTTTAGAAGAAGTTCGACCCCCATCAAGAGAGTTATTAATTAACAAAACTGTTTTAATTACTTGAAACGAAACCTATCTGGCAAAGGAATTCGCATTTTATCAAAACCCACAAAATTTCTCCTCCGAAGGGTTACCAGTCAAAAAGCCAGATGACAATCTCGAGGTTGCCAGGGAGTAAATTAAGCAAAAAACTGTATTGGGGGGGTTTTAAATCGACTCGCATCTCGGAAAGTTCCGGGCCTAGAAATTCGGAATTTGGACAGACAGAAGCAGGAGAGCATCTACTTTCAGAAATTCGAAAAATCTTTTCTCTACGACGCATAGAACCGAAAAAATGCTCTAAAAATCGATCGATTAAAAATTCTTTTTCTTTCGAGACGCAGGTGACATTTCATTTTCTCTCCGCACGACGAGAGCTCGACAGATACGGCGCCGGTCCAGCGCAAATTAATCAGACGTCACGTGACTTTTAAATTGTAATCCTACAAGGTTTTTCTCTAACTGTGCATTCTTATCTCGGGTTCTATGGGCCCGATAACAAAGGGGTTGGATGATTCGACTTGATTTTCGATCGCGTTACAATTTTAGTTCCACCTTCCACCTCCGGCACCGTATAGGGCATTCCAATAGATGGCAACGAGTCACGTGAGTCCATGTTTTTTCCATGTTTTTGACGTCATCTCCGGTAATGGAGCTGGCGATTTGGTGTTTTTATTGGCGTTCTTCTGGTAACCTCGTATAACGGAAGTTTGAAATGTTTATTTTTGTTGAGATAGACATATGAAACATGATAAAAATAATAACACCAGTTGTACAACTTTTAAGGAACATTATATAAGATAATATATTTAAGAATATTATCTTAATTTACATTAGAAGTTATCACCGAAATAGTTACTAATGAATAAAAAGGTTTTTTGTGCAGCTATGATCATATATATATATATGTATATATATAAATGATTTTTCACTCAAGAATTTTTATAAAGCAAATGAAAATTTGTATTTACGATTAATTTCTATGTTGTGAACAGAAACTTTCATATAATTCACAAAATCGTATTTAATATAAACGCATTTTAAGAAGATTCAAACACATTTGAGTAGTAGTTAATAAAAGTGTGAAGGAGTCTTTATAAAGATTATTATTTGTAAATTTTGCTTTTGTACAGAAATTGTTTTATTCACTGTTAATATTTAAATTTCTTATTAATTCTTCATTTTTCCTAATTAGAATTTATCAAATTATTAAATCTGTGCTTAAAACATATGATATAGTTTAACAAATTCAGGATACTTTAAATTTATTAGCAACATTCATAAATCAATGTATGCCAACAAACTAGAGCTGTACTGAGTACTCAGCTAAGTTTTGACGGAGTTTTTTTTTTTTTTTTAAGCATTATTGTCATTGTCATTATTGAATACCCCTTCCCTCTAAAAAACAAGTTTTTCAAAACTATTCTTTGTAAAAATGAATAACATGAACTGGCTTTCTTTTTAAATTTCATTTCTTAAATTTGCAATTTAAAAACAGATAATAAAGAATTTTTTTTCATTTCTATTACTTATTTTTGTAAGTCAAACAAAATAAGTAGATATTTTTTTTTTGTCTAACATTGGGACAAAAATTTAAATTATCATGTTAATTTAAAATTTTTATGAAAAACCAAAGAATAAAGGGCATTAATATATCTGTAAGAAATAAAATGCTTGAATGTTAAACTTGTAGAAAGCTTTTGATCACCATTTCAATATTCCCCTCGCACCTTAATATTTATATGTAAACAATTAATGCTTATTTATTTCTTGCATTTTATTAAAAAAGGGATTGAAAGTTCTAAAAGTCAAAAGAGTCATTAATACAATTTATTTCTGATTTATGTATACATTACTCTAATGAAAAGGCAAATTTTCAACTGTAAACAAAATAGACAGAATGACTTTAACAAAAACTTCAAGAAATTAAAATTATATCAAATGTCAGAGCTGTTTATACACAGATAATCAGCAGAAACTTTCAAAATGTTATCCGTTTCAGGGGTCGATACAGGAAAAATTTGGGGCCTATTTAGTATCCCTTCACAAAAATCAATTTAATAAAATGGAGCCCTTCACAAAATTCTATTCCATAAAAACTTACTATTTATTATTTATTTATTATTTTGTGATTTTTAAAATGCGTAATTTGTAAATAAACAAGTTCACCAGAGAGGAAAACTTCAGCAAAAGGATTTTAAAAGTTTTTGTTTATAAATGTTTGTTTCGAATTTGATTAACTGGATTTCAACTTTTGTTACAAAATTTTATTTTTCAGAAAAATATAATAAATTTCACAAAAATAACCTTTACTTTTCCTTTTCACAAAATGGGCCCCCAAGAAAAAAAAAACTGCATCACCTTCATTGGTATTTTAACATTTATATTACCTTTCATATGCAAAATGCAATATTTAAAATAAATTTCAACAGTTAAATCTTATTTCAACATTTGTTATTATTATCTCTCTCTCTTTTTTTTTCTTTTTTTTTATATTAAGGTTGTTTATTCTCAAATTCAAACTGTCTACTTTACGACATATTTTTTAATTCATTTTTGATCGTAAATTGGCAGTTATTGTTATTCAGAAACTTATGTAACTGAAACACGTTTTTCATTTTTCTGGTAAACGCAAAAGATCTTTCAGAAAATACAGTCAAAGTTACCATTTTGAACTGGATTTCTGTACGTGACAGCCAGAGAAAGTATAAAACATGCCGTCACATGAAACGAATAGCTTGTAACTCGATAAGTAATTTATTTATCAAAAAATGGAAAACTCAGTTTGATTCCAGATTGCTTCCATGGTCAGGCCTGCCAATTTTATGTCTTTGCATTTAAACATGTGTCAGAAAGTTTCGCGCTATTGAGCAGATTACTAGAAATACAAAAATATTTATTAACAAAAGCAGTCTGATTTATTAGGAGTAGGAAATTACATATCTGAAATAAAGAATTTTTTATACTTTGTTATAAAGGCACACACAACCAATTTTTTCAATATTTATACGCTTTATTTACTTATACAGAAGTCTTATCTGTTATTACATACATACAGAAGTAATTTACCTAATATAAATCAGAAGCAGCTTTTTAATACATTTCATGAACATTGGTTCCACCACTATTTCAAAACAATGACCTTCATCGCAGATTCTTACAAATTTTTGGAGTAGATTGATTTAGAAATAGTGGTAGAAAATAGGGCCTAATATGGCAAATTGGCTGAGTACTCGGCCAATACCAAATAGTTGCAAGAATTTCATGTTTTAAGCATATTTAAAGACAAATTAATTTATAAGTGATCTATAAAAAGTTATTTGAATATAAATGTATAATATATGCCATAATTCATAAAAACTATTTACTCGGTACATAAAAATTTATCTATAAAACATAGAAAAAGGTAAGAAAAAAACCCCATGCAAAATTAATGTAAATTGAAGTTTAATTTTATATTTATATTAAAAAAAAAGACATTTCTAAAACTGTAGGAAAAGACTGATTTTGGATAAAGAAGCAGTACGTAGAAACAGAAAATACAATAAATGCAATTTTAAAAAAAAATAATTATTAAATTTGCTGTATGGCAAATTATGGTACAAAAATACTAATCATTCTACATTTTCTGGAGATAGGGCATTTTTTTTATTGGTTGTAAATTTGGCCTGCTCCAGAAAAAATGTGTTCACTGCGAGCACTGATAAAATAGCATTTTAGCACATTACACACACACAAAAAGAAAAGAAAAGAAACTGTAAAGCCCCCTTTTTGGTGCTTTCGTGTTATAGCGGCCTCCACAATTACAATTATGTCAAGGTTTCAGCTCTGATTTCGCCAAGATCATTGAAAATCTTATATATGCATCATATATACACATATTATTCCAAACAGCCATATACGTCATTACATACATATTATTTATGTCTTATATGTCATATATATACATCCTATATGACTTATGCACATGTTATATGTATACATCATATATGTGTTATATATGACTAATAACTCGGCCATATACATCACAAAAGTAATGATTTAACGTTATAATTATGTCATACATGCTTTATAATTTGGCGATAAATCTTTGTCGCTTGACGATTCATCCTCAAGGGCCGCTATTACACGATAGTACCCAATTTTTTTAATCAAAAGAAAATAAGATACTTTTAAAAACTATGAAACATTTTGCATTATTCAAGGAATTGTTACAGCAAGCAATAACCATTTTTGATAGACAGATTTCAGGTATCAAAATGACAAATGGGTAAAGATGTGTTAAATAATCAATTTTAATTTCATATTGGTTAATTGAACTATTTATATATCAATTCTTTTTTTATATATATTTTTTAAATAATGCTACTGTTTTAAAATTTTTGAATATTCAAAAATTGTCATTAAAAGGTCCACAATAAATGAAATAAAATTTGAAAAAATGAAGTTAATTTAAAAAAATTGAAGTTAATTTTAAAAAATATGATTATATTATATGCACAAGATGCATGTTTATAAATAGGTATCTATATAAACACACACACACATAGAAGTGTTACCACTAAGCACACTTCATGTTCACATCAGTGATTCTTTCTTAAACACAACTACTCGGTACACCAATAGTAGAGATCGACCGAAATTTCGGTTTCGGTTTCGGTTTCGGCACAAAATTGGAGTTTCGCCGAATATTCGTTTTCGGCGAAACTGCTGCCAAAATTTCGGCCTGACCGAAACTATCTGTATTTCAAAATCTCGTTCCTTCTTTCGGAAATTTTCAACTTTACTCATTGATGTGAGTTGTATCGGCTCAAATGAGACACTGTTTATTGCTGTGAACTCCACTGTTTATCATTATCGGTCATGACTGATCCATGATGCGAGTGTAAATTATAAAGCAAAGAAGGCATATATGACTAAACTTAAAAGACGCTTATCACGTGATCTTTAAAAGCTGAAAACTTAACAGTAATACAAAAAATTTACTTTAAAACTCCAGATTGTTTCGAATAAAGCAGAAAAAGAGAATAAGAGAAAGGTGTTGTTAAAACATATGAAGATTTACGAAATTTATTACAAAACATATATCGGTATATGTATACTTAAAATATTTTTTTATTAGATGAAATTCGTATAATTGGAAAATATTTCGTCTTATTGCTAAATTAATTACGTTTTATTTTACAAAAAATTGTTTTGGATAGAGGTACAGAGAGTTAACTTGGCACCGGAGATAAAATTTTCAAACAGGGGTGCCATTTCAATACTTTCTTAGGGAGGTAGGGAGTGGCAAAGCTTTTTTTATGGGGGTGGGGGGGGGGTGAGTGAGCAAAGATGTATTTTGATCTTATTGTGCACATCCTAAAAGAAAATTGAAAACTGCTACATTTTTATCCTTATATATATATTTAAAATTAGATAGTACAAAGTAATGGAAAATAAAGTTTAAAATTAATATTTTCTAGGCTTAAAATGTTGTCCTAATGCTAATTTTTCTTTTTTAGTCAAATTTAACAAATTATTTTAGCTTTTGTGCCCTTTACTTAAACTTTTACTTAAACAATTACTTTTATTTAACCAATACTTAACTGTATACTTAAACAATTTAAATGCAAAATATTAACGAACTGAAAATATGAATATATTTAAAAATTAAATATTCATTATTGAATTTGTTTTACATTATTTAACTACATTGTTAATTAGTTATTGATAAATGCCTATAATTATTGGTTGTTATAAAATAATAAAATATAAAAGTTGTATTATTCATGTTTCATTTTTGTTTGAAACTTATACACACACATATATATGTACGTTTGTTTGTTAGAAATGTGGTTCAATACACGTATAATTAATAAATTAATTAGTAATGTAATTAGTTATTATTAAGTAATCATTTATTATGTGTTATTAATTAATTAATTAATAATTATATGCAGTTATGTATGTATTAATCAGTTTTTAAATTTTTTGACACTTTCGGTTTCGGTTTCGTTTTCGGCCGAAAGTGGGAAGATCACCGAAATTCGGTTTAGGTTTCGGTTTCGGTCTTAAAACCTGTTTCGGTCGATCTCTAACCAATAGTAGAAAAAATAATAAAATCTGCCAGTGGCAGGTTTGTTTATATACCTTAGCTATTAAATTAAAATTAATGCATTATTAATCAGTAATTAAATTTCAAATCTTCATCTTGACGGAGTTTCTGTGTATTCAAGTTAAAAAATGTAATTAATGAATAAACAATTGGAATAATAATACACAAATAAAATAAAATTAAATAAAAATATTTTATTCTTCAACATTTTTCGAAAACACATGAAAGTAACTATATATATATATGTTAAAATTTATTCAACCCATATGACTTAAAATAGTTAAACACTTAGAAAGAGAGCAGTTATATTTGAATGTAATTTTTTTGAAATTATTTATTATAATAATCATCATTCGTTTATTGCCCCTGGATTTTGCACAAATGATACCAATGCTATCAGAATATCCTAGATACTTCTAATTATTTTTAAAATATCTTAACAAATATTAAACATTAATATAAAACACAAATATTAAACAAATAAATATTTCAACTAAACTGCTTGTTATCTCCAAGATTAAATTGAAGGTTGCAAGAAACATTAAAAATCTGGGTACTTCTCTATTATCCCGTCGACCACTTTTCATAATAAAAAACTATCGCCAAACTGCAAGATTAAACGCCAAAAACGCAGTCCCATTTACTTGATGTCAGAAGCATTATACGTGTTTGTTATGTCATCAAGTGGTTTTTAATTCGACATGTGTGTGTATTTTTCAGTTTTACTGATTTATGAGTTATTTCATTCATTAAAATAACAATTGTGTCCTTAAATTCCTATATTTTATTTATTTTGATATTCCAACGGCAACACTCTAAAGTTTATTTGTCATTACAGTTTGACGATAGTTTCTTGTTATGTAAAGTGGTCGATGGGATAATAGAGAAGTACCAAAATCTGTACACTACTAACATAACATATTATAAAGCTGTTAAGTAAATTGTAATACTCAAGTAATCATGACATTCATATAATCTTTTCACAACTAAAAATAATTCATTAAGATATGTTATTTAATTCCTTCAATTAATATTTATCTACTCTAAATGGATACCAAAACTTTTATCTTCAAACATGTGTCTTTATAAACATACACAATTTTTATTTGATAAATATATGCTCTTTTAATTCCAGCAATCCATGGTTCATATTAATCTACCTTTAAAATCACATTCACCTGTCTTTAAAAAAGTACAAGCAGTTTTTACAATGTATGTAGTTTATTTAATAATTAAATAAAAAAAAAATATTCTCAAAATTCAGATAATTGCTTGCAAAATATCAGCAAAAGCTGGAAAGTAATAAATACTTTATTTTTTAAGCAAAATATTAACCAAATATACTATAATATTCATCACAAATGCAATAAAAGAGTCTTAATATTGAAAAATACTAGAAATTTTCTTATTAAAATGACCTATCAAATGTATACAATCATAAAAGTTGTGTACGAAAAGAGCTTTTCATCTACTTTGAAAAGGATGAAATCAATATTCGAGATAATATTTTGCATAGTAACTTTTCACCATGTATGAAAAGAAGGGCCCCAGAATAGACATTCATTAGCTCTCCCCCCCTTTCCAAAATAAATTTATAACACAGAATTTTCGATCCATTGCTTTTATTTTTATTTTAAATATGAAATAATTGGTAGAAAGTACACTATCTTAATATTTTTGTTTTTTAAATTTCAAATCAAATTGGAAAAGTAAATTGATTTGCCATTAGATGAGTTTGTTAATAAAATGTGTAGCTCTCATAGTTCATTTACAGGGACACACAAAAGTAAAAAACATGCAAAACTTATCATCATGATAACATCAGAAATGGTGAATCAATTCGGGTCTAATTGGGACAGTGTATTGACCTTGCAAGTATCTTTGATGTATTCAATTCATTATTCAAATATCCCAGGTCACCTAATGTAAAAACCAGCCATGTTCAAAGCAAGGTATATAAAATTAACTGGTACTATTTTACTTTGGGATGTCCGATTGCATGACTTTTTGCCCTAATTTCATTATTTCTTTTTTCTACCGAAAGATGAATTAAATCTTTTCGTGCTCCCCTTCTATACTGGCACCTGGGGCAAAAAATGAAAGAAAGAAAATACCATTGTATAAGTTGTGTAGTAACTTAATTTTAATAAAATTGTAATTAATTTAAAAATCATATTGAAAATTTGTTAAGATGAATTGCATTCGATTATAACTATATACAGTGACCTCTCCCTTACTAAACAAATAAATATTTCAACTAAACTGCTTGTTATCTTCAAGATTAAATTGAAGGTTGCAAGAAACATTAAAAATCTGGGTACTTCTCTATTATCCCGTCGACCACTTTTCATAATACTTTCAGGGGACTGTAGAAAAAGTCGTATAACTGAGAGATCATCTCATTATACAAGTTTCAAACTTTACATGTATTAATTATTTTACCTATATTAAAAATGATAAGTTTTGAGTACTAAGAACAGATTTTAACAAAAATTAGAAAAATAATAATAAAAAATAAAACATAGTTTAAAAAGTTCACAAAATAATTCACTCACCACTATGTTTATTTTGAAGATTAACAGATCAGATTTTCTCAAAAAATGAAGTGATATTAGTTTGCCTCTGTCGTCGACTAAAAGAGAAAATGTTTTTTTCTAAGTCTATTAAATCTTTTAAGCTATTTTAGGAATATTCATTTTGGTGGACATAATTCTTTAATGTATTTATAGCGGCACTTGCTTCTGAAAAAATTACAACAGCAGAAACATTGTTTCCATCTTTGTCACCCTCTGCTCTCACGTCTTCATTACTGATATCTTCAAAGATTTCTCATTAAAGAATTCCCATAAGCTCTTAAAATCGGGTTTATCTGTTGACCTAGCAGTTTGGTCTTGTGAAAAACCACATTTCCTAAAACAATTCTTAACTGTCTCCGATGTCACATTTTTCATGCAGATGCTGTAAGATGCGTGGCATCTAAAATGGAAATTGCTTTAGCTTCCTTTTTGTTTTCCAAATCAAACTCCTTCTGTAGTTTACTTGAAATTCTTTATAATCCCTAAATCTAATAGCTTTAATCTGTTTGTAGAATCTGCTGGCAAAAATATAACTTTAATTTGTTGCAGAAATGGTACATCTTTTATATCTGGATGTGATGGACACTGATCCAGGAAAGTGCATTTTGCACTAACCCTGATTACTCACTCAGTACTATACAGAGACATGATCTGCAGGTGGTCATTTAGCTTTTGTTAATCGGTTTTCTTAAATAGCAGGCACAAGAAAATTCCATACAACCACCTTCCCACCATAGATTTCATCGTTAATAACACACCAAGGTAGATAAGAAATGTTATTCATTATTTATAAACACTTTAACAATAGTCAAAAGGATAAAGATAAGAAGCGTTAATGATTTGTACTTTGATTATAAAAATGAATTCTTGAATGGGAAATGTAAACTCGCTTGAAATGTTTAAAGCGTCATATAAGTGAGAAAAGTTTAGCATTATTTCCTATAAAGCATGGATGGAACCGAGAGAATTCGGGGTATAACCGAGAGTCATATAAGTGAGAGGTCACTGTAAATAATATTTGTGAGATTTGCAAAATGTGTTTTTTTTTTCTTATACAGGGTATCTCTTCTTATCGTTTACTAATTAGCTAATTTCTAAACCATTAGTTTTAGAAATATAGTTCCAATTGCAAAAATGTCTCAAACTTTGTTTTGCATCACATAAAAATCGATTACGTAAAAATTATTACTTTTTAAATAGTTAAGGAATTAAAAATTGTATAGAATGCCTGGGTCCAATAAGTTTTATTTAGAAAATTTTTAAGTGTTCTAACAAGTATAACAGTAAAAATTTATTCTTCAATGACTAAAACTTATTGAGTTATACTTAGAACTTCATGAATTTTCAGTGCTTGAATCACTAAAAATGGAAAAGTGTCTTTTTGTGTACTAGAAAATCTGACAATGCATGAAATTCAAAGTATCATAACTAGCTAAGTTTTTATAAGTTACAAGCAAAAATTGAGTTTAACCATGCAAATTTATTTTAATGATGTGGATTCATCTCAACAGAAAACAGTGTCAAAATTGTTTCAAACATTCTGTTTAAAAGACGTTTAATTAAAATGTCCATTGGCAGCATACAAAGAGATTAGTTACATGTTATAAAAATAATAGGTTGTTGGAACCTGTTGTCTATCCAACTGTAAGGTTGGAGGGGGGGGGGGGGATGATGCTATCGGTTAACCAAAAGTAACTATTTCCCATCCATAGAGCTCACCAATGCTGTCATTTCTTTGAATGGCACTAGCAGTTTCACCGAGAATATAAGAAGACTTCAAATGTAATTACAAGCTCTGTTTATTGATAATCCAGGTTCTTTACAAGGTACACAATACAACGCCTGTAATCAAATGCCGGAGAGGAGGTAAATGCAATTACATGTTGATACTATGCAGAGCAAAAGCTGAGTATCTCTAGAAAACTGTCATAACTTTCACAGATTGTATAAGGCATTGGCAAAACAATAGAAATTTAATTAGCCAAAAATATATATTCTGGCGATACAGGAGTCTGAACAGACAGACACATGTGGTTTTATCTGTTAAAGTGAATGAGATTAAGTCAAAGAGCAATTATGAATTTTAACGCCGGCCTGATTAAAACCGCATAATGGAGCCTTGTGAATTTTTGCAAGAAACCATCCTAAAATATTACTATGTAAAAAGTGGAAGATGAGAGCTAAAAATATGACAAAAATATGACTAATGGGTGCTGATGTACCATAATATGGCAAGTAAAAGGCTGTGTGAATAAGAAACAAAAGAAATAATTTTTATATGCCGTGAGAATTGACAGCATATACACTAACCGTCGAAATATAGATGTACTACATCTGTGAACAAAGATTTCTCATTGTTTCCAGGCACAAGACTTCTTTTCTTTTCTTTTTTTAAATAGATGAAAATGCAGTCAGAGTGTAATAACGAGCAAAATAAAATGATAAATTAATTTTTAGGAAAAGGAACTGGGAATAAATAATTTGTAAGCTGGCAATTAAGTTTCGCCTTAAGATAAAATTTAGAAACCTTATACTTTTTTTTTTTTGGGGGGGGGGGCAATCCAAACACATAAATTACATTGTAATATATCAAGTTAAATCTCCCTCCTTCATATCCTTAAGCTCACTTCATGTGCACATCAGTGATTCTTTCATATACACAACTACTCGTTAGTTACTTGGCTGAGTACTCAATATTTGGTTAAAGTACTACTCTATACACCGCTAATAAAAACAAAACAGCCAACAGCAAAAAAGAGAAAAATCTCTCTCCCTCTTTCCACTCCCAGAATTCAACTTAATTATACTTCTCTGTGTATCAGAAGCAGAAGTGAGAATTCCAGGGATTTGGGGGGGGGGGGGGGACTTAGATGATTGATTATGTTTTGTTACAATAATGCAGAAAATTTGAAAAAATGTTTTTTTTTTTTTTTTTTTTTTAGGATTTTAAATTTTGTGGGCTCGGGAAGAAAGAAGGATTTAGATGAATTTTATTTTATTAAAGCAGAAATTCACTAAAATGCGGAAGAAGCTTTTCTCCCCTGTATTTACCTTTTTACTTCTAAATTAATGCTAAAACAGTGTTTTAACGAATTAAAAAAAAAACTCGATCATAAGCCCTCACTGTCAGCCCCTAAATTTAACTGGTTTTGCTTTTGAAAACGGGGGAGGGGGGGAATTACATTTGGGTTTTACAGTAATTATTATAAATAATAGTTGAAATTTCAGTAATATCTGTCTAAGTTGGACTTTGTGTAAGACGAAAATCTCCTTAACATGGAAAGATTTTCAAGCCCTAAGAAACACAAGTGGTACTTGAGACTAGTGAGGGGGTCCAGCCCTATACCCCCCCATCCCCCATATCGAGGTCAAAATTTAATTGTCATTTGGAAAAAATATTTTGATAGAAGTAGAGTTCTACACTGGTCAGGTAATCCAATTTCACTCGAACCCCATCCAACCGATGGGTCTGGTTTAAAAAATAATTTTGGAAAAACAAACACAGGCACAAGAAAATATTTGAGACAAACTTCTTACTATTTATAATTAAATGCAAAAAAATGCACGAGGATTTCTGTGAAAAATGTATATGACACATTTATAAATATTGTTAAAAACTAGTGGAAAAAGCTAACCTTAAAAATCTAATAATATACGTTGAACAGAATCATTACATAGAACCATAATTAGAGTACTGAAGACAGCATAAATTCTTAACATACCTCAATTGAATAGTGTGGTTTTCCTTCAAATGTATACTCAATCTTTTCCACCTTCATTCACAATTTTGTCTCCTGCATCAAAAAGCTTTGATTTTGAGAGCCCTATTTAAATGAAATTTAGCTGGAGCAATGTTACCAAGGAATATGAAGTGAAAAACACACATATGCACTTGGTAACACTTCTACAGCCTGTGTGTCTTCATCTTGAGTTATCGTGTTCCATTCATTCCAGGAAAATCTTAAGATTCTGAAAAGAAAAGACATCTTATGTACTTAAAGGTCAACAGAAATGTATTAACATATCCATATATGTATAAAACAAGGCCGAAACTAGCTTTTTTTCACAGAGGGCAAACATGGATTTTGGCATCTACACCCCTCCCCCCCTCACTTTTTTGCAAAGTAAATTTACATAGAGAATTTTACAAGTTAATAATAACTGATTTATTTTAAAATTAAAAATGGGCAATCACACTTTTGTCCAATATTTATAAAACCTGTGAAACTGGAATCAAAATTAACTAGAAAAATTCTGGTTCATACAGGTTTTCCTATTAGCAAATAAAATTGCTGGTTTTCTTTCTGTTGAAACCATGTAAAGTTTTCATTTAAGACAAGATTCTGTTGCACACAGATTTTACTGTAGTTGTATTACATTGCAATTAAGCAGGCGTTTAAAGTCATATGAGTCACAATGTCTTAAGAACTGAAAAACCAGGATTTTCTGTAGGCATAACAATGAATTCCATTTCAATACCGTAAAATATATGTGTGCTATATACAGCCAATTTCACAGAAGTATCTCTTCCTATTAATAGACTGTTATGTCTAGATTCTTTCCTAAACCTAACATAAATTATCAAAATTATAATAGTGACCTAGTAGAACAAAAACAAACAATTTTTAACTAAGTATTATATTTTGTGAATTTTCCAACCCATAGTGTTTAGTGTCCCAATCACCTCAATTCTTCTTTTGGATTTTCCAACTGAAAAACATTTTTACTCAAATTTCATATCTATATATTTTGTATCAAACAACAAACCAAATGTTCATATTTGGCATCCTCGGCACACCCTCTTAGTTTCGGCTCTGGTATAAAATAAGAGATTAGTGTTAGTTCTTTACAGAAGGGCCTGATTATCACAACGGAAAACAGGGCGGCCTTGTATTTTTCTTAAAGTGAGTACAAATAGTGGTTAAAAACATGTTACAAGGGCCCAATAGTGGATCTTTGTACTAAGGCCTCATGTAAGGTTATTTAGGCCCTACTTTAGATCATGTATTCATAAAAATCATGCATTTTATAAAAAACAAATCATGCTTGTTACTCTAAAGACACTCAATCTGAACAACAATTTAGTTACATTAAGCTTTAAAATGAAATTAAAATATAAAATAATATAAGAATCTTACACTTGCAAACACTGCAAATCAAACAATAAATTCGGCAAATCATTATTGAGAAAATAAATATTCCCTTTATGGTACTGCCCTACAAAATATTAAAATTAATAAAAGCATATAAACTGCACGACTGCGTGGACAAAGATTAATAAATAAAAAAACATCGATTTTGAATAGAACGCGTATAACTTATACAATAACATTTAATTGCAAGACAAAAATAATAATGATAATAAAGGGTACAGATTGTACTAGTTGTTAAAAAAGGGATTGTTAAGAGATATAGCTGCTCAGTTACAATGACTTTAAATAAAAGTGCATGAATACATACTTTCCCAGTTGTGTGTATAAAATCTATAAAATTAGACAAATCTTATTTTTACAAAGCAAATTTTTTTTTTTTTTTTTTGCCTAAGATACGAACTTTTCATCCCCACCCACTTAATTATTATATTAAATTCGTAAAATAACACCGATCAAAAATAGTTGAAATAACATGATCAGATCCTAACATTACAGAAATTGTAACACTGACATAACCAAAAAAGACAGAAAACACTTACCTGATATATTTTTTCCAGTTTACATAATTTTTTTCTGTATGCTAGACATTTTAAACGCAACACACGTCTTGATTTTCATCAAAACAAAACAAATTTTAAAATATAACAGAAAAGAAGTACTTGGCAATCAAATAAAGTGAGATAAAGAAGCCAATGTGGTAAACATGAACTCGCTCTAAGCGCGTCAGAGTATGTGCAGTAGATTGCGCAGATTGAAGATTCTGGGTTCCATGTTTTTGACGTCATACTGGAATGATCTATAGCAGGCGTGCTGCACACTCGCTGAAAGTCCTTTAGTTCCACCTTCCACCGCCAGGCGGCGCATTTTTTTTTCGAGTTCTATGGACCGGATTTCGACGGGAACTGGTTCTGCAACTCCCTTGATACAATGGGTAGTCGTATAACTCAAGTTCTGCTGAATGGATTTTGATGGAACCTGCACTGTTAGATAATTTTTCAAAGAGGGTCTTAGCATATAACATAGTGTTCTACGTAGATTAGTTATAGAATTAAGATGGAAAGTTCTGTTATTTTGGAAAAAAAAGGTTGGTCATTTATTGGTGACCATTATCGCTGGTAAAAGAATTGAAACAGCTATACTCCTCGAAAAATAGAAAATAAATTGTTAATTTAATTTAAAATTTAAAAAAAAAAGAAAAACAGTTTTGATGAGAGATATTATAAAACGAACATATATTTAATTTAATCATGAAAGGGAATTTTTGCAATGCTTAAAAAGTTATTCAATGTGAAAGATTGCAATTCAAACAATATTAGGCGATTTATCATTTGCGTCAGGTTAAGAAAAATGTATCTGAAATTTTGATTAGATAAAATCTGAGTAACAATTTTGTTTTTGATTTGCTATTTTTTTAAAATTAATTTTTACTTTCTTCTATCTTTACAAGAAGAAAGTATTGGATTCATGAAAATTTTCGACTTCCGGTTTTCGACGGATTTCTGTCTGTATGTGACACAAATTTTGTGGGCGCTCTATCTCAAGAACTAAGGCTCGGAATTTAATAAAATTTTAGATTCAGTTAATCCCTGATATAAATTGGTGCTGATTAGTTTTTGGTAAAAATAGCCCGGCAGGTGGCGCTGTTATGCAGCATTTTTCGCGATTCTCATTAACTAATGCTCGGAATTTAATAAAACTTTAGATTAAGTTAGTCCCTGATATAAATTGGTGCTGATTAGTTTTTGGTAAAAATCGCCCGGCAGGTGGCGCTGCTATGCAGCATTTTTCGCGATTTTCGCAATAGCTCTATCTCCAGAAATAATGCTCGGAATTTGATAAAACTTTATATTCAGTTAGTATCTGATATAAATTGGTGCCGATTAGTTTTTGGTAAAAATCTCCCAGTAGGTGGCGCTGCTATGCAGCATTTTTCGAGATTTCCACAATAGCTCTATCTCAAGAACTAATACTCGGAATTTAATAAAACTTTATATTCAGTTAGTCTCTGATATAAATTGGTGCTGATTAGTTTTTGGTAAAAATCGCCCAGCAGGTGCCGCTGCTATGCAGCATTTTGCAGGATTTACACGATTTTAGTGATAGTCATATCTCAAGAAATATTGCACGGAATTTAATAAAACTTGAGTTTCAGTTAGACCTTGATATAAATTGGTGCTGATTCTTTTTAGTGTATGTGAAACCTGTGTAAGATAGAAGAAAGTTTTGGGATTGACACATCCGACTAGTTTATAATCACTGTTGAGCATCCTATAAGGCGGTATTTTATTTTTGTGGGAACATTGATTTGAAAAAAGCTTTCATTTCATCTATGAAAAAACAATCCAGATCACATATCTTACATTAGTTCGGTTGTCAACATCCCTTTTTCAATGTACATACAACGATGAAAGAGGTATCATTCGAAAAGTTTTTTAACAGGCTTCTGACATAGTACACTCACATTTCGTTAAAACACGTTGTTGGAATTAAAAAAAATTGTTAATTAAAAATTCATGCTAAAACGTACCAGGAAATAATCTCAAAGATTGCAGTGTAAAAGCTTCGCATGGGTCCTTCTGGTTATTTTTATTCTATTTATGCAACATTCTATTTGTGCAACAGTGCTATATACATTTTTTAATCTTCAACAGTAATCAAACATTATTCAAAATTAAATTTACACTGTATATTTCTGCAATTAAAAGAAAAAGGTTTTCATTGAGCAAAAGACTG
Source organism: Maratus michaelseni (assembly GCA_963931845.1). NCBI lineage: Eukaryota > Metazoa > Arthropoda > Arachnida > Araneae > Salticidae > Maratus > Maratus michaelseni. The sequence goes on from OZ007598.1 coordinate 144,060,319, forward strand.
ATTTATTAGAGAAAATCTCTTATTTTGTCCCCTTCGAACTTGAAGATTCTGCGTTGTTATATTATAATATTTTATACTTATTATATAGCTACTACCTATCTTTACAGTTCGTTTTCGCAGAAAAAATTGACACAATTTTTTTTTACAGTGCTATTTCCAAACAACAAATTTCGCGGCTTATTTCTACAACATTTGCAATAGAAATCTATCACGATGTTAATTGTTTAAAAATAGAAGTGTTAAAATTTTTTGGTAACATTTCTTCAGAGACAAACATTTAATCCTTCTAACATTAACATTGTTATATTGACTTGTTATACTACTTTTGTTGTCTTTTTATTTTAATTACCCTTTTTCAAGTGTGTTGCGGCCGACCAAATGTCACAAACATATGATTGCGGCCCGCAAGAAAAAAAAGGTTGAGTATGGCTGGTTTACAGGGTCACTCAAAAGTATTACGTTACATTATGATCAATGGGGAAAATCCTTTTCAATGCATTTTAATGATGTTACACCATTTCAAACCTAATAAAATTCACATGCATCGCTGAGGTGGATGGCAACATGCTGCTCATCGCAGCATTCACAGGCACCATGGCATCCTTTGAAAGTTTTCATAGTGCCCTTTTGAATGATTCTGTTACTAGGAGTTTTTTTAAAAATTAAAATCCATTTAAAAATATGTTTCTTTAAAATCATTAGATTTCCACATGATTTTTTATTATAGGCAGTGTTACAAACATAACTGGAAAGGGGTTTAAATATTAAAATATTGTAAAAAAAGAGGGGGGGGGGAATTTAAATCTGAAATAAGAGTTAAAAGATACTTTGGTATATATTAATAGATATATAAATTTTGAGATTTCCAAAATGAGAAAGAAGAATCAATTTATTATAGCCTGTGATCTAAATACAATTTATAGTGGAAATACAAAAAAAAAAGGAAAAACATTGTGAACATTAATGAATATATCTAAAATTATCATGGTGAAATAATAAACAAGAATACATACCTGAACTGAGATACAGCTACCTGAAATATTTATAAATATAATTTATGCCTAAACTTATATTGTAAAATATTATAATTTTTATACTTCTGAAATTTTATTCTTATTTAATATGAATTTAACCCCTTGAAGGGCACTGGTATATAATATATACCACTTAATTTTAATTCCAAAATGCCACGATGGCACCAGAATTTTATAACCAAATTTTAAATTTATAAGATACATGAGGAAAAGCTTTTACTTATTTAAAAAAAAATAAAAAATGACGAATTTTTTTTGTTGTTGTTTGTGAATCCTGGTGTCAATCAATCATTTCAATATTTTAGCTACAAGAGTACTTTGCCCCTGAAGGGGTTAAAGCAGAAATCTTAATTTCATTATTTGATCTTACTCTATAAATACATTAAACCAATGATGAATTATTTCTTTTATATATACACTATTTACTTATTCTTCTAATTGATTTTTATTTTCCAAATAAACTTTATGAATTTTAAAAGCACATAAAGAATAATTATTATTATTATATGTTATATAAAATTTTACTTCGTGATATTCCTTTAAATTATTCTGAATTCCGACATTATTCGTTATTTTCCTATTTCTTAATAATATCTATTCCTATTTAATTTCCTTTTAAATTCCTAATGCGTATATTAATAATTATCTTATTCAAAATCTTAATCTAAAACTAAGTGAATTCATAAACTTTTATCAACAATTCAATTTATAATATTCTGAGAGAATATTCTAGAATAATATTCTAGTTCTTCATTTTGAATGCTTTTAAAAGCCATTTTGTTATTTTTATTCCATGAATCTGTTTTCAGATGATTAGACTGTTTACATCAAAAAGCCTCCGCTGCATTGTCAAGGATTCTTTCTCTTTAAACCAAACCCTCTCGTGTTCATTAGCTTAGCTGCTCAACTCTTGAGTGATCCTTTGAACCGTTGGTTCATGTCAGTATTATGTCGAGATATGTAGTTATCCGCGCATCTAACAAAAAGTGAATGCAGGACTTCGGAATGCAGAATTTTGTCTAGTTTTCAAGTGCTGATCAAACGGTTATCTGGTGTTTTATAATTCGTAGATTTCTAAATAGCGGGTTATCTGATGTTATCGAAGAATAAAATGGTCCATTATTTTTTTAAATCAATGATCATTCATAATGTCATTTTTAATATAATAATTCTTTGTACTACCCATTTTTACAGACATTATTTTATTTACAAACACATAAACAAGCAATGTACATGTCTAAAAGTCTTAAAAAATGCTTTAAAAAAACTACACAAAACTAGTCAATCTGTTAAAAGTTGTTAAACAGCAAAAATATTTTCATCTGTCGCTCTCAGGCATCTTCAGTCACTGATGTTATATGGCCCACGCAAAAATAGATAATAGATGGCACATGTTATTAGAAAAAAGAAAAATGGGGGTTTCAACAGATTGACTGACGAAACAGAAAGCATAACATCAGTGACTGAAGATGCCTGAGAGTGACGTGTAGTTTTTTAAAAGTATTTTTAAATACCTTTTAGACATGTTCATTGCTTGCTTATGTGTTTGTAAATAAAATACTGTAAAAATGGGTAGTACAAAGAATTATTATTATTATGGTCCATTATTTTTTTTTTAAATATTTGATGCACACTTCGTCTGATAGGAATACATGTCGTGAGAATCAGATGAACGCCTTGTAATGAGAGATGCACAGTAACACACAAGTAAGATATTCGTAGCTTACTTCATCCTGACCCGAAGGAGGTATTTTTTATTTACAGACACACTCAAAAGAATTCGGTTACAGGCTATATGAGTCAATTGCTGAATGTGCATTTTCAGCTGTGATATGCATTTTAAAACATAACTAATTTTTAGTATATTATGAGGCATGTAGATCATATACAGGACTGCACGAAAAAATTCGAATGCATTACAGACAATGGTCAGCAATTGCTGCAAATGAATTTTTATTCCATTGTGTTGTTTTATGTTTATTTAGATATTTCATTTCTTTGTAGGAACAAAAATGAAACTTTAAAATATTCTGCTAGTGTTGGAAAGTGTTTCATAATCTATGCTGTGATGCATGATTTTTTGTTCTTTCATAATTTGGTTTTCACCTAAATACTGGAACTTATATATAAATATATATATATAAATATATATATATAAAGTCAAGTATTGGGAAAATTTAGAGAGGTGTTGATGTAATGAGCTACATTTCAGTTATTTTCTCAAAATAGCTTGATAACAAACATACAGCTTGAAAAGTTTGTTTTTTTTCTCTAAGGAGAGGACGGGAAGTAAAAAACAAGTGGGTAAGTGTGATCGAAGATCGCTCAAAGGATTTCGTTTAATATTCCTTTCAAAACACTTTATCCTTTCTTTAATAAATTCAAACAAATTTCATTTAGCAACAACAAAAAAAAAAAAGTCTTGTTTTTTATAAAGTAAAAATTTACCGGTCTATTTTTTCCTTTTTTCGAATATCTAAACCAGCCGGATAGCAGACCAAGCCCGCTATTATCTTCTGTCATAATAATATCCGTCATACAGACTAAATGCAATATTTAAAAAAAATAATTTCAAAATTAAACAAATTGTACACCTTCAAAATGTTAAAATATGTGAATATTTCCATAATCGGATTTTTATCACGATTCAATATGTTTCTCAAACTCATATATTTACTATTCTCTATTATTTATATTGATACTCGCTTTGTATTATTCTCAAACATTTGAAAAATTAGTTAAACTTCCTATATGACGTCAGATTTTCTTTTTAATTCTCTAATGACGTGATATTAATCTGCTTTGTCCACTTACACATACTCATACTCCTTGTATTATTGAGAAATCTTAGACATTTTCCGTTTTATTACGACTATGACGTCAATCAATTTTATTTCATATTTACCTTTTTTTCAATTGGTGAAACTTTTTATTTCATTTTCATTTTTCACGTGAAAATCGTCTGATAGAAAATTAATTATTGTAGAAAGAATTTCATTGTGGATTTTAAATCTTTGGCATCTGCTATAGTGAAAAATGTTTCAATTTAATAGGAAAAGGCTGTTAGAATTTTGGTTTTTTATCTCTATTTATTAAAATAATACGAATTTTTCAAATTTTAATATTTTGAGCTCTTCACAGCTGCTATTCAGATTTATACACTAAGTTTCAACTCTGTAAGTTACATACTTTTTGAGAATGGCTCTGAGATGGACAGACCACGGATCGGGGGTAATAGGGTTTCATGAGATGAACAAAACCCTAAAAAAAGGTCATTCACAGAGGCAAAAGTTCTTTGTCTACAGAATCATTAGATCAATAACAGTTGAAAACTTCATTTACACTTATTTTGACTGAGAATACAAAAAATATGCATAATATTTTGAAAATAAATATTCAATATATATCACGATATATGTCATCAGAGCTGTAGTTGTAAAAAAATCAGGCAATATAATGGTGATACAAAATTGGAGGAACAAACTTCTAAAAGGGGTGGGGTACACCTAGATGACTCGGAATCACATAGCAATGTAGGGTCGGAAATGCAATCCTAATGAGATAAGGGCAAATTTTAATATTTTGAGCTCTTCACAGCTGCTATTCAGATTTATACACTAAGTTTCAACTCTGTAAGTTACATACTTTTTGAGAATGGCTCTGAGATGGACAGACCACGGATCGGGGGTAATAGGGTTTCATGAGATGAACAAAACCCTAAAAAAAGGTCATTCACAGAGGCAAAAGTTCTTTGTCTACAGAATCATTAGATCAATAACAGTTGAAAACTTCATTTACACTTATTTTGACTGAGAATACAAAAAATATGCATAATATTTTGAAAATAAATATTCAATATATATCACGATATATGTCATCAGAGCTGTAGTTGTAAAAAAATCAGGCAATGTAATGGTGATACAAAATTGGAGGAACAAACTTCTAAAAGGGGTGGGGTACACCTAGATGACTCGGAATCACATAGCAATGTAGGGTCGGAAATGCAATCCTAATGAGATAAGGGTTTTTTGTTAGGGGCTGAATTATCATGATCGAAAATGGACATTTAAAGGCTATAAGCTTAAAATAAGTTATGACTTTCCTGATAATGAAGTTCATCAAAGTTTTCTGCTTACGTGCCTGGTTCTTATTCTCTACAGTTTTGCACGTTTGAGGGTGCTGGTTATCTGCATGAGGGTACTGTTTGCCAGAGCTGTAGCTGGACCTCTCAAATGTGCAAAATTGTAGATGGTAAAAACCAGGCACGTAAGCAGAAAACTTTGGGGAACTTCATTATCAGGAAAGTCATGACTTATTTTAAGCTTATAACCTTTAAATGTCCATTTACGATCATGATGATTCAGCCCCTAACAACCCCCTACCTCGTAAGGATTGCATTTTCGACCCTCGAATGCTATGTGATTCTGAGTCATCTAGGTGTACCCCACCCCTTCTAGAAGTTTGTTCTTCCAGTTTTGAATCACCCTGTATATGGGAGTATACAATGCAACTTTATGCGGGGGGGGGGGGGGGGGGAAGGGAGTGTACAGTACTTAAATTCAGACAAAATACAGCATATACAATGTATACCTTCCACTACAGCCCGATCTATCACATATTATATATCAACAAACTCTGCAAATTTGATATAACATCAGGAAATTTAGCCTCCTTTTGAATATACATATGGAATTATCAATGAGAAGTGGAAAATAAAAGAAAAACAATAAAACAAATAGTTTGAATTTGTCAAAAATAATAAAAATGCCAGTGTTTCACAATTTTATGCTTATGAATTAATGACAAAAAATATATATCAATAAATCTTTATTTGTAAATATAAAATTATACATTTTTATTTTTCCTTATTTTAGTTTTTTAAAATTAAGGATATCACAGAAGAAGATGGGAAGATGAAATATTCAAAAGAATAAAACTTAGGTATAAACATAACAGATAAAAAATAAATGCAGAAACATATGATTCATCATTTATGTATAAATTAAATTAAATAATTGTGTTGAAATCTACTAAGTCATGATTGTTTATTAACACAGTGGTCAGCCACTTTTTTCAACAGTGGGATAAGATCTCATATTACTGAGTCAATGGAAGGCCATACCTATTAACATAGTTACTGCTTGACCAGTCTTAAAAGACGGCCCTTGACATGCTGCCAAAAATATAGACTATTCTGAAGGGAGGGAAGCATTGGATTAAGAGGAGACAAAGATGAGATTTCGCTTAACCCATCTGACTGCATGTCATTTCTTCACTGGCTGTTCTTGTACTAGTAAATACAAAACTCCTATTCACCCCCCACAAAAGCAAAACCAGGGGAGACTTCCCTTTCATGACCGACTTCCCTATCATCAAGAATAGACTCATCTTACCCAGACCTGTTACTCCCGTGGGCAGTCTTTACAGTTTGGCTCAGCAGTAACCACTTAATAGATTTGTATGTAAAAGTGGTCAATAATAATCCAGTTAATAACAATAACAAACACCAATAACAAATGGTTAATAATAACTGAAGATAATAACAATAACATTTAATTTAACATTAACCAACATTTAATATATATTTATTTATTATTCATAATAAGTAAATAATGTATCAACAATATATTAAGTGTGACACCTGATGCCGTTTTTGTCACTTGATGGCCAGACATAATCGCACATCTAAATGACCACCATACAGTTGATTTTTTTAGCTTGCTGATAGTATACTTCATTTCTGAAAAAAGCTGCAAGAACCCTGCCCTTTCCCTCAAGAAAATGCCAAGGAATGTCCCGAGATCTTGAAAGAAAGAAGGGAGAGATAAAGATGCTTCAAATATCACTCCTTTGTACATTTGTAAGATTTAGAACTGAGCCATGGGAAGGAAGTAGCACAGAAGAAAACCTTTATTTTATTATTATTTTTTAAATCCAGACTCTGGGCCATATTAACCACCCTTTTCAAGTTCCTTATTGTACTGTTAGAATGAAAAGGATATGTGAAATCAATCAGATTAAAAAAAGGGTAAAATTCTTTTAAACAAAAGAAAAATCTTTGAAATCTAAAATAATGCCAAATTCCTTTCCTAAATCAGATTAAAAAGGGGCAAAATTCTTTAAAAAAAAAAGAAAAAAAAAAAGAAAAATCTTTGAAATCTAAAATAATGCCAAATTTCTTTCCTAAATTCAATTCCAAATTCAGTATTTCAAAAGTAGACTGAGAAAATGTATTGGAAAAAATTACTCAGATTCGAACTTAGCATGTTTTTTTAGCCAAGTTTTTCTGGGAAAAATGGCAGTAATCAGTTGCATTACTATGTGTCGTTCATGTCCTTTGGAGTTACTAGTTCTTTACAGGCTTGGACTTCAGTACTATGATTTTGTCTAAAGAAAAAGAACACTCACAAAGGTAAGACTCGAAATTTTAAGTTAACTTTATGATATTAAGTTAAATTTAAAATGGAGATAATTAGAGCAATTCATAATGGTAATTAACTTAATTATGAGTGTGTTTCTTAATATTTTTATTATTATCATGTCACAGGTATTATGAGTAACTGTTAATATGAGAACTTTAATCATTCCCTTGTTTCTCGTATTGAGTTCAACTGTATTTCCAAATCAAAATGTCATTAAATTCCAATATTCATAAAAATCGCATTTTGATTTTTGTTCTTGGTTATTTAATGCGCGAAAGAGACTGATAGCATTAACATGTGTTAATATAGGCAGCATGTGTTGCAATATTTTTTATGTAAAACTTTGACATGTTAATTTTTGATAGATACTACTTTTGAAATTTTAGCACATACATGTAAAAAGATTCGCCATCTCTGCTCTAAGTATTTGAGGGCTAAATAAATTAATTTCTAGCAATTTGCCATAAGTTGCAGAGCTCTGGTTTAACAGATAAAATATTGATAAAAAAATTTGGTTAAAAATTATACATTTCTAATCAAACTGTGTTTTAATTAAAATATCTAGATTATTGAAACAAAAAACAACAAAAATACCCTTTGTACCACCTAGTTGCACATATACAATATGCACAAATAGTCTATGGTTATATAACATACATACCAAAACAAAACACTGATGTACCCGTGTTTGATCTGAATAATGTTTGTAAAACTTAAATAAATAAATAAATACAATCTGAAAAAAAATAAAATTTACATAAAAAAGGGAGAAATGCTAATAGCAGCACTCTAAAATTCAGATCTAGAACAGTTATATACATCAGATGTTTGAAGCAGTACAATATATACCGGGTGCACCATAAATTCGTCAAAACTTAAAAATTTCTTAAAAAGGAACAAATGATGCTAAAAAATTGCAGTTTACACGAATGGGATAAGAGGGAGATTGAATACATACAGTCGTGCAAAAATCTACTGTTGTTTTATGAAAGGTGGTTATTTTGAGCAAGTTTTTCAAAAAAGACTGTTAAATAAAACATAGGAACTTAAAAAATAAAATAAATAAAACCTTAATTCTATTTGAGCTTGCATGTATTTTCCAAAATTCGATAAAAATCCATTGGGAAGTTAGATTCACCATTCAGTACTTTTACACTAAATATGAATGAAAATCTTACTACTCAAACGGTAAAAAATTTCATAGGGTGTTCCAAAAGTCTTGATCCATTTTACTGAAAAAGAAAGTCTAGAAACTGCCTCACAGTTACCAAACAGTTGCAGATGAAAACAAGAAGACTGATGCTCAAAAAGCAAAATAATTAGAAAAAAAAAAAAAAAAAAAAAAAAAAAAAAAAAAAGAAAAGGGGAAGATATTTATCACCCAATAATGATACATTTCAAGTCTGGATCAACAAAAATCATGCACTATAAATGACATATAGAAAATTAGATATATTATGTAAGAACAATAGGTACTTCTCTATTATACCGTCGACCACTTTTCATAACAAAAAACTATCGCCAAAATGTAACACCAAATAAACGGGAGAATGTTGCCATTGGAATATCAAAATAAATAAATAAATAAAATATAAGAATTTAAGGACACAATTGTTCTTTTAATTAATGAAATAACTAATAAATCAGTAAAACATAATGAAAAATACACGCAAATGTCGAATTAAAAACCACTTGATGACATAAAAACACGTATAATGCTTCTGACATCAAGTAAATGGGTCTGCATTTTTGGCGTTTAAACTTACAGTTTGGCGATAGTTTTTTGTTATGAAAAGTGGTCGACGGGATAATAGAGAAGTACCGAACAATATTTCCAGTCACTTAGGAATTGATAAATTTGTGTTTGAGTGTACAAGAACAGTATCTTGAATAAAATTAGTTTATATAATATGTTTCTCAATCCTCTTGATTGTTTGTGTTAATTTTTTTTTCTCTTCAACAAGATGAATTGGATGATAAAAAATTAACTGAAGATGAGAGTATATAGAAGTAGATCTTTTTTTCTCCAGCTAAATAACATATTTAAAAAATGTTAAGTAATAATTTTGAAAACAACTAATGAGCAACTCTCCTCATTAGGTCATTATTAGCAGAGAGTAGTAACTCCAAGAAGGATAAAACCTATTCTGTAAAGAGATTTTAAATTATTTGATGTGAATGTGAAATAAAAAAGGTGTAGTAGCGACTGCTGTAAGTGAGAAAACTGTCAACCCTGCCACTAATCAGCTGATGAAAAGAGTTGCTAATTAAATCCTTTTGAAACTATACAAATGTTTTTTATTTACTATCTAGAAGAAAAAACTAGTCGTTGGGGGCCACCGTAATACTTACCCATCATGGATATGCGTAATGTAAAATATTAAAATAAAAATGTGTAAACTACTTATAAAATGCATTGCAATTCAAATAAAATCATGGCTTGATGACGTCATAAACTTTAAATGCTCTATTACTGAATTGCGTAAAAGAAACATCTTTATAACTCCAAAAATAATAATCCTATTAACTAGCGGTTTATTGCATCTGATTAAGCGTCAAATTTCCAATTAAAATATATCTTTTAAGTGAAATTTGGATGAAATACAGGGTCATGAAAAATCGAAGAGTGTGGGAAATAGGATTCCAAATATCTCGGCAACTAATTATCCGATCGACTTCATGCTTTATGCAAAATTTATGTTTTTTTATTGTCTTTTATATTCATTTCTTAAAATAACCAATTTCGAAAATTTTTATATACCTTTTATCAGAACGAATATTTCGAGAGTCCGAAAAAAATAGTTCCGGTTAATCGAGGTTATTGAAATGAAATAGGCTTCTTCCCATTATTACATACTAAGTACATACCAAATTGCAAGTCTCTATCTCAATTTTTTCGGAAGATAGAGCGTTTACAGACACACAGACACACATACACACAGACGGACGGCAAAATTTTTTTTCTAAAAATATGTTTTTCGGAATCTCCAGTGTCTGAAACGTGTAAATCCGTCAAAAAAAATTTTCAATTTTCAAAACGATTACAAGACTTACCCTATACTACGTATGATGGGTAAGTAATATATATATACTTCTAAATCTATATAAAATGAATTTAGTCTTTTGGAACACCTTAGTCATGCAACAAACATAGCTAACATATTTGGGTCACTCAACTATTTTTTGTACCTATTCTCATTTTTTATTAAAAAAGGAATTTTAAAAATGTTTTAAATCTATTAATTGTAGTTTTTATCTATCCGATGAAATGCTAGAATATTAATCTATGCTTTCGAAGTAGAAACTTTTAAATAACTGTTAATACCCCTTTTTTGGGGTAACACAGGTGACAAAATTGCCATGCCATACAAATTTCTGAATTTGGTAACACAGGAAACAAATATAAAGTAAAAACAGCCTTAAAAACAACAGCAACAAATGTAATGCTGATTAACATATCAAAAACTTCACTGATTAATCCAGTAAACATGCCATATAAATTTTTGAATCAATTACTTTTTATATTTTTCAAAATAAATACATAAAATAATAATAATTAACCACCTTGTCTTTGGTGCAAAAAATAGTTGAATGACCCAATAATATAATACAATATTTACATAAAATTTCATACTTATTTACATCATCAAATATTTACACATTTTTTTTTTTATAACCCAACACTAACTATTTGCACTATTCTCTAATAAATTAATGACTTCTTGATAAAAATCTGTGGATGTAAAATTCGTACCCTTTTGCATTAAATTTTCTAAAGCAGTTGCTTCATATTGTGCTTTATTGTACAACTCAAGCCACCAGCTACGGGCATCAGGTTCTAGAGTAAAAGGAGAAACAGGTTTGGGACAGCCATAATGCTCAATATTTGCTTGATAGTGCAACTTGTCCATATTTTTATACTCTCTTCTGTAGTTATCTGCAATTCTTTCACAAACAAGACATTCAAAAGCTTCGATAAAATTAAGTTCAGTAGGTTCATTGTCAATGGCCCAACCTCGTTTTTCCATAGCTTCGATAAGTCTTTTATTGGATATCTTACCGCTTAGTTTATGCTCTAAATGCAGATCATATGCGGCAGGGTCTTTTGATAAGCGTAGCAAATGTTCAGCTAGCTGCTTGGGGCTACCAAAATTTTTAACTAAAATGGCAGATTCAGGATTTGGAAGCCAGTCCTGCATATAAAAGAAGATATTTTATTACATCAAAACAAACATGCATTTAATTATAAAATTTAAAGTTTTTTGAGAATTTAAAATTAATTTGATATAACCTGTTTCAAATATTATTATTTTCTGTCTTCAATTATTTTTAAGTCATCTCTGAAAAAACAACTCAGTGCTTAAAGAAGCACCACAAACATTAATAACATTTCTAACAAGAAAAACTGCCAGTCAGAAGCCTTAAAATCAGCTCTGCAAGTCCCATTTTCTTTACACTCTTTTATTTAACTCAACTTGTTTTTTTTTTTAATGTAAAAATGGAATTTTTAATTGATTTTTCTCATATGCTAGAATTAAAAAAAATATATATATATGTACACAGGTGTGTTTCTGATGACAATACAATATTTTAATATTTTTAGAACTTAATTACAAATGAATATATTAATTTTAAGGAATTTTTCTTTTTACCCGCCACAGGCCAGAAATTGTCAAATATTCTTGGGGGTTACAATAGTATTCGAGTTACAACAACAATGGATTTAATGATGTGCCACAACATGCTCGCAAAAATTGGTCAAATGGCCGTGAAATTGCAACAATTCAATTTTAAATACTTGGAAGGGGAAACAAAATATAAATAAAAAATTAGTGTGTAATAATTAAAAAAATACACTTTTATCAATTAATAGTTTCATATTAATTAAATTATGATTATACATTGAGAAATCAATTTAGAATTCCTGAAAATATAGTTTAAATAATGTTTGCATTTCTTTCCTATTAGCCATATTGTAAAAAAGAAACAGAGCAAAAATCATAATTTTAAAAATAAATTCATAAGCTTGCACTTTTTATCAAGTGTAAATGAAAGCTTTGAATTCTTGGGTTTGGTACACATGTCATATTTCCGTATTTTACCAGAAATGTTTTGGAAAAATCCTGAATTGCAGTCATGAAATGAGGCATGATTTTCAAGATAAACATAAAATGCTTATAAAAGAAGAGTTCTTTTTAAAAAGCTATTTTTACTTTTATATTTATTTTCTTTCTTTCTTTTTTAACTCATTTTATTTAATATTTGAAACTTTCTACCAGTAATTTTATTTCTTTTAATTAGCATCACTGCAAACAAGATTTCAAGTAGTTTCAGGAGAATTAACTTTTATGAATTGGAATGGAAGATACAGTTAATTACAAGCACTGACATTCCAAGCTCAATCATGTAAAAATAAATACAATTACATGCACTGATGCTTTTTATTTCAGGGACTCGTAGACCCCTGAACCTCCTATTGTCATTATAATTTGATATTTATAAAACTAGGGAGTTCAGTATTGTAAATCTTCTATCTAAAATAATTAAAATAGGTATACTGGCATTAATAATTAGTTTGAAGAATTAATTAATCTCATAAATATTTTATTAATTATTAATTATTCTAGTTGTTTAATTTATTTGAAAATGACTACTTGAGCCTCTACCACAGTTTTTGAACTGCTGTACCATTGAAAATAGAAGATAAATACAGTATTTTATATAATTTACTAGCAAAATGAAAATAACTGGGAAGGGAGAGAGAAATATAAAATAAATTACATTATCCAATTTGATCATTCTTATAGTTAAGGGTGTTGGTAAGTAATATCTCAAATTTTCCTTGCTAATATTAAACCGATGGGTATGGAATACATTCGTATTTTTTAAATATCTCTTCAAGAAATTAATTTTTGTAACTTCTTTATGTACTGTTCTTAAAGGATGTCTCCTCTTTTTTTTAGTTGTCAAAATATTTCTAAAATGTATGCTTAATTTAATATTTTATGTGTTAAAATTTGGCAAGCTGTGAGTAAGATTTCAACACTTCAAATAAAATTAAATTCACATTTCAGAAATATTTTAACAACTAAGAAAGAGAGAGACATCTTTTAAGAAGAGTACACAGAAAAAGAAATAAAAAATAATTTCCTTATGAAATATTTTAAAAATAGGAATACATTCCAGACCTATCGGTTTAACATTAGCGAAGAGAGTTTGAGATCTCACTGACCAACACCCTTAAGATAAAAGCTGCAAATACAACATATATAAAGAATAAATACAAACTTAAAAAGCAATTGAATCACACATTCACACAATTACTATATTCATACACTGGAGAATGGTCTGGATACTACTTGTGTATCAAATGGGTGATACAATCTTAGCCAATGAAGGTAAAACCATGGTGCAAGAAATTCCTCCAAGCCAAGACTGAAAACTTTTCTGAGTATTAGGTATAACCAAATGGAGATGGGCTAGATTTTTATTTGTCTTCCATTATGGCTAAAAATTCAGCTTTGAATATTTGGTATTTGGTCAAATCACTATTCATTGTATCCCTAGTAGAAATGTAAGAACAAAAGAACAGAATTACCTCAACAGCAGGAGATCCATAATAAACAGGTACTGATCCAACAACAAAAGGACGCCATAGTTTTTCCGTAATATAATCTCTACAAACTGCATTTTCAAATGAGAGAATAAATTTGTACTTGGATAGAAGCTTCAAAAACTCCTCAGAATTCATAGATTTCATGGCATCAGACAAGCTAATAGGAAAAGAAATACATTAAAAAATGCTAATTTTTAATCATAAGTTTTGTTTGGTAATTATTTGTTACTTACTAAATTGCATCAAACAAATTATACTAAATATAGAAATCACCATAAAACCCATAATATGAATTATAAAAAGCACCGTGTAACAACTTTTCTATTTCAGTACATTAAACAGAATGCCTAATGAAACAAAAGTAACTCTAATGAAAATTTTGCAATATGGAGAAACATTGAAAGAAATCCATATTTGTTTGCCATGTTTAATTAAAGTGATCGGCACCAAAATCCTCCCTGTAAAAATAATAGTTAATCTTTATAGAATTCCCCTCATTAAATAAAAATACGGCAATGAAATTATTGTATCATACAACATTTTTTAGATAGGAATGATCATTTTAAAAATTAAGGTATTTTATAGAGGTCTGCATGGAACAAAATTACAAGGTCCAGGCCCGGCTTAATTGAATTTCTAGAAAACATACTGATATTTCTGAAGCAACATTGTCCTAAAATTAAAATTATTCAAAAAGCACACTTACTTATGTATGGATTTTATTTTCAGATTGATTATGTTCGAAATGCATGGAATGCAAACTATCAACAATATTAATGACCACTTAGACAATTACATACATAAACACTGATTAAAAAAAATTGACTTAGACAATTACATTTGAATAAAAATTCAGTAAAAGAAGAAAAAGCAGAAGAAAAAAATCTGTTGACTTTATTTTTAGCAGGTGCTTAGTCTGTTGTATATGTATTATATTCTTTTTTGCACGGATCAAGACATTTTTCGATTTAAGACAGGTTCTATTTTACAGGTTTTACTATACTTTTTTTTTTTCTTTTTGTCTGGAAATGTATGTACTATTCTTTAAAAAGAATTTTAATTGTAGAATAATGGCCATTTAAAAATTTATACATTTTTTTGCAAAAATTGTTGTGCTCGGAAGTTTGGTGTGCACAAACCTCAAGGGAGAAGAAGTCCAGGCCCAGCTTGGACCAATTCTGCAAAAAAAATTAGGCTTGGGCCTGGGCTGACCCAGAAAGAGTGATGACTAAACATGGCCCGAGCCTGGAGAAAAATGTTATACCCGGCCCCAGCCCAACTTGGAAAGAGTGAAGACCAGGCCCGAATCTCTTGAAAGAAGATTGGCCCATGCAGACCTCTAGTATATGTCTTACTAAAACATAAGTGAAAATCGCATAAAGGAAAATATGTATATGTTAATATGTAAATCAGCTATAAATAAATGTTATGTAAATATGTAAATAAGCTATAAATAATGTTATGTTAACATGTAAATAAACTATAAATAATGTTAATATGTAAATAAGCTATAAATAAATGTATATAAATATTAACAAAGATACAGTAACAAAAGGAATTAAAATATGTTAGTTGATACTGCGGGACACAATAGGGGGGAGACACCAAAAGAACAATGGTGTAGGAAAATATCAACAAATGAAAGAAAATGATATATTTCATTGATTTGTTACCTAAGACAGTGAAAATACCTTTTTCATGTTTTCAATTATATCTAGCATTGTAAATTAATATAACAATCTTTCATTATTTGTTATTATTAGAAAATTATTTCTTGAAAAAAAAATGGTACATACTGGAGAAATTTGCATGCCATTTTAGATTTAGGAATGTCGATCTATATAGCTCACACATTTGTTTAGAGGTGAATTTTTTTTTTTTTTTTTTTTTTTTTGCCAGCCAGTTATTAACAGACTTCAAACAAAAGAGGTTATACAATTTATTTGTACATATTTTTTAATTTATGCCCACACATAACTGTTGAACAAATGCTCTGATTTTCATATTTGCTTTTTTGTTGGAAGGGGCACATTTCGTAGTGACCCTCTATTGATTTCATCAGATTCCAAAAATGGTATGTTTGTCTGTGTGACTATTTTTGTCTTTTTTTAAGTGTTAATATTTGTAAAAATTGGTCAATAAAAATTTTAATATGTTGTTATCACATACGGTACTGCTATACATTTGAAAAATAATCAGCCATATTGGACATAGTCTTTTAACAGAGATGCATCAAAAACTTTAATATAGGAATCAATTAAATGTCAATATGAACAATAATGGCAGCAATGGGATTAAAAATGATTATGGAAACAAAGTTACCACAAACAACACTCTGTTGTCCCAAGTTACTCTTGCTAAATTACTATAACTGGCGTGGAATAAATACAAATCAGTATAATAAGTTAAAGTCACTTTTATTTTTTCTTAAAAGTTACTTGTTTTGTTACATTAAGACGACACATGCAAAAACGTATATATATCAATACAGTGAAATATTTCATTTGATCAACAAACAGAAATTAATTTGTGATGAATTACAATCACTTATCTACACTCATGTCCAAAATTAAGGTCACAAACATAAAATCTGTGAAAACTGATCAACTATTCACTGTGTTGCCACGAAATTTGGCACAGAGGTATATTATAATAGGAGAAAGAATATAGCAATATAACAATATGGAAAAGATTTTAATTGTGACTTAAGATACAGGGTATATCAAAAAGTGCTAAATCATGAATCAGAGATAAAGCATTTATGTCGGGGAAAAGTCTGTCTAATATGGAGTGTGACCACCGTGCACTGCTATACAAGCCTCAAAACGATCTCTCATACTGTTTATAAGCATATATCAATAAATGTTTGTGGCAACAAAGCCATTCTTCTAAAAGCGCGGTTTTTAATTCCTGGCGGGTCCTGTGAGTGAGGTTACGCTATGCAATGGCTCTTCCTAGACCATCCCAAACATGTTCAATAGGATTGAGTTCCTGAGACCTCGAGGGCCAATTCATACGGCGAATATCCTCTTCTTCAAGAAAATCCTCAACATTGTGAGCTCTGTGTAGCCTCCCATTATCGTCCATAAAAATGAAGTCTGGGCCTACAGCACCCCGTAACAACCTCAAATAGACTTCAAGGACCTCATCCCTATAGTGTTGTGCGTTGACAGTAACCGCATCGAAGAGGTGCAGAGAGGTATGGCTGCCCAACATTATGCCGAACAAGACAAGGATTCTTTTGCCACCAAATCTGTCGATTTCTTTTGAGCAAAAGGGATGATAGTGAGCTCCACGTTTTCTTCAGATGAAGAATCAACGAGAATCCCTTTGCGTGGTAAATCGCGACTCATCGCTGAAAAGAATACGCCCCTATTCCTGTTGTGTCCAAGACTGATGTCTTCGGCTCCAACACAACCGGGCTCTCCTGTTCGATGCAGTGAAATGGTCTCACACGACTGGACGCCGGGAGTAAAGGGTCTTCTCTGCTGCACGTCTATATACTGTTTGCCTGGAAATTCTTATTCCAGACGCAGCAGTAAGGTCGCGAGCAAGCTGAGGAGTTGTTGCCAGCATTTATTGTCGTGCGCTTAATGCCAAGTAGCTATTTTCTGTGCAGGTGTCGTTGCTCTGTGTCGGTCTTGACCGGCCTTCCTGGTGACTTTGGGATGGTCTAAGAAGAGCCATTGCACAGCGTAACTGCCCTGCCATGACCCGCCAGGAGTTAAAAGCCGCACTTTTGGAAGAATGGGTTTTGCTGCCACAAACATTTATTGACACTCTCATAAACAGTATGAGAGCTCGTTGTGAGGCTTGTATAGCAGTGCACAGTGGTCACACTCCATATTAGACATACGTTTCCCGAGATAAATGCTTTATCTCTGATTCATGATTTAACACTTTTTGATATACCCTGTATCTTAAGTCACTATTAAAATCTTTTCCATATTGTTATGTTGCTATATTCTTTCTCCCATTATAATATACCTCTGTGCCAAATTTCGTGGCAACACAGTGAATAGTCCATCAGTTTTCACAGATTTTATGTTTGTGACCTTAATTTTGGACACGAGTGTACATAGACATATTATAATAAATAAATTTAATTTCCCCTTAAATCTATATCTATCATTAAATTTGGAAAAAGAGGCAAGTAAATTATTTTTCCACAATAAAGCTTAATGGAAACCTAATAAAATATTCAAACGTCAATTTTTAGAAACATGATGGGAAATGGTTGCAATGTAAATCATGATGACTGAAACACTATTTCAGGGTTCATACTCTCTTTACATGATAAAATTCAAGCACCTTACCCAAAATTCAAGCACCTTTTCAGAAATGAAAATTTTAACGTTACAAAATACTACGTCTGTTTGTATAATGCAAATGTATAAAGAGGAAAAAAAAAATTATTTTCATATGTTTTCAGGTGAATGCCATACATAACATATAGTAGCAAAGTTTTAAATGTGAAATGTTATGAGAAAGTCTCTGAAAAATACAGAAAATATTTTTGCAGTATACTTTGAAAGTTATCTGTGCTAACACTAGACAAAAGTAGACACTTGATAATTCTGCACTGCTATAATACACACAATTTAAAAAGAAACTAAACAATTTTTCATACCTTTAACTTGAAAACATCCACTAAATCATTTTACAAAAAGGTATATTAAAACACACACACAAAGAAAAATTTGCATGTTTCAGCGTGCATTTTAAATACGACTTTTTTCAGCCTTTAAGCTTTTTAACTGCCTCTTCTATTTTTTCATCAAAAATTTTAACTTCAGCCTGCTTTCTTTTACGGTTCTTTTCAGGCTGACTGACTGTATGCATAAAGTCATTTTTTTTTTTTTTTTGTAGACTCTGCCTTCAAAGACGCATAATTTCCCTGTCCACCGCTGATCGACGATTGGGACTTTAACGCTTTCTGATTAGTTGTTAAACCGAACGCTTCTTAAGTCATTTCTGGTTGAACTTGGTTTCTTATATAATATCTATTAATTTCTATATAATCTAATTAATTTATAACTGTAATATAATAAATATTATAGTAATATAATCTAATTAATTTCTAAATAATCTAATCTCTATATAATCTAATATTTCTATATAATCTAATAATATATATTAATTTCTTATATCATATCTTCTTAAATCTTCATAGTCCTCCAAAATACCAGAAATGACTTAAAAAGCGTTTGATTTTACAAATAATCAGAAAGCGTTAAAGTCCCAATCGTCGATCGGCGGTGGAGACTGAAATTATGCTTCAAAGACAGCTCATCCGCTGAAGCCAGAAGTTCTTTGATGTCAACTTCCAGGCATTTTTTCTTTTTCTTTAAGTCATCTAAATCATCTTCAAGCTTTCTTTTCTTGTCCTCAGTGAGACATTTTTCCTTCTCTTTTTGCTGATATTTCAGGTACATCATCATGTATCTTTGTCTACCACTGGATGCAGACGAAAGTAGTTCTTTTTTTATAGATACTTTAAGCACACTACCACAATACTGTATATGATTATGAAGAAAATCTTGTGTGGATACACAATAAAATTCAACGTTTGACACACATCGAACTGTAGCACAATAAACAGACATACGTTTCGTGAGTAACTTGGACTCATATCAGTGTCAGTAAAAATAAAAATTATTATATCCCCCCAAAGACATGAAACAGAAATAAAAAGACATGAAACAGAAATAAAAACCCAAATGACAGACAATAACACACCGAAAACTCATGCTCATCACACACGAGCAACCAATAAGATTAAGCCGGAAGTGATGCACTATGGAACAGTAAATCAACCCAGAAAGGTGAGATGTAAGGTATGCTTGAAAAATCTTTGACCAAGGAGTTACCGAATCTATGAATATACTGCTTCAAAAAAATCTAAATCTAAAGAAGTATTGCATTTCTTAATAATAGTGGCTGAATCAAAATTGAAATTACAGTGGAACTTCCCTTTAATGAAGTTCCTATTTAACAAAGTTTTCTACTTGACGAAATTTTCTGAAAAACTTTGAACACCATTAACATGGAAATTAATCTCCTTATTACGAAAAATATATTCTATATAACGAAGTTTCTTTCACTTTTGTAGGTATATACAGAATTCAAACTAAGAGGTTGCTGTTGTGATGGATATGCGAAATTATTTCAGTGGATTGTATGAAAATGAACACATTTAAATAATTTCCATTCTGCTTGGTGCTAAATAAAACAATTTTTTCACACTAAGAAAAATTGTTTTCACCACTCTATCACACAGAGATCCCTGTGCTGACAGTTGGGGTAAGTCAAAATCGCCCTTTTTAATTTCAATGATATAGAAGATGCAGCGACGCAATACCGCCAGATGCATTGAAGCAAAAAATATCAATTTGAGTCAGACAGTTACCATTCTGACCTTCCATTGCTTATAGATAATTGCTTTGTACATCCACAAGAATGTCCTTCAAAATGCAAATCAAAGAACATCAAAGTTATTTTCTGTTCCTGTCAATACAACTTCTAAACTTCAGCAATTAGTCTAAGGAATAATAAAAAATCCTGAAGAATACTATTGAAAAAGACAGAAAAAAGACAATATAGTGAAAACATTAGTTTGATAATCTGTGTATCAGAGCTGATGAAAGCTTGGGAATGTGATGCAATTCCATCGAGCGTACACAACTGTTTTTTTAAAAGACGGCTTCAAAATTGAAACAGAATAAAAGGCTTCTGAATCCAATACCTGGTTGTCATATCCGAAGGGAAATTTTTGTGAATTTAAGTTGATTTCTATTTAACGAATTTTCTTCATAACAAAGTTTTTAAGTGTGACGATGAAACTTCGTTAAATGGAAGTTTCACTGTATCTCCCTTCCTCCAACAATGACAAGCAATAGAGGATTTTTGTAATTCCTTTTTCTTAATGTAGTTTCTGTGTTCATTGAATCTGAAACAGAGTTGTCATTTAGTCTGTCCTATATAGGACAGAATCAATGAACACAGAAACTAAGTTAAGAAAAAGGAATTACAAAAATCCTCTATTGCTTGTCATTGTTGGAGGGAGGGACATAATTTCAATTTTAATTCAGCCACTATTATTAAGAAATGCAATACTCCTTTAGATTTAGAGTTTTTTGAAGCAGTTTATATTCATAGATTTGGTAACTCCTTGGTCACCGATTTTTCAAGTGTACCTTACATCTCACCTTTCTAGGTTGATTTACTGTGTCATAGTGCATCACTTCTGGCTTAATCTTATTGGTTGCTCGTGTGTGATGAACTTTCGGTGTGTTATTGTCTGTCATTTGGGTTTTTGATTCTGTTTCATGTTTTTGGGGGGATATAATAATTTTTACTTTTACTGACACTGATGATGTGAGTCCAAGTTACTCACGAAACGTACGTCTGTTTATTGTATACTCTATATGATCTTTTATAATTCTTAAAGAAATATAAGAATGTTCTTTTAGGTTTTCCACTTCCATATTTTTGTTAATAGAGAATCCTCTCTCAACAGAAGCTTGTCCATGGGACAAAAGCAACACAAGTTTGGTCAAATGGAAGGCTTTAATGTGTCCTTTAACACACATATGATCATAAAAAAAATCATCCAATCTATCTGTTGATTCATTAAAGCTCATGAAAACTGACAAGTTTGTTGTTTCAAGGAAATCTTGATAATCCAGTAGAGTGGTGTCACAGTCATCTTCTGGGATCCAACCATTTTCTTGAAAGGCATTTATGAAATGCAGTTCTCTTTATTCCGTGCAATTTTACCCGGATTCAAACAAGATGAATTACGTACAATACTATAATTTATTGGGCTTTTTTTTAGGATTTTTTTCATCATTGCAAAAATGAAATCCCTTATTTCTTGCTTCAGAGCAATAATGTCACTTTCTTTCACAGATTTCGGCTCTCTTAGATTTTTGAGCAATTTTTCCCCAGTGAATAGTTTCTATTTTAGCAATGGAATTCAACATATCAGTTTTGAATTCAAAACGACAAAGTTTCGAAACTGTTACATTTTCTATTTCCCAATCGTTAAGAATTTTGTAATTCAATAAGCATGACCGAATTAACTTTGTTAAATCAGCGGCAAAAAATGGCAGCACAGGTTTTTCAGTTTGATATTTCGTCATGAAAGGCTGCACCAAAGATGCAACTGATGAGAGAAAATGCAACTTAACATTTAACAATTCATCTTTTAAAAAAGATTTTATGGAGTCATATGTGCGATTGTTGGGATTGGGAATTTTTTTTTTTTTTTCGACACAAGAGATAAATGACTTTAAATCTTCCAAGATTTCAATGGCTCTTTTTATAGCTGGTAGGCTGTCAAGCCATCTACTTCTGCAAAACTTCAAGGCAGTCTTGCCAGTTGATGATACTTCCTAATAATCTTGAAGCCTTACTGGAGAGTCCTTGAATAGCCTATGCAAATTAATCAAAAAAATAACCATTTGCCAATTTGAAGAAGCTCCACCAGCTTTAAATGCATTATGTAACACATGCAAGCCGCAGCTACCTATATTTAGTATACCATGATTATACTGTTTTTTAAGGTCTTTTTAGGGTTTTTTTATATACCTTCCAGTTAAAGTAAATCCAAATAATTTAAATTATCTAATTTAAAAAATTAGAATTCCAACAAGGGCGACGACCTTTCCCTGCTCCCATTTGCACCCAGGGATTCACGACACGTGAATAACATTGCTATCACATCGCCTCCAATCTTCCTCAAATTCCTCAGATAAGAACAGAATTTCCGATCTTGCAGTCGGTAGTAGCAACAAATTACCCCTCTTTTTTTTTTTTTTAACTTAATTCTATAGGGGAAGGGAGAAGGGACAAATGCTTGTACTCTGAACCTCTAAAAAGAAAATCTCGGAACAAATATTTTAGAAGATTTTTTTTTAAGCTTGCAATTATATTTTATTTCGAATATCTGAATAAGAAAAATTAAGCACCTATAAAAAAAATAATGAAAATTAAGCACCTTCATTAAAATATAAGCAAATTCAAGCACTTTCAAGGACCTTTTTTCTCTCTTAAAAATTCAAGGACTTTCAAGCACTTTCAAGCAGAGTATGAACCCTGCTATTTAACAATTTATCATTTGCACCCAGTTAACAGAAAAATTGCAAATCGCAATCCATTCTTTTTTACAATTATCCAATAATTAGCATGATTTAATATTATATATACATACATACATATTTAAAAATTAGGTAATTTAAATTAATATTTTTTAAAATGTATATATGAGTTAAATTGCCTCATTTTAGTAGATATAGATAACAGCATTCATAAAATTGTATTAAATAAATCACACATACTCAGTGGCAGCTCTTATTTCGGAGCACATGAACACTTGAACCTCCAAAGGAAAACGAAGAAATAATTTAACAAATAAAATAATATTAATCACATTTCCCAATTTTTCTCAATTTGATGGATGAGTTTAAATACCCTCTTCCCCCCAATCTCTTTTAAATATGTACATGGTAAAAAGTTACTGTAATAATGCAAATATTGAAAATTATCAATAACATGCACCCAGTCTTTCCAGGTTCGCACATGTGCTCAAAGAACTTTCCTTAGAAAGCAACTTATGCAAACAAAAGCGGCAAGGGGAATGTGAGGCAAAGGCACCACTCATATCTTTCCACTCACACAACCTTTAATGTGCGAAAGCTCAAATATTTTGCACTCTCTTTCTGGATTGTTGTTTATACGAAATCTCTCATGGTTTTCTATATTCAGTTAGTTATTTTTGGTTTGTTTGATCGTATGATCTTCTTTCAGAGAAAGTAAAATGTTACACTTTTGCTAAAAACTTTTTATTTTGTTTAGTTGCATTGTTTTCATTTTAACTCTTGAAAACTCAAATATATTTCAATCTGTACATTAAGTCATACTGGCCGATTTTATTTTTTGGAATTAAATAACCCATGAGCCACCACTGTACACACTAAACAGTGATATTAAAGAATTTGAATTGTGACTTTCAGGAAATAAAGTGTTAAACACAAGCTATGAGAATAGTACATTCAAAATATTTTTTCACTGGATACACTAAACTATTGTTGTGGGTTTAAATGTATTACTGTAATTTATTTTATAATGACTTTGACAAGATAATGTCTTTTGTTTAGTAATGATCCATTTTCATATCATAACATACCATGTTAACCATGTGGCCTTCAGAATTAAAACAAAGGAAAATGCAATATCATAAAAATAAGGCGATCACAATAACAGAGTTCTGTATTGTTAAAACGACAATCAGAAATAATGATATAATTTTGATGTAATCATAGTAAAATTCCTCAGTTTTATAAATGAGAATTTAAGTTTTCTTTAGCATGTGTAACAGAAAAATATACAATTTCTTTGACAATACTGTAAAAAAAAAATAAATAAATAAAAAATAAATGCCATAGCATTTAGTGAAGTTTAATTTCCTATGGCATTATTTTAAAATGAAAATTTACCTTTTCACCCATAAAAACTCAATCTACAATGATTACATAAAAATGACATAATTTTCTAGATGTTTATAGTCATGATATCAGTAATAAAGTTTTGTTTGTAAAGAGAAACATCAGCAAAGATTTCATTATATAAAGAAACCTTCTGGATTCTGATTATTTCCATGTTTAAGTGCATATATCTGTTAAATTTGTGTTTTATTTATATTATTCTTTTATTTATTTAATGAAGTTTTAATTTCATTATAGAATAAGATCTGTAGACAAATACCGAAATATTTATATTGTTTTAAGTACAAATGTGTCAAACTTCCATAAATGGGCTGTGCCTGATAGAGATAAATAAAAAATATATATATATATGCTTGAAAGTTATTTTATAACCAATAATATATCAAAAGATTGAGATACAGCTGTCAAACAAATTGCATTTAAAAGAACACTATTTTCTCTATTCGACAGCGTAAAAATTGAAATTGTGAAATGTTTAGAAGTTAATAAATTTACAATATATATATATATTATTACAGTTGTTTCCATCGCTAATAAGTCAGCATTACGCAAGGACATGTGTTTTCTATATAACATTGATATTATCCATATGTAGTATATTTTTGTAGCAAAATGAAAGAAGAAAGTGGATTTGGAAATTTTAAAAAGGTTAGTGACTTTTAACATCAAGTGTATGGCACTATTCCTCATGGACACAATTACTTTCAGTTTTTTTTTTAACAAAAACCATGAAAGCTATGGCATCTATCACTGTGCTGAATTAGATGGTCATCAGATGGATAGTTTAGGAGGAGTAGAATAAGAAAGAAACAATATGAATTGTCACATCAGAGATTTGCTTCACTCATCTCAACCAACTGCTAAGTTGGTAATTACTTGAAGTCACAACAATAGAATATTATACTTATAACTGACTTTTGAGGAAAAAGAAATAAAGAATTTTTACACAAAAGGAGATGGGTATAAAAGAATTGATTTTTAGCCCCCAGCAGGGCAGGTTAAAAATTATTTTTCTTTTCTCTAAGATGTTTTGATAAAATTTAGGATCTATATTTTCTGGTTCTATGATTCATTTTTGCCTAAACATTCTTTAAATATATTATACAAAATCGAAAATATATAGACTGTTTAACAAATTTTAATCTATTTTGACATTTTAAAAAATCAATTTGAATTTCTTTGACAAGAAGCACTCATAACAACATCACAGTTTTTACACATGTTAGTGTTTGAATAATAAAGCAAAACATATCTTTTAAAAAAATTAAGTTAGTTTTATGACCAATTATTTTAAAAAAAAATGAAATTAATAAAAGAAAGGTTGAAATCAGGGTTGGGTTTTTGACGTCAAAAGCTGGTTTTTGACATGACAGTGGTAAAAACCGTGTTTTTACCGGTTTATTCCGTCAAAAACATATCATTTTCGATTGTCCTCCAATTTATGGTGTAAGTGTAGCATACAATATATTTCTAGATTGATTTTACATTGTTGTTCTTGTTATTATTATTATTTACAATTACATTTGTTAAATTTATTTAAAAGAAGATCATTTCCTAATATGGGAAAGATTTAAAAATACAAGTGTAAAAGAAAAGAACAATATTTGTCATAATCTTCCCTAATATAGATTCTTCTAAATGCAATTAACATTAATATTAAATGATAATAACAGGTTATTATAATTATTAAATAACATTCAATATACATTTTTAATAAAGTACATTAAAATTATTTTAGAGATGCAAAAATGCTGTTACATTGTATGACAATAGATGTTAAGCATAGACTGGCAGTGAATAAATTTGAATATTCTTCGATATAATATTTTAAAATGCATATCTTATGTATTTCACAAATGCAATTATGGTGATTTTCATTTGCACTTCAATAGGTAGAATCTTAAAGTTTTGTTTTTAACAATGTAATAAATTGTACCGAAATTATACACATTGTTTAATCTAATACTTATAAGTTACAGGATTTCTTCAAAAAATCTAATTTTTTTAGACTTTGCCAAATAGCTTAAGATTATTGTAGAGATCTTCTAATAGAGATGTACACATATTATTCTAATGCAATTCTTTTTTGTTTTCCTTGGATGGATAAATATACTTTAGAGTCTTTTTGATACTGAATATTTTATGTAAAACAACTTAATATTAAAGATAGAATGAAAACAAAAATGTAAAAACAAACTACTAAAAAATGGGTTTTTGACATGACGGTAAAAACCATGGTTAAAACTGGTAAAAACCGTCATGCGTCAAAAACTTGCCAACCCTGGTTGAAATACATTAAAATTGGTGCTTTTTCACTATAGGGGATTTGGCGTTTAAAAAAAAAAAAGTTTGATGCAATTCAGGCTACAGAAAATGAGATTTGTTGCCAAATGATAAAAACAGCAATGAAAATAAACCGAATAAACCTTTATGCTTGTTTATATATGAATTTATATATATATATATATATAAACATTTTATTTACATATATATTATGTAAATAATATGTTGTTTTTTATATGCAATTTAATTCTATAATTATATAAAAATAGATAAATGGCTTCTTTATAATAAATAAATTGTATAAATATTGGCTTGTGTATATGAAACAGTGAGTAGGTTGTCTGAAAATATGTTGCCAAATGTTCATCCCTCGTGAAGGGTATTTTCTCTATCTCACCAAGGCAAGACCCATATAGTAGAAAAGTACCTTAAAATTTGCTAAATAAGCCTATGTTTCTGATTTTGTATAACACATTTAAATAATAAGAAAAATAGTAGGTGTTGATAAACAGTTGAGAACCTCTTGATATGATAGCAAAAAAAAAAGTTTGGTGACCTCTGATTGAGTTCTTCGAGTATCACAAAAACTGTTTATTTTTCAATTTGATTGACTATACATAAACTTCACTTTGAAGTAATGCTGAGATATACCCAGCAAGTTTAGCAGTTCTGTGCTGCCCCCGGGTTCATGGGAAAAAGGAATTTCTTTTGTTACAAATTTTACTATTTCTCGCAAGAATATAAGGAATAGCATAGTAGTTCCATTTGACTAAAGATCAAACGAGTTCCGCTCAAGGTGTTTGGGGCGACAGCTGGCTAAGTGTATCCTATTGACCAAGAAAGGTATAAGAATAAAGGAATGAAAAGACGCTGGGAGATATGCAGCCGGACGCAATGCTGCGCACGGGTGGTCATTTAGGGTTTTAAAAGGTAGGGTATTTTCTGTAAAGAAAAGGAATTCGAATGCACAACTTCACGTAAATTGAATAAGTACGTCCAGTAAGTTTTGTGTTCTATTGACCAGAAAAGGTATAGAGAATAAAAGAGGTGAAAGGCGTTCAGAGACTTGCAGCTGGATGAAATAGTGATGCCTCTAGAAATAAGCTTTTCTATAAGATCAAAGAAACCGTCAAAGTTATGACTTTAACACCTGATATCTTGGCCAGAGAAGGGGAAGTATTTAATGTATCCAAAATTATGGTAATGTAAAGCGAAATATGTTTATAGGAAAATCCAGTAAAATGCTGTCTTGAAATGGGGGTCAGAATGAGAAAAAAGGATTGGACGACGAGATTTAGGGGAGAAAAAAGGGTGTAAGAATTACTAAATAGTTAAGTAAGAAAAAGGAGATGACCAGGGGCAAAAAGGGGAATTGGTGATAGAGAAAAAAGGTTCTCAGAAAGATGATCTTGGAGTAGTGTCCCCAGGGTGTTTGTAACCCGTTATTTTAGGTGAAAATATATAAGTTTTTTTGTTGTGTGAAACCGCCAACCGCCAATATCAGGAATTGGATTTTGGACCCCCTAGATGATGATGATGTCTACCAGATGTATAAGGGGTAAGCAGGCTTTTAATTCCGAGCAAATTTCTGTATTATATTTAATTATTTAAACTGATATTAATTACGCGATGAGGCATTCTCGGTGGTAAATATATTATTAAAACATACGGTCGAGTTTACTGTTAAGTACGTTAAACTATGCATAATGATTTACACTTATGTATTTAAATATGTTAATCTTTTAAAATAAATTCAATTTAGTCGATTTCAGTTTGCTTTTATTTAAATGTTTCTTTCTTGTATATTAGATCTCGAGTATGCTCCTGAATCTGGGATCACTTTACGTGAAACATACGGCCTAATTAGTTTCAATGTAATTTAAATATATGAATTCAATATAAGATGAGGAAAACAGAAGGAGCGTACCCGAGCAATGGTTCCCGTGACAGTGTGCTTTAAGCACTATTTATTTAATAATTTGCAAACTGAAATTTTCTTTAAACTTAGCAAATTAAATAAAGTAAAGTAAAATTTAAATACGTAACTCCCTTTTCACAAACTAATGGAAATTGTAAAAATAAAAGGGTTCAATGAATAATGAAAATAAATAGATAAAATAAAATAAATAAATTAAGGATTTGTAATTTTAAGAGAATTAAAAAAAAAAAAAAAAAAAAAAAAAAAATATTGTAGAATGCCATTTGTACTTGATGCTGTACGTTATTTTACTTCATTCAAGCAATGATTCTACACGCTTTATAAGTAATTTTATAAGGGAGTAATAATAGTGATATACATACTCTAAGAGTTCATGCATACAATTTCAAGCAATGGTTCAAATACATTATAATGGTGTATGTTACTTATAAAGAATTGATGTATATTTTATTCCTGAAGTATTCTTTAAAATACGCAAAATACATATATGTCATGAAAAGAACATAAGATGTTTACAGGAAAAGAACTCATTGTTAAGAATTATTTCATACTTAATAACATTTAAGATCATTTATTATTAATTCTTACCAAATTTTATTCGGAAATAACTATATTTTGAAATATTTTCTTCTATATTTAAACATATTACAAATTTCTTTTTTTTCTTCCGAAAATTGAAATTTGGAAAATATTTATTACCTAATAACATTTGAAACATTTATTATTTACTATTAAGAAAAGAAACAAATTATTGAGATATAACTATATTATGAAATACTTTTCCTTTTATAAATTTTCTTTCTTTTCTACACTTTGAAAAGTTGGGAAATTATTTATTACCTAATAACATTTGAAACATTTATTATTTACCATTAAAAAAAAAAAAAAAAAAAAGTTATTGAGATATAACTATATTGTGAAATACTTTTCCTTTTATAAATTTTCTTTCTTTTCTACACTTTGAAAAGTTGGGAAATTATTTATTACCTAATAACATTTGAAACATTTATTATTTCCTATTAAGAAAACGTGAACATTTGATTGAAACATAACTATATTGTAAAATATTTTCTTTTTATATAAATTTTCTTTCTTTTCTGCACTTTGAAAATTTGGAGAAATTATTTATTGCATAATAACATTTGAAACATTTATTATTTACTATTAAGGAAGCGTAAAAATTTATTGAGACATAACTGTATTGTAAAATATTTTCCTTTTGATAAATTTCTTTATTTCTGCACTTTAAAAATTTGGGAAAATTATTTATTACTTAATGATATTTGAAACATTTATTATTACTTATTAAGAAAATCTGAAAAATTTATTGTGAAATAACTATATTTTGAAATATTTTATTTTATATTTAAAATATATCAATATAAATTTCTTTCTTTACTGAACTTTAAGAATTTGAGAAAATATTTATATTTTAATAATATTTAAAAACATTTATATTTTATTACTAAGAAAATTTGAAAATCTTACTGAGAAATAACTGCCTTTTAAATTAATTTTTTTTTGCATTTAAATATGTCATTATAAATTTTCTTTTCCTTTTCTGAATTTTGGAATTCGGAAAATATTTCTTACAATGAAAACGTGAAAATTTTCTTGAAAAATAATTATATTTTACAATATCTTCTTTTTATATTGAAATATATTGCATTATAATATTCTTTTTTCTTCAATTTATACCTTTGAACGTTGGAAGTTAGAAAAACATTTATTATCTAATGACATTTGTAAACATTCTTATTTATCTTCAAGAAAACGTGAAAATTTTGTGATAATAATAACAAATAAATTAAATTAAAAATAAATTATATAAAATAAATTTTTTATAAAATATAACTTTGTGAATAATGTACATTTAAATACGTCTTTATTTTATTATCAATTTATTTTACCTTGTACTTTTCTAAGCGTCATAGAGTTTGTTTTGTTTTATAATTTTCTTATAATATGCATCAGAAAGTATAATCTATTATGATACGTAAGTGAGAAAATAATCAATATTAATTTTAATTAATTTTAGAAATTACTGTCTTATTACAACTTTCTTATTACATTATATGAATTTAAAAAATGATTTCATGATGAATTAATTTATAAACTTTTACTTATACGAAAGATGGAATTTTTTTTTTAAATAATCAGTATCTGGTTCCATATTTGTGTATTTGATTAATCATTTACTAGTTCGATGACTACTAATGAGATATATTTTTTTTAATTATGATATTTTCCTGATTACAATACCATGATAATTATTTTATTTTCTCCACGTTTTATCTCTACTCTTAGTCTTTTATTTATATTCTGAGATATTACTACTGATATTACTTGATATTATTACTATTATTAGATTATTATTATACGATTATTGCAGATCAAGTAAAATTTTCCTGCGTTATTAATGCTATATTCTAATTGCAACGAATTTTAAGATATACTACTATCGTATTTTCTGGAATTTTAAGTAATTATAAAAATGTGTCTAACCGACAAAAATAAAGAAGACTCGGAGGCCCTTATTCGAAAAATTGCAGGATTTCAAAACGTAATTCCACAATTCGATAACGCCGAAATTTTTCGTAGAAAATTTAGAAAATATTACTGAATTGGCTAAATGTACAAAACCCGAGAAATTACTAATAATGAGGTCGCGAATTCGTGGAGACGCACTAACTAATATAATCCATTCACCTGATTTGAATAGCGAGAAAGATTATGACGAATTTAAAAAGAAATTCTTGTCATATTTTGATACTCAATATAGTCTAAGTGCTAGACAAAAACAGTTTTCGAACTGTAAGATGCTTCCGAATGAGCAAGTTAAGACTTATGCAGCCAAAGTCAGTCTTGCAACGGAAAATTTTTTCAATTCTCCGGATTTAACAAATGATGCTATTAAAACAATTTTTGAACAAACGAAATTAGCAAAATTTATCGACGGTTTGCACGGAACATTCAAACAATCGGTAATATTAAAAGACCCTAAAACGTTCCAAAACGCAGTGGATTTTGCACAATTGTTGCAATCTAATGAAATAAATGCTGTTGATTCACCTGTCGAACAAATTGTAAATAATATGTCTACGACTACGAATACGAATAACAGTGAGATTAAAAACATTCTTGAAGCCCATGCCTTGAACACTCAGGAAATGATAAATGCTTTGAGTAAAGAAGTTGAAAGCTTAAAATTACAAACAAGGCAAGACCCGCCTCGAGCATATACCAATTATTCCGCTCGTCCTTCTTTTCAACGCGGTTCAGCATATCCACGCTATACACAAAATAGAAATTTCACTCAAAGAAATGTCCCCACCTGCAGAATATGTCACAAGCCACACTTTACTTCCGACTGTTTTTACAATCCGGCTAACAGGGACAATTTTAGAGGCAGAAATAATGGGTATAGAAGGAATGACCGAGCCTCTTATTCCTCACACAATAACAATAGAGGACGGCGTCCAAATCAACACCGTGAATATCGAGATAGTAAAACCTCGGGAAACTATTAAAGGGAGCCCTCCCTCTCAATAGCCCTGGGCGAGTAGGTTCCCTGACCCACAAGAATCTTTTTATAGGGCAGAAGAAAGCTTTTATTGAAAAGGTAAATACGCAAATGATACAGTATAATTCTTTAAAGAATGAACGAAAAAATACTTTGCCGGTAGTTAATTTAAAATTAGCGGGAATTTTAGTCAAGTCTTTGATCGACACGGGTGCATCGGCCACTCTTTTAGATAATAGAATTTTTCAACAAATAAAAAATGACGACAGAGTTAAAAAATTAAAAATCGACGCTCAAATTACATCGGAGAGATCACAAACTGCGTTTCATTACCCATCAACATTGGTAATAAACATTATCAGCATAAGATTTATATCGTTAACAATCCCTTATCCGATTATTACGATGCAATAATTGGTTACGATTTTTTAAAATCAAAAAAATTTACCATCTGTTTTAACACAGACACAATTAAATCAGAAAGTGCTGTTATTAACATACACGACGCACTAACAAACGGAGAAGTTAATCAGACAACTTATGCATATCTTCCGAAGAATGTTATTTTAAAAGCTGGTGAATCTAGAAATATTGAATTATCATTAAACAAAACTATAAAGAAGGGAGATTCAATTAAAATTTTTTCAAACTTAAAAAATCAAAACATTAAATTTGTTAATAATGTATGCCCGGTTACTACTGAAAGACAGATAACAGTAAATATATCTAATCTTTCCGATTCTCCCATTCCCATTAATAAAAATACGAAAATCGGGACAATTAGCAGTAATTTCGATACAAGAAATATAGAAGTAATTCGGCAACTCAGGAAAAATGAATTAAAACCCTCTGATTTTAATTTAGAACATTTAGACGAAGTAACGAAAAATAAATTACTAGATTTACTTATGGAATTTGCTGATATATTTAGTAAGCGCTTGTATACTATTGGTAGAACTGAAGCAATACAGCCCAACTTACATGTTGACGATGATAAATTACCATCAATTAAGCCTTACCGTATACCAGAAGCGCTGCAAAACGAAGTGAATCGCCAGTTATCGGAATTAGAAGCTGCAAATATTATCGAACGTTCCAACTCACATATTAGTTCTCCACTTATTTTAATAAAAAAGAAAAATCCAACGGGTGACCCTCTAAAGCAAAAATGGCGACTTGTAGTGGATTATCGCAAATTAAACGCACACGTAAAATACCCCAGGCATAGACTACCAATAATACAACATTTGTTAGACAGGTTAAAAAGAAAAATAATGTTTACAACCCTTGATTTAAGTAGTTTGTTCTGGCAAATACCGTTAAAAGTTAAAGATCGTGACTATACAACATTTAGCAGCCCTAAAGGGAATTTTCGTTATGTAACTACCCCTCAGGGCTTAAATGCTTCAGCAGAGGTATTCGCAGATTTAGCGGATCAAATACTGGCCCCATTATCAGATCTTGAAATTTCTAATTACATTGATGATTTTGCCATGGGATCGAACGGAGTAGACGAAATGCTCCACAAATTGAGATTACTCTTTGAAAGATTCCGGTTATTTGGAATTACAATCAACCCGGAAAAATGTTCTTTTATGTTACCCGAAATTAACTTCCTGGGACATAAATTAAACGCAGAAGGCATAAGACCGATAGAAGAAAATATAATCAAAATACGAGATTTTCCGCCACCGAATACGGTTAAAAAAATACGACGTTTTGTTGGTCTTGTTTCTTATTACAGAAAATTCATTAAAAATTTTTCGCAGTTATCCGCCCCACTCACTGACCTCACAAAAAAAAACGCACGTTTCCGCTGGATGAAAGAAGCACAAACCTCATTTGATATACTTAAAGAATGTCTTTCACGACCGCCTATACTAATTCACCCTGATTATGAGAAACAATTCGTTTTATCAGCGGACGCGTCTGACAATGTTTTGGGAGGAATGCTAGGGCAAACGGACAAAAACGGAATAATCCGCCCAATTGCCTACTTTTCAAAGAAACTTAACCCAACACAAAAGAGATATACTATCTTAGAAAAAGAACTTATGTCTATTGTTTGTTGTGTTTCTACTTTTAAACATTACCTGTACGGAAGACATTTTCTTATACGTTGCGATAACAAAAGTTTAACCGAAATGTCTAAATTAGAATGTCCGGGGAATCGCGTCGCCAGATGGTTCACGTTCCTCGCTGATTATAATTACACCTTCGAACATATATCTTCATCAGAAAATATTGTCGCTGATATACTCTCACGTGATTATTTTGATAATTCAGTAATAGAAACAAAAACTGTTACCCTACCTAAGTACGCTAATGCCAATACACACGAAACAAAACCGAAAGAAAACATAAAAACTTTAGCAAGTACAAGCACCGATAATGTTAAACACGTAAATACAATGAATTGCGGCGGCGAAACTCAAACCAACACAGATCAGTTTATTGAAAATGGCACAGGCTTAGAGAACCTAGGAAATTCGTGTTTTATGAATGTTGTACTGCAATGTCTTATGTATTTGTCTCCATTGACAGATTATTTATCACATGACATTATAAATTGTGAAAATACAAAATTTTGTATGATATGTTCATTAAAGAGACATCTAACTTC
The DNA here is from genome assembly GCA_963931845.1 of Maratus michaelseni. Classification (NCBI taxonomy): domain Eukaryota; kingdom Metazoa; phylum Arthropoda; class Arachnida; order Araneae; family Salticidae; genus Maratus; species Maratus michaelseni. The sequence continues at coordinate 144,095,267 of OZ007598.1, forward strand.
AGTTGTTAAAAACATAGGGAAGGTTATTCAACCACTAGAATTATACGAGAATTTAACCAAAATCAGTACACAGTTTCGAATGAATAAACAATCGGATGCACAGGAATTTCTTCTTCAGGTTATCTGTATGTTAGAAAATGTTGCTAAAAATCATACGAATGAAACTTTGAACATTACCAGCATTAATAATCCAATTACATCTTTATTTGGAGGTAATTTTCAGAGTGAGATAAAATGTTTATATTGTAATAAGAAAAGCATTACTTTTGAATTATTTAAGAATATTTCTTTAGCTATTACACAAGAAATTGATTCACTTGAAAATTCGTTACAACGTTTTACGAACGTAGAATATTTATCAGATAATTATCGCTGTGTTAATTGTAAACTAACTGGTAAAGCAAATAAAGTTACGTCTATTTCAAAAAATCCCAAAATATTAACGATTCATTTCAATAGATTCAAATTTTCGAATTCGCAAACAAATAAAATAACAACATTTGTACCTTATCCTGAGAAATTAAATATTCGACCTTACATGACTAATAAGAAGAGTGATAAGCCACTATGGTATTCTCTCAATGCAGTTATTGTTCACGACAGTGAAATAACGGAAAACGGACATTACTATTGTTATAATAAGGATAAATACGGCGATTGGTATATATTGGATGATGAAAAAGTCGAAAAAGTAATGATAGAAGACGTTCTTAATAAGCAAGCGTACATTCTTTTTTATGTAGACATGGAAAATAATACAAAAACTTATAAATCGGAACTATTCAACGTAAATGCCATTCAAATCGACCTTCCCACGATTGAAGATATTAAATTAGCCCAGGGCGAAGATAAAAAACTTTCATTAATTATTTCAACGTTGAGAAATCCATCTAAAGGTGATTCTCAAAATTTTACCGATTATTTCATACGTGATGGCTTACTGTTACATAAAGCTTCAATACCACGAATTCGGAAATCCACAAAAGTAGAACAAATAGTTGTTCCAGATAAATTTAACCACATATTCTAACTGCAAACCATTTGGCGCATTTCGGAGTTCTAAAAACTTATCATGCTATACGTGAAAAATACTTTTGGCAACATATGTATTCCGATACAAAACACTTTGTTAATTCTTGTAAACAGTGTGCCGCATTTAGGTCACCAAATAAGTTATTTCCTGTTCCATTAGAACGACACTATCTCCCATCAAGAGTTAACAAATTCATTAGCGGTGATTACATTGGGCCTTTCCACAAAACTGATAAAGGAAACCAATATATCCTAACATTCATAGATCATTTTTCTAAATTTATTAAACTTTATGCTGTACCGAACACTACAACACGTTACACCGCTGACTGCGTCTTAGAATACATTTGTACTTATGGAATTCCCACGAGATATCTCACTGATAACGCCTCGTGCTTTACATCCGAAGTATTTAAGTACTTATGTGAGAAATTTAGCGTAACTAAATTAACTACATCACCTCAACATCCATCTGGAAATGGATCGGCGGAGGCAATAAACAAAAATATTAAAAAATCACTCGCAATTTTTGCTGAAGAGACATCACAATGGGACGATTTTATCGACTACTACGCCTTAATATATAACAATACGGTACATTCCGCAACTAATGAAAAACCGGCGTTTATACAATTGGGATTCGAACCGATTTTACCGACAGATATACTTAATGAAAGACGCCCAGTTGAACATGTATCACATGCAGATTTCGTAGCTAAAAAAGCATCTCATTTAAATTACGTAAATCGAAAAGTTAAAGAAAATATCTTGAGGGCAACCACTAAACAGGAAAATTACCAACATCAATTTTCTAGGTACCGTAAATTTTCTCCTGGTGATTTAGTATTTTTAAATAATAGAAGCACGGACAGGAATAAATTAACGACTAAACGGCGTTTAAACGTTGGTCCCTATGAAGTTAAAAAGGCTCACAATAAAGTCGATTTCACAATCATAGACCCATCGAATCCTTCGGCTCGAAGTACAAAGGTCCATGCACAAAGACTTATTCCTTTCACTGCGAGAAAACCAGAACTGGACTTATTCCATTCTTTAGTGAAAAAACAGCATTGTGAAATACCCCCACAAAATAAAAAGACACATGCTATCTTTGACGACACCCCAGACATAGAAATCTTATGGCCTGCCCCAAGCACAATTAATGCTGAACCCCAACACAACGCAGGTGAAGAAATCGTATCATATTCACCCTCAGGTGAAACACTTACAGAAGACAACAATGATGACAGTATGAATAGCATTTCCCAGGTACCAGATACCACTCTCGCTTCAGGCGATGATAGCAATGAAACTATTATATACAATCCAGTAAGGGATGCCACGCACACTTCCCAAACATATCCTTATGACTTGAGACAAATACAGCCCCGCTATGACCCTCAGCGTTTTCTTCAATGGGCCTTAGACATCACGAAATAGTGACTAACTTTCCATCCTTATTGTTAAGCATTTGTTACTATACGTGTTAAGAAAGAGAAAAAGAGAGAGAGAGAGAGAATGAGGCCTACAATTTTCCTTTTACTTTTCTGAGTTAAGAAATGTTAAGATAGTATTTTATTCGAACGTAGGGGACAAACATTAAAATGTACATATTCGAGCGTTTATCACTACTATGTGATTTGAAATTTGGTTTTATTTTAATGTATTTTTTTTTAGCTAACTATAATCGAGGAGTTATATTTATCATGTAATTCATCATATGATTCTGGATCTTTATTTAATACTTTTTCGTTATTTATCTATAATTTAGCAAAATTATTTTATTTATGAACTATGCCACGATACTCCTTAAGGCATTATATTTCTTACATTTGTACATATTCTAGTGTATCATTTTAGAGTTTGAATCTAAATTTCATTATTTACTGCATTAATCACTTTGCTATCAATTTTGGAATTATACTTTATTTACAGTTAAGGTATAATACTCATTTAGCGCATAGTACTTATCATGTATAAACGTTCAATGTACTTACTTATTTATATTAATTTACAATTCAAATGTACGTTTTATATTACTGAGGAAATTAGCTAATTGACTAATTTTTTTTTTATTCATGTCTTGAATTTACTTACTGTACGTCAAAATAAATTCATTATGTTATCTCGTACAGACATATGTACATATTTTAGTATTATTTTAGACTTATTGTATTTTATTCAAGTGATTTAATTAAGTAATTCATTATAGTTTTGAGAATTGCATTTGAATATTAGGAAACATATGATACTTATCTTATACATTATATTATTTCATACCGACATTGTGTGTATGATTTTTACTATAGTATGTTACAAGTTCAATTTTAAGATTCTAATGTATTAATTAGCTAATTAACTACTAATTTTGGAATTTAGTAATGAGACAAGGCAGAGTTTTATTGTGAGTAAACCCTATCGAGAGAAGTATTTCTTATTTAGGCAAACCATACGTTATGTAACAGTCTTATCACATGTAGAAAGAATTTTGATAACTTATTAAGTATACATAGAGTAATTTTTTTTTTCCTACTTTATTCTAGGATTGTCTACCTTCACTCTCAATCTTATTATATTATACTAATTAAGTACATCGATTCTCATAAATTTGAACTGGCTCAAGAGCGACTTATAGTAAATTTGTTTATAATAATAATATTAATAATAGTAATAAATAAATTAATTAATTAATTAATAATAATAATAAAAAAAAAAAAAAAAATCTATACATTTATACCTTACTTGTTTAAAAAAATTTTTTTTGTTTATATTTATAAACATTGACCATACCTATTTAATGTTTTTCATTATTGCAGTTGTAACATATATCAAGTTACATACATACAACTGCATGTTAATCAATTTCAAACAATTCCGTTAAATAACTAATCATAATCTTAGAATATTTCAAATCGTTTGTTGTTATTTATCCTTGCAAAATGGCCAATTGCAGGGGTAAAAATTTGTTAGAACGTTAGATTTATTGACGGATTATGTATTGTACTATTAATAACTACATTACTTAAAGTATACATTATTTTAGTTATGAATTAATTTCTGCACATATTTCATTTCCTTTAACGTTATCTCCAGATCAAAGCGGGTTTTTTTTTCTTACTTTCCTTATAATGAATTAAACTTTACAGGTTCACATATTTATACATTCCAATTTCTTTTCCCACAACAGAGAATCATTGCTTGAATGAAAGGAATTTTCCTTAATGTTTTACTTTTACCTTTTCTTACTAATTAAATAAATAAAAAAAAATAATAATAATAAAAAAAAAAAAAAAAAAATTAGATAAGATATTATTTTAAAAATATAATTTGCAATTAAAATTGTTATTGTTCTGCATAACTGTTTGTCTTTTGCTCGGAAATATTAAATTAAGAGCCTGTTTATTTCAATTTACAGCTCTACTTATCTGCATAATATTGGAAGTAGCCACTCCGTCGCGTCAGCGACATAAGTCTGGACTACAATGCCACTTTGCTAACGAGTTTGTGTGTGGAAAAATCCCTAAAAACATTTGGAATAAATTAGACATACCGCCCAATGCATGCCATTTTCATGACTGTAGTCATTGTTTAATTATCAATGAAACTTTCATAATTAAGAAAGACTATCAACTAACAATACCCACTACATATATTCTCCGCAGCTCACGGGATGTTATTGATGCTACATCCACTGCCTATAATTGTTTCACGAAAGATAGAAAATTCTGCGAATGTGACGAAAAGAATTGTCAGGGTACCTCTGATTTCTGCAAGTTGCGCCCCTGCACCAATAACAGTGATTGCTTCTGCGACATGACTTTTGAAAAAATAGATCTTTTAGCTGTTTTGCCAGACGATATTATCTCTAATCCTGACATCATCATTTTAGAAACTTGCTACTTTGATAAACGTCACATTCCCAATTCAAATAAATTTCGCCGTCATCTATTAGAAGGAGAAAAAGCTACATTTTCGCAAAGAAACTTGTCCTTTACATTTGAGGACCCTTTACTTCATCTTCCTGATGCAGGAAAAGTGATTTTACGTAGCGAAGACTTTGAACACGTCGTGAATGTTCCTTTAGATAACATTATACATATACCATTTGAACTACTCGCCTACAAAACCGACTTACAGGTTACATACATCCATCCCAGCGGCAAAGTGGTCACAGGACTTGTACATGTGATGGGCAAAACAGTCTGCCAATTACGACATTGCCTTCTGTGTTATGATGTTATAAAACATTTTAAGTGCTATCCACCTCTCGTTCAATACGTTATGTATGTGTTGATCTTCATTCTCATCGTCATTATGTTATGGTGTGTAAAACTTATTTTTAAAAGTTTCAAATTCATTATATATGCATTCCTAACGATAATGTATGGATTAGGTCGACTATTGAAAATTATAGCTCGTTGCTCTCTGCTTTTGGGGGCTTTTATAGGATCTACATTTCGAGAAATCACACATAATTGTTATGCAGCCCTTGAACGAAATGCAATTCAACGGGCCAACATTTATACCTTACCACTTGTTCTGCTCATGTGCACTTGCATTTTCACGACAATTTCAGCCGACTGCAGTGTAAATACAATTATAAAGTCTGACCTAAAGTCATGTGAGATCCTCAATGATGGAACGAAGAATTGCCAAATCTTCACCACTGCTGAAATAACATTGCAATCTATTTCAGCCGAAAATTGTTTATGGTTTTCGGACGAACATGAAAACCATTTGTTCACCCTAAAAATTAAATTAGATGCCATTGTGTGCTCTTTCACAAAAGAACGGTTGTACTTCACATTCCCGGTTACCACTAAACAAATTAGTCAGATATCGTGTATTTTCAACAAATTCTGTGGTCGTGGTACACATTGCAGTAAACGATCTATAGGAAAGGGAGGCATAAACTTCGAAGCAGAAACTCCCGAAAGCCGACAACTTCCAGGATTTTCTGCATGTGTCAGTGGAGACAGTGGCAACGGCTGCTTTATTTTAACTCGTCCGAGTTGTAACTTTCATAGAGTGTGGTATGAACCGGACCTGTTGAACAGTTTCGAAGTCTCAAAATTAACAGGCCATACATGCCAATATAAAATCTCTGTAACACAGGTTGAAAATAACACAATTTCGCGATTATTGATATCTGATTCAGCGTACACGCCAAATGGAATTAAGATTTCCATACTCGGCGCCTATGATCAACCGCAGCTACATTTGACGGAAAAACTAATCCAACGAGTTGGAAAACCTGAGGAAGCCTTTTTAGCACCTGCCTGTGAACGCAATATTCCTCAACCCAATATGATAGGAGCTATACAGGCGAATACATCTTACACCACAGATTTTATCTTTGCACCACAACTCACCACGTGTGATTATTTTGAGGATAATCTAAGATGTATTACAGCACCTGACAGCATTGAACGCCTTCGCGCATCCCAGGAATACGCTTTACCCCTACAAAAGCATATTCATTTTTTTAACATTGAAGAAGAAAAATTATGATCCACTCAATTAATGTCTTCGGCCGTGCGTGTTCAACTGCATTTTCGAAATTATAAAATCGCACTGCAGACATCCACTATATGTCCACAATTGAATGGCGAAAGCATTGCTACGACAGGGTGCTATAATTGTCCTATTTTGGCTCGTCTTACATTTAAGGCACACAGTTCCTGCCAACCTGGTATTGTGACAGTACAATTACAGCAAATTTCTCTCCATACGAAAGCTGTATATCTACAGTTAGATGCAACAACCCACACAGTTAAATTCCAGGCTGAAGAAAAATGTGCTGCCGAAAAAATTTGCCTGAAATCTGCTGCGTTAATACAATGCCACTCCTTTAGATACTGTCTAGATGAGCCGTCGGTGGAATTGTTACAACTTAACACTAATTATACTCGAACTGTGAGTTCTGTAACAGCATCCAATATGTGGGACTGGTTGAATATACCTGATTTGAACTCTTCGATTTTCCTTTTGAAACTGATTGGCTCGGCTTTATTTATTGTATGCTTACTCATAACAACCCTAGCTACTCTCATAACATGCTGTTGCAAAGCACGCTAAAAAGACTGAAGTTTTATTAACAAATTATGCTTGTTAGCTAAGCAGGAAATAATTCTTCTTTATTTGAATCTTCTAACCTTATATACATATGCAATTGGATAAGAAAATTTATTCATTTTATGCTTTCATTATTATCAATGTTCTTTGAGTTTACATATTATTAGAAGTTTTGATTTCTAATTGTAGGCACTTGTGGCCTGTTGTTTATATTTTTTTTTAAATTTTCTCATTATTTCCTGATTAGTATAGTTATCTTATGTTATTTGTATAAGTTGTGTGAAATTTCATGTTATACTATTAATATCGTGTTAACTTTGTTTTGTATCAGATTGTGGGAATGCCTCATCACAGTTCAGCGTAACTCATCTCATTTTTCTTTTTTTTTTTCCTTTTTTTTTTCTTTTCGGCGTTTTTTGCATATTGCTGAGATATACCCAGCAAGTTTAGCAGTTCTGTGCTGCCCCCGGGTTCATGGGAAAAAGGAATTTCTTTTGTTACAAATTTTACTATTTCTCGCAAGAATATAAGGAATAGCATAGTAGTTCCATTTGACTAAAGATCAAACGAGTTCCGCTCAAGGTGTTTGGGGCGACAGCTGGTTAAGTGTATCCTATTGACCAAGAAAGGTATAAGAATAAAGGAATGAAAAGACGCTGGGAGATATGCAGCCGGACGCAATGCTGCGCACGGGTGGTCATTTAGGGTTTTAAAAGGTAGGGTATTTTCTGTAAAGAAAAGGAATTCGAATGCACAACTTCACGTAAATTGAATAAGTACGTCCAGTAAGTTTTGTGTTCTATTGACCAGAAAAGGTATAGAGAATAAAAGAGGTGAAAGGCGTTCAGAGACTTGCAGCTGGATGAAATAGTGATGCCTCTAGAAATAAGCTTTTCTATAAGATCAAAGAAACCGTCAAAGTTATGACTTTAACACCTGATATCTTGGCCAGAGAAGGGGAAGTATTTAATGTATCCAAAATTATGGTAATGTAAAGCGAAATATGTTTATAGGAAAATCCAGTAAAATGCTGTCTTGAAATGGGGGTCAGAATGAGAAAAAAGGATTGGACGACGAGATTTAGGGGAGAAAAAAGGGTGTAAGAATTACTAAATAGTTAAGTAAGAAAAAGGAGATGACCAGGGGCAAAAAGGGGAATTGGTGATAGAGAAAAAAGGTTCTCAGAAAGATGATCTTGGAGTAGTGTCCCCAGGGTGTTTGTAACCCGTTATTTTAGGTGAAAATATATAAGTTTTTTTGTTGTGTGAAACCGCCAACCGCCAATATCAGGAATTGGATTTTGGACCCCCTAGATGATGATGATGTCTACCAGATGTATAAGGGGTAAGCAGGCTTTTAATTTCGAGCAAATTTCTGTATTATATTTAATTATTTAAACTGATATTAATTACGCGATGAGGCATTCTCGGTGGTAAATATATTATTAAAACATACGGTCGAGTTTACTGTTAAGTACGTTAAACTATGCATAATGATTTACACTTATGTATTTAAATATGTTAATCTTTTAAAATAAATTCAATTTAGTCGATTTCAGTTTGCTTTTATTTAAATGTTTCTTTCTTGTATATTAGATCTCGAGTATGCTCCTGAATCTGGGATCACTTTACGTGAAACATACGGCCTAATTAGTTTCAATGTAATTTAAATATATGAATTCAATATAAGATGAGGAAAACAGAAGGAGCGTACCCGAGCAGTAAGTAAAAATCTACTGACAATAGTCTCTTACTTTAATATAAAGGCCTATTCCATCAAACTAAACTACTAGTATTCTTGACATAAAAATCACACTTTTTTTTTCTTCCTGAAAACTTATTTTAAAAGTAGGATTGCGAAAAACTTGCAGGTAAATATGCAGGGTTATCAAATTTATCTCTAAGAAAGGGAATGGTTTTTAGTGATATTACTTTGTTTTGGTTTTATTATTGCATTATTATCATTTTCCACATCATATGAACAAAGTTGGACATGTCAATAATGCCTCTTTATGAAATTTTCCTTAAAAACAGATCATTAATTGTTATAATCATTTTCAAATTGTATACTTATTACAATTATTCTAGCAACACGGTTTAACTTATTCTGCAGTCATATATCCAATTATGAATAAAAAAAATTAATTGTGATAACAGAAACGAATCAAATATCCTGAAATTCACTAACAAGTATGAACATTTGAGTAATGTACACAGTACAAAAAAGAAATATTTGTATTTAAAAACAAAGCAAGATAATAAAACAAACAAAATATTAAAATTTAAGATAAACTAAATTCAAAATTTTATAATATAAATACTTTTATCTTACAATAATATCAAGTTTAGATAAAATTTAGACAATAAAGTGAAAGCCAGCCTTAGTTCGTGTCATGTAATGTAGTACAATTGTGGCACAAAAAGTTTTCGATATGAAGTTTTGAATGACTTAAGGTAAGTATATACAATTGTTATGATTTAAAATTTCATTCTTAATTGATTCAGTATTTTAATATTTAACTTTAATTTATTCATCCATTTAAATAAACTCATTAAATTCATTTAAATTTATTAAGCTAAATTTCATTATTTCATTTTAAATCAAACATTCTTTTTAAAATTGTTTACTTTTGGTAAGAGTATAATTTAGTATCTACATCTTTTCATTACATATGTTTTAGGATTTTCATTTCAAATCTCATTTACAATATATTTACTTTGCAATATTTACTTTAAATTATTTCCTTTAAATAAACTTCACTTAAAATTATCTAAAAGAAAAATATTTCTATCTTACTTTTTATAACTTTTAAATAATATCCATCTTAATAACATACAGTCTAAATTAAATAATTATTCTAAAATACAGCATATTTCCTTTTTAATAATGATTATTAAAAATGGTTAATCACTAATTTTATTCCTTTCGGAAAGTTCAGATTCACTGATTTTGATTCATGCAAAATTTCTCTTTCAGAATCACGAACTTTTCATATATCGTTTCAGATTTTCCAAGTCCAATAATTACTTTTTCAAAATTCTTTAAATTAAATATTTTTACTTTCAAAACATATCTGGTGGAAAGAACTTTTTATTTTATTATGATTGCTAAATTTTCATTTATTTTCATCCATAAGTTTGGGAGTTATGGATTTTTCATTACTTTCTTAAAGTTTGTTTTGAAGTTGGTAGATTTTGGCTGGAGACTGCTATTGAGAGATTTTCAGATGTTTTCGTGTAAACAACTACGCGTTACTTCCCTTCCCGCGAATTTTGTCTGTGTCAATGACTCGCGGAGGGCAAGGTCTTTTTTAAGGTGACAGATCGAAGCAAGTGGAAAATTCTCGACGACGTGTCGTCAAGGGGTGCGATACCGTGAAAATCTAACTTTGACTGCATGGATAAGCTTCTGCTAGAACTCCGTCAGGTGGTGTTGGGTGCATAACGGCGATTTTTTGGAGCCGTTGGGAAAAGCTGTTATCTGATTGGAGGGAGATTCAAAAAGGTAAGTTTTCCAGTATCTTTGGAGTGCCAAGAAAAATCACTTCTCAACGAAACACCAGCATGTGAAGTACCATCTCTTTTTAGGCTGCAAGGCCTCTGGCCTGGTAGTGGGCGTTAGAATGCTGATTCAGCGAGCGTCAGATTAACAACTTCTTTTAAGATTTTCAGCACCAAAGAAGATGTCCGTTTCAACTTTATTATTTCTAGATGAAAGATTCCACATTAACCATCCTACCAGGATTTATACTCAAAGTCATTCAGCATTCGCTTTTGATGATGATGATGGACCTACAACTAAAAGCCACCAGACAATTATGAGTTAGTCCATTCTCGATAGTTCCTTTTTCTGAAATCCTGATTAACTCAGATATTCAACTCCCAGTAGCTGTCCTGACACTCCTTTAAGAAGTTCCCGATAACTGTTCCGTTGATTCAACTGATGCTTATTTTACAATGATCCTCCATCAGCAGAAACGTACTTATAATCCTTTCAACTTTAAGCATAAACTTTCTCATCTTATGAACTTAATTTTCATCACATGAACTCTCGTAATATTTCTAATGATGCAGCTACAATTTTTAGAGACTATATAATTAACCTCCACTATAAATTTAACTTTTTGAACTTTGCAGAAATTAAATTATTATTTAGATTAACTAGAAAATTAATAAAACGGAATGTCAACTTATTTGTGTGAACTGAGAACACCAAATTTTTAATATGGTAATAAGTATTATAAATGATTGATTTGAGAAATATTACATAATATCTATCTTTATGGTGAAACTTGTAATTTTGTTCAAATGATTTATTAATATTTCAATGTATTGAAGATGTCAATAAACGTCAGTGTTTCTTCTATCTGGTGAGTGTTTTTGTTTTTCTATTTTCATTTTGCCAAGATCAAGTGATTATACTGATTGATTCTAGAGAAAATTAATATGTTACAGAAATTGTACAGATAAGCTTTGATTTAATTTACTTGATTACTAATTTAACTATGCTTAAATAACTTTGCTAAATAATACCATGAATTTTAACTTAATATTTAACTTTTAACTTTCTCATGGCTTCGCAATGTTACTGCTACTTACAATCGCGCCATATGATGGTGTTTGGGGAAAGTATGGAATATATGTTTGTCCAAATTATTTTCGGTATTCGGAATCGCTCCAGCGCTGGTCACTGGTGATTCACCCCCTTTATTAACTCTCCTTTTATATTCATCACGATCTCCAAATATCATTAAAACAATGATTTTTTAAAAGTATATATATGATATGATGATAAAAGATAGAGGAGATTATCATGTGGGAAATGTTTAAACCAGGATTTTCCAAACTACAATATACATACCAGTTCTGGTACACAAAGGTTATACAGAAAATTGAAATCTGCACTATTTAGAATTAGAGATTCCTGACTTGCCTAGCAAGTATACCAATATATGACAAAAAATCATAAGTGCTATGGATTTCTTCTCAAAAATTGTCATTAATAAATCTACATAAAATATCTTGCACAACTTTTCTGGTTTTTGTTTAATTTAAAATTTTCGGTACTTTTCGGTTAGCCGGGCGCCAGTGATATATATTACATGTATATATACGCACACACACATATACACATATCTATGTATACATATAGATACATACACATATATATACATATATGTATGTATATACATATGTATTTATATATGTACATATATCACTGGCGCCCGGCTAACCGAAAAGTACCAAATTTTCTTATAGAATTTTTTTTATTGTATATTAAATGAATCTTGTATTATATATTTATAGTTTTACTTCTTATTTGAATATAATTTGAATTTGGAGTATTAATTTAGTGATATAATAATGACATTTTAAATGTTTATATTACCTTTATTAACAGTGGTATAGAGGAATTATAAATTTCGATTTACCTAATTATAACCGACCAGCCTAAAAGTTAGGAAACCTCTGGTTTAAATATACAAAATATAATGAGCCTGAAAAAAACATACAACTTAAGAAGGAAATGTATTATCTGGCAGCCCTATAAATATGATAGTAACAGTATATTATCACTACTTACGGAAAAGGAAGTTCCTTGTTCTGTAAACATTTTCCATAAGAATCAACTGGGATATGCTTTGATAATTCCTCTACATAAGAATCCCGCTCAGATGGAGTATTGCAATCTGACTGTACATAAACTACAGGTGAGAAGTTCTTGGGAGCAGAAAATTTTTCAGATGTCTCTACGAAATATTTTTTGGATGTTAAAGACTGCAGACTGCTCAAATACTGGAGAGTTAGAGGAAGATCAGATTCTCGTCGAAATGTAGCAGTGTAGTTGAACATTAGCATTATCTAGATTAAATATTTTTTGCAATTAAGAGTTTGTTTAGAAACAAAAGTTTACAGAAGGTCATTTGCACTTTATGGAAATTACTTTCACAGTTAATTTCTATGTATAAATTCCATTTTTCTGAAACATTTTTACTCTATTGGATAGCACTGATTCCTGGCTATAACCCTGACCCAAAATTTCCATGATAGTATATTTTTCTTTTTACAATTATAGCAATTTTCTTTGCACTTTTTGAATGGATTTCCAAAGTTTTTTCAATCTTTGTGAATGGCGTCTTGCAAATGCTCCCAAAGCTAGATGCATAAAACTCCAAGGGGATGAGTCAAGTGAATTTACAGTTATTTGTTAAAATAGCATACTATTTAATCCAGTTTGTGATTATTTTTTCATAAAAATATGCAGCAGTTAATGAGTGCAGTCAAGGATTTTCCAACAGAGTCAAAACATTTCCAAAAATGCAGAATTTATGCATATAAACCATTTCCATAAAGTGCAAATGACCTTCTGTACAATGTATATAAACTGAGTGAAGTAATATAAAATTACAGCAAAACACGGCAGAAAGTAATATGCTTAAATACAAAATATCATTAAATCTAAGAAAACAGAGCCTGTTTATACTAGAAATATTTCATGGTCTCAACAGAAGAAATACCGGAACTTCCTTATTTTGCCATTTATAGTAAACAAAATCTGTCAACAAACAATGTGATTTAACACCAATAATGTATAAGTGTGACATCACATTCATTGATGTGAATTGCGGGCACTGCATATCACATGTGTCTACATATTCCATTTTTATTTATTTTGCGGGTAAGCAAATTTAACTTTCGTAATCAAAGATATAGGTTAGCTACTATATTTTTGCTTTTCTATCACATTTTGCAAAAAAAAAAAAAAAAAAAAAAGATAAAGATTTGATTTGATTTTTTGTCTGCAGAACAGCATATGGTGAAGAATATTCAAGATTGCAGAATTCTGCCATAAAAAAAAAGTATGCTTTAATGGGTATGATATGAGGGTTCTATAAACAGATAAATAATGTTGGTGGAATGCAAAAAACATATACTGGCACACATATACAAAATAACAAAAAACTGTGGTGATCAGGGAAACAGGAAAATAAAACACACTGCGGAATTCCATGATACCACCTAGACTAGCATTTAAGTTTATTTATATGCCCTCGATTATATATATATATATATATATATATATATATATATATATATATCCTAATAATATTATAAATCTGATTGTGTGCAAATGTTAGGCTGAAGCCAGCGTCAAAATGGAGCATTTAATTATCTTGTTTCTTTGCATATATGTTGATTATAACCCTCATATGAACATAGGCTGGTTTTTGTTTATTTTATTCAAATATTTTCTTTAATAATTAAAAATTTCATTCTTTTCATAGAGAATAAATGGACATTTTTCCATACAATTTAACATTTAAATTTATCGTTGCTAGGGCTTTGATCGTTGCCAATAAATGAAAACACGGAAAAATACGTTTTCCTCAACAATTAATTTTCAATTGAACGATTTTCACGTGAAAACTGAAAATTAAAAATAATTCAAAAGAAGATGAATTTCCGTGATATTTGAAACAAAAATATGGAGTATTTGTTATTACACATGAAGTATGAATATCGGTTACATTAAAAATATCTTTTTCTGTCAAAAACTGCGTTATAATTAGAAGGAAAATGAACAATAATTATATTATTAAAAATAGATTTCGCTTGGACCATGGAACTATGAAAAGGATCCTCCTCGGCTTGGACAAATATGGCGTCATAAATAAAACATGTATTTTCAAATATTCGTAATAATACAAGGAGCATAAATATCAATGTATAATGAAAGTAGATAGATAATGGACGTAATATTTAAGATGAAAAACTAAAATATTTTTTATTGATACTGATTAATAATTAGCTTGAATACCAGTTACGTACAAATATGAGTTTTCTGCTAAAATTTACGTCCTGATTGCCAGAAAAAAAATTAACAAGAATTATGTCATTAAAAAGAGATTTCTCTGAGGAAAAAGTGACGTCAAATTTGAAATAAAACGGGAATTTTCAAATGTGTTTACAAGGAGCGGGAATCAATTCCTTACATTAATAATACAAGGATCGGTAAGGTTAGAAAGTAGATGAGTTTCACGCCATAATTAAAACGCAAAATTATTATTATTATTTTTTTATCTATACCGATTATTAAGCATGAATATCAGTTACATACAGATGAGAGTTTTTTTGCCAAAAACCACACCATGATTATTAGAAAAATAAAAATAAATACGAATCTATTATATTAAAACTGACTGCCTGTTTGTATTTCGCAACTACTCCTTTCAGATTGTCGAACGCAATGCGATTTACTTAACACCGGTTATCACTGATCCGAGGATGTCATAAACTCTCAGAATTAAAAAAAATGATTTAAATTCCGAGATATTATTATAATTTTTTTGTAAATTTTAACGAAGTTTCTCTAAAAATGGCAACTAAATTATTCCAATTTTAAGCGTGTTCAGAGACCGAAACGCGGGTTACTCGTATAGTTGGGGATAGACGTCACCTGATTTTCTCAGGGTAAAGTTGAGTTAAAACGGCTGTGAACGCTTTTGGGTAAAGTTATGGGTATATTTACAATCAAACACTTCCGTCAACCAATCTACCATTACATTTTGATTATACGAACATTTCAGGAACCATCCTAGCCGATGTTGGCCAATTATATCATAGTCCTGTTAAAGGTAGACCAATCAAATGTTTAGGACTCAAGTGTACATTAGGAGTCATAAAGAACAACAGTTAACAGTTGCAGTTAGCTATAAAGCAACAAACAAATCAGATTTCCAACCACGTGATCACTTTACCCAACAAAATTCTCCAGGTAATGTGGGTTACCCGAAGTCTGAGTAATTTCCAGCTCTGAACGCTACGGGTAACTCTCAAAAAGTCACGTGATATCGCTCTCTGAAGGCTTCGGGTTACCCATGTGTTACCCTATGTAACTCGGGTTTCGGTCTGTGAACGCGCCCTTTGTGAATAAAAAAGAAGAAATAAAACGGATTAATGTATTTTTTCTCGTTAAAACTGAAAAAAAGAATTTATTTCCAATTTGAATAGATGGTGAAAAAAAAAATCTTGATTACAGTAAAATATTTGAAAAATAAAAACGTATTTTCACACATTCAAACTTCATGAATCAATTTATTCTAAAGAACAAAAATCGTCTGTCAACATATTTTCATTTAGAAAGAAAGATTTTTTTTCAGTTATAGATTAAATCAAGGAGGCAAATTTAAGCTTCTTGCATTTAGGTCTAGAATAATTGGTCCCTATTCACAAGAATTGAATTTAATGAAAAGGAATATACTATTTCCATTATCTTTGAAGGATGGCTATTAAAACGTTTCACAAGGCGTTAAAAGTAAAATGGTTTACCAGGTAAACTTGACATATGTTTTTACACAATTTGCCGATTTCCACGATTTCATTTGGCCCGCCTTTTTTCATTGGTTGCAGTTTTCTTTTCGTGATTATTTGTCACAAAATTTCACTTTTTTAAAACTTAATTATGTCAAGGTCTCTATAACATAGAAATACTGTATTGTCTCCTATGGAATGTGATAAAGAGTTAGTTAATTATTTACGTTTCTAATTATCGGGAATGAAATATTTTACTTAATTAATGCATTTATTCTTCTTTTAATGATACGTGAACGAAGTCACGGGTAACAGCTAGTATATATATATATATATAGAAGTTAATCAAAGTGATTTGTGAGCCAATTAGGCTAAATTATGGTATCATATAAAAATCAATATTTTAACTAGCTAATTGTTGAAAAGAATATTGAAAAGAATATGTATATATATATATATATATATATATATATAGTATTTTGTTGTTATTTTGAATTACATTAGAGGTTTTTGGTACAAATGATTGGTAAACAATTTAATGAATTTGTTTGACAAATATTTTCAGGGTTTTGTCTAATATTTATGTATTTTAGTTTGATTTCTTTAGAAATCAACCTATTGCAATCACTTTGTTTATCTACCTATTTATCTATACAATGCAAAAATTGACATCACGATAGCATGCAAAATATTGAACCAATGTGAACCTAATTGGGTTCTTGAAACCACGTGACCAGGAATGCTTTTTCACTCAATAGGAAAATAACTTGCATGATTTATTTACCAATTAAAATAAATGTGTTAAAATTAATTAAGTGTAATTATGTATCCAACATTTACTTGGAGTTACATTACCTGTGATTTATTCTGTTGAGCTGTTTGAGATAACAGACCAGATGTCATTATCAAAATGTTGTCTGAGTGAATTGTGTCCACCAGATTTGTCCAGGGTACAGTTGGTAGAGCATTAACAGCTTAAGCCAAATGTTCTTGGTTCATATCCTGGCCTGAACACTCTTTCACTGAGTAGAGAAATTACAATTCGTATACATTTGGTAAGCTGAATTCAAAATTTATCTACTAATTATCATTCTTGCCAAAATAGTAAGCTTAGAAGGAGAAAGACCAATTTGTTTAAATTGTATTAAATCTGGTGCATATTCCTTAAACAAAAAAGAAATTAACCCACTGTTCCAACTAATCTGGAAGGACTTGTCTTTTATGCTATCTCTGTTATTTATGTCAATGACATCATGGTTATCCATTATCACCATTAAATCACATTGTTTGGTATCAGATTTTGTTTGTTGTAAATGGACAATGAGAAAGTATACAGAATACTATGCATGTATGCTTTTTAAGATGAAAATCTATCGAAAATGAAATATTTTGAGTGTCTCTAGCGATTCTGTTTTCACAGGTTTTATTATTGAGCCATTTTTTCTTTCTTTCTTTTCGCTTTTGTTAAAAAAAAAAAAAAAAAAAAAAAAAAAAAGTGAATTCTTATTTATTATGGTACAAAATTTTTCAAAAAATGTTAAAAAGAAACAAGCAAAACAGAGTAATTTTGCTGATGTTATTGTAAATAGTATTGAATAAAGTTTTATAAGTCAGGAGATCTGAGAAAATTGAGATGAAAAAAATCAAAGGAGTCTAAAGGACTTAACTTTTTCTCATATATGCTGCACCCTCATGTAACATGCACAACTTAATTTTTAATAGCTCATTTAGAGAGAAAAATAGGAGAAAAGCATTTCAAGAAGATTTTTTTTATTCTATTAAAATCAAGCAGTTAGTGCTAAAATTGCACAGTATTCACAATGTATTGCTTACTGGTTTCATAAATTTGATTACAAAATTGCCAGCCAACTATTTTGTGCAGTGACCAATGACCATATATACAGAAGCCAGTCAAATCCCAATTACTCATCATGTATGACATACACATTTTTAAAGAAAATTTTGAAGAGGGTAAAAAGACAAAATGTGGCATGCATAAAAAAATATTAATTATTTTTTTTAGAATGGCAATAATTACTTGAACTATGTCTTTTTAAACAAGAGAATTTTTTATTTTTTTTTACTTCCTTTAAAGGAACCCCAAACACATTTTCCCAAGCACGTAAAGATCTCTATGCATTAAAAACTTATTAATCACAGAGTAGAACGACATATAACAGTTGACAAGATTTTAACTTACAAGATAAATATTCAATAGAGTATTAAAGTTAATGAAAAGCATGCTTTAACTATATAAATAAAACAAATTTCATGATTTTCATTGAAAAAAAAGACCTTTACTCCCATTTTTCATTGCTTCAGTTTTGCGAATAAAATGCTTTTTTTAAAACATGACATCATTTTCTCAGGTGGCAGCATTTTTCTTTTTTCAAAATTAGGACTTCAATCTCAGTATCAGCAAAGTAAAAAATATTGTAAATTACACCTTTTTACAAAAATATGTAATTTGAAGATATGGGACATTAACTATCTGACTGTTTATCCTGCGATTTCCAGGGGCGAAATCCACAAATTTTGAAGCAATTTTGTTTTAAAAATTCCACAGTCAAAGAGTAAAACTGCAAATGATAAACATATTACATACAAGTTGAAAGGATATGACAAAAAAAAATTAAACAGCTAGAAGGTTAATTTAAGAATGGCAGAATGATTCAATCAGTAAAAGGTAACATCATAAACTTACATTCTATCATAATACTGAAATTATTTTTATAACTTCATCAAAATGGGGTAATTTTTTTATTGATTTTTTGCTTTGCCAGCACTGAGATTAGGGCCTCTGGTCTGTAATTTTGTAGCTGGCAGAATTAAAAGCCTGTAAAAATGACGCCATTGTGAGCAAACAAAATTATATCAATTTTATTAATTAAAATCTTTGCATATAATTTTTTAAAATGAGTATATAAATAATTATAAATTGTTAAAAATATATATATATATATTTATTTATTTACAACGTTAAAAAAAAAAAAATTAAATAAAAATTGGAAGGCATCTTTGAAAATATGACCTAGAATGGCTTTTGAAGCAAAAATTAGCACAAGATCTAGTCTTATTTTCAGGGAAACACAGTGATTTTTTTTTTTTAAAGGTGGATCTCAAATGACCTGGTTAACAACATAAAACTTTCTGACTCAATTTTAAACACAAAGACATAAAATTGGCATGCCTGACTGTTGAAGCGATTTTGAATCAAAATGAGTTTTCCATTTTTGTTAAATAGATTACTTATCGAGTTATAAGCAATTCTGGTTACATGATGACACATTTTTTCTGTTTCACGTGCTGCCATGTTGGGAATTTGGTTCAAAACGCTCACTTTGACAGTATTTTCTGAAAGATCTTCTGCCTTTACCGAAAACATGTTTTGATGAAGAAGTTTCTGAATAAAAGAACTTGCTAATTTGTTCCGTTTGCAAACAAAAATGAATTAAAAATGTGTCATAAAGTAGCCAGTTTGGATTTAAGAACAGCCTTCACTGGATCTTTTAGATATAATTGCATATGAAGAACTTAGCCAAAAATATTTCTCTTAACCATAGAAAATCAAATTATTGGACACCCTAAATATATATAATATGGCTGTCCTGTTTATATATTATGATTATCAGATATTATAATTACTGTTTGATTTAACACCATACCTTTTCAACTGAAAACAAATAGTTATTTTTCGGAGACTCTTCATGAAGCAATGCCCAATCATGATAAGGTAATCTAGGTAAAGGAAGATCAGTTGGCTTGAAATCACTTCCATAAAATAGAAGACCCTAAAAGAATTAAAATATCATTAAAGCATTATTGCTGAATGCTGCAAAGTACTTTATTGCACTATATAGTATTGAAAATTACAAATCTGTAATATGGAGGGGGGTAACTAAGCAGGGTTCATACTCATTTACCCCTCAAAAAATCTCCTGAGAATCCCCTGGTGTATTTTCCAGGATGAATCATTTTCCCATGTTGACAATTAACGACATTTTTTAAAACTTAGTAAGTATTTACCCCCCCCCCCCCCAAAAAAATAAATAAATAAATAAATAAATAAATAAAGAGATAATCACAAAAGTTAAATTTTTACATCAGAAGGTTAATATATATATATATATATATATATATATATATATATATGAAAGGATAAAAATAAACCCTTTTTAAAATGCAAAATAAAAATTTTAAATCCCAAAACAGTTTTCCTAACTTAATTCTAATGCTTAAATCTAATCTGCTCCTGTGATCTTTGTTTCTCAGCTTCACAAATACTACTTTCATCTATCAATTTCGACATCTCTTTAAGTTTTAAAAGTGATGAGTTTGCATTTCTTGCAGCAGTCTGTTGGGTGCGGCTCCCAGGCCTGGCCAAGCCTTGGTGTCAGCATAAAACCCCAGACATCAGTCAAAAGCTAATTGACCAATTAAAATAAATGATCCTCCCAATTTGACTCTTTCTCCCTCTGCTGGAAAATATCCTAAATTCTGATTAAAACCACATGCAAGGACGAAGAAGACAGATTTTTGGCACATTTGAGCGGTCAGCCAAACCCTCGGCCATGTAGATCTCAAAACAACGTAAATGGCTCGCGGGACCTCCGATTGAACGCGCGAATATGACTGTAAGAAGAAAGGCTTCAATAAACGAGTTAGATCCGCAAGAGAGGTCCTGAGTCAAACTTATTTATGTGTCACCAACTTATTTATCCCAAGTCGTCCCCGGATAATTCGTTACATATATATATATTTTATCTTACATTCCAGATCAGCAGTAAATTTTCCAGGTATCAAGATTTTATGTTACACACAAAAATCTTAAGAGCTGTGAAAGTTCTACTCTCAAGTTCACAACTGATTCTGAAGCACAAACTATTGATTTGTTAAAGAATTTTTTGCAAAATTTACAAATTGTTGAACATTTTGCAGATATATGCTTTTAGCATATCAGGTTTTATCCACTTTGTCCAATCAGGATGAAATTCTTTATTACATCAGTCACAGTTAAATACAGATTGCTTTGACATATTTTATACAAATAATAAATATTCAATAAATAAAGCTAATAGATATTCAGTTTTAAAATAGTGAAATAGTGAGTGAAAGTTCAAATTATAAAAAGATTTGGATATCATATCGCATGCATGATTCATCTTATCGGAACGGATGTCGTCAGCTCATGAATTAAGGTAGGAGGATTTTGCTTATTCATTATATCGTATAAGTTGTTTAATAAAATGGAGCCTTTGGAAAAGTTAAAAAAGAAACGCGCTTCAGTTCGAACCACGACAACAAAATTAATTAGTAAATTGGAACTTTTAATAAAAGATAAAAATAAAGAACTAGATGAATATTCCGAAATTCTGGATCAATTAAATGATAAAGAAGAGTCATTAAAAAGTTTAAATGAAGAAATAGAGGCTGCCATAACAATTGCTAAGGATTATGAAAATGACATTAGTAGTAGTGAAGAATACCAGGAAAATATTATAAAAACTAAATTTCAAATAAAAAAACAAATTGCGCAGTTAAAAAGAAGTGAAGTTCCAAATGACGAATCAAAACCTACACTTTCCAAATCACTAAATATTAAACTACCCGAAATTCCTCTTCCAAAATTTTCCGGAAAACCTGAAGAATGGAGTTCATTCAAATTACAATTTAATAATATAATAACGTCAAATGACCAATTGTCGGAAGCTCAAAAGCTTCACTATTTATCCACAGCATTGATAAATGATGCAAAGGTCTTGCAGACTACAGAGGATACATTTTCATCTTTATTTCAAGCATTAAAAGACAGATATGAAAACGAAAGAGTCATAGTTGAAATACACATAAACTCACTTTTAGAAGCAGAAAAACTGGCACAACCTTCTGCAAAAGATTTGCGAAATCTTGTAGACAATGTAAAGAAAAGCATTCGCGCGCTAAATGTTTTAGATTACAATAGAAATAACTTTTCCGATGCTTTAATTCTAAACATTATTCTACAAAAATTAGATAGGGAAACACGCAAAAATTATGAGATGAGCATAAGCTCAAATGAGGTTCCCAAGTTAGATGACTTAATTTTGTTTTTGGAAAAACGTTCTCAAATTTTGGAAAATATCAGTAAAACCATTTCTGTAAAACCCAAAACAATTCAAGAACACAATTTTAAACCAAAATCGTATTTCGTTAAATCTAATAATGTGATTAATACTTGTGTTTTATGCAAACAGAATCATGCAATCTATAAATGTGATTTATTTTTGAAATTAAATGCTTCACAGAGAAAAGAAGTAGCTATGAAAAATAAGCTTTGTTTCAATTGTTTGAGTTGGCAACACTCAATCGCGAACTGTAAATCAAAAAGCTTATGCAACACGTGCCAGGGAAGGCATAACTCATTACTTCATAGAAATATAAACAATTCTCTTCCGAGTCATGTGCAAGCTCATAAATTGAATCCGAATGCAGAAGAGTTCTATAAACAATCTGAAACTGCTCCATATGTCTCGCCTTCATTATCTTGCGTTAGCAATGGGAATAAATCTGTTATTCTTTCCACGGCTTTAATTTGGGTTTTTAATCCACTCTCTGGAAGTTATTTAAAAGCTCAGGTAATATTAGATTCTGGTAGCATGTGCAATATCGCAACTTCGGAATTCGCTAATCGATTGGGAATTCCCCGAAGAAGATTAAAAATCGCAATCTCAGGTTTAGGTGGAAAAGAAATTGATGTTAAGCATAAAATAACTGCAAAAATTGTAAACGGAAATGGATCATTTGAAACTACATTGGATTTTCTTGTTGTTTCAAAAATAACTGACAATCTCCCATTCACACATCTAGACATTGATCAATTAAAAATTCCTCATTTGTTAGCAGATCCTAAATTTAGTACTCCTGGGAAAATAGACATGCTACTCGGCGCTGAATCCTTTTTTCAGATAGTAAAAGACGGAGAGATTCGCATTCCAAACAGTAATTTAGTATTCCGTAATACAGTTTTCGGATACTTGCTTCCGGATGGCAGATGCAGTAGGTGTGGTTGCATTGACTCTTTGGAGCACATTTTGTTTACCTGCTTGAAGTACCAGTCTCATCGCAGTAGTTGCTGGGATTATAGGGTGTTGAACAGTGGTGGTTTCAGTTCGTTTGTTTGTTTCGTTAGTAAATTTTGTTCATCCAAAGATTTTCGTGTTTCAGCTTTGAGGTTCCTTCTGAGCATAGATTGATTTTAGCGTTTTAGTGTGGTTTGGTTTGCTTCGGTGTTTACACCAGTTGTGGTTTTTTTGGATCATTCGAGACGACAGCCTTTGCCGCTATAGGTCTCATAGCCCCCCCACCTTCAAAGTTCAAAGTACATCGCAACAGGAACTATAGATTCCACCAACCAAACTCAATATTGTGGGTTTATCGCGCAGTCGCAAAACATTGATGAATGTTTACAAATGTTTTGGAAGTCAGAAACCATTGATGAGCCTTCTAAAATTCTGAGTAAGGAGGAAGAATATTGTGAGGAACACTACAAACTCACACACAAACGAAATAACGCAGGTAGATACATTGTTCAGATGCCAACCCAGGATCTTGACAATTTAGGCGATTCCAAAGAGTTCGCGACAAAACGTCTTAATCAATTATGGAGAAGATTAACGAGAGATAAGACTATGAAATTATTATATCAGCAGTTCATGCGAGAATATTTAGAGTTAGGCCACATGGAAAAGGTTACAGAACCCCCATCCGAAAACCCACCCAATCAATTATGTTATTACCTGCCGCATCACGGAGTCCTGCGACCAGACAATACTACGACTAAATTATGCGTCGTTTTCAATGCATCCGCTGCCACTACATCCGGCTACAGCCTCAATGATTGTCTACTGAAGGGAGAAGTGAAAGAAGACATATTTGAAATTATGACGAGATTTCGAATTTACAGGTATGCTTTCACGGCAGATGTTCAGAAAATGTTCCGGCAAATCTTAATAGATCAATCACAATGCGACCTTCTAAGAATTATGTGGAAGACAGAAGAGGATGAGGAACCTGCTGTTTACAGATTAAATACGGTCACATACGGTACATCCAGCGCACCATTTCTTGCTATAAGGACTTTGAAACAGTTAGCCATAGATGAGGCATCACAATTCCCTTTAGCGGCTGAAGTCATAAGAGAAGATGTATACATGGATGACATTGTTACAGGCGCACATGATATCAATACAGCGATAGAGCTTCAACAGCAGTTAAGTAACATGTTGGCAACATGTGGAATGACGCTTCATAAATGGAGTTCAAATTCAAATGAATTAATGAACAGTACAGCCTTAGAAGTTCAGGAACATAACTTTTCCGTTAATGAGGAATCAATTGTTAAAACACTAGGAGTCATCTGGAAACCAGTTGAAGATAAATTTATGTTCAAGATTTCGATAACCGAGAAACCATCATACACCAAACGAGATGTGCTAAGCATCATCGCAAGGTTGTATGACCCACTGGGTCTGCTTGGACCGATTATCACACGAGCAAAGATTTTTCTTCAGAAATTGTGGCTCTTGAAATTAAATTGGGAAGATGAAATCCCAAATCCAGTTGCAAGCGAGTGGACAAATTTTGTGTCGTCTCTAAAACTAATCGAAAACTTCAGAATTGACAGATACATTCCAGAATTTAGTGTTGGTAGGATTTGCAGATGCTTCGGAATCAGCTTACAGAGCTGTAGTCTACATGCAGTGCACCAGCCAATCAAGTTTTGTAACTACTAAGCTGATTGCCAGCAAATCCCGTGTTGCCCTTCTAAAGACAATTTCAATCCCTCGACTAGAACTCTCAGCTTGTCTTCTTCTCTCTCAACTGATAGACAAAATTCGTCTGTCACTAAAATTGATAGTGAATGATATACATCTTCACACTGATTCAATAACAGCAATTGCTTGGATCAATACACCGGCCAATAAACTTAAAACCTATATTGGCAACAGTCTCCAAAATACAAACATTGACTGAGAACTATCAGTGGAGTCATGTTCCATCGCACTTAAACCCAGCGGATGTTATATCACGTGGTTCGGGTCCTGAAGAACTTTTAAAATTGACTCTATGGTGGGATGGTCCACCTAATTTGCAAGGACTTTGTACTGACTCTAGTGACAATATAGACATTTCATCAGATGAACAATATTTACTAGAACTAAAAAAGATGAACAATATCAGTTTAATTTTAGTTTCTGAAAATTCATTTGTTAATGATTTTTTTAAAATTAGCAATAATTACTTAAAATTAATACGAATCTTAAGTTTTATTTTCAGATTTCTTTATAATTTAAGAAATCCCGTTCGACGTCGCGGCCCTCTCACATCCGAAGAACTTCAAGAGGTAAAAACATGCCTAGTTAGACTTGTGCAGGTAACTGTATTTAATTCTGAAATAAAAACCTTACAAAGGGGAGAAACTCCCAAAAGAGGACAGGTGAGTTGTTTACATCCCTTTCTTGATAAAAATAACTTGTTAAGGGTAGGTGGTAGATTAAATAACGCTGATTTATCGGTTGATAGAAAATTCCCAATATTGCTTCCTAAAGATCATAAATTAACTTTATTAATAATGACGCATTTTCATCTTAAGTACAGTAAACTCTGTCTAAGGCGGAATCAAACGGGACCGAGAAAATTTTCCGCCGTAGACAATATTCCGCCTTATGCAAAACAGCCAAAATAAATAAATAAAATATATATGCGCAAGTCCTATTTTTACGTTCGTAATCTTCAGTACAGTTTTTTAAATGAAATTATACGTCTTATTAAATTTATTATTAATCTCAAAAACATTATATGAATAATAAAATAAATAGTAGTATCAATGATAAATTTCTTCCATTTTAAAAGTTAATGAAAATCATTTACCTTAACAACTACTTCATACTTCACATAGTGGCATAGTAGTTTTTAAACAGTCGAAAAATAATCTTTTATCGATGCTTGTTTTGTCTTTCTTTTTACCAAGCATTTTTCAGTAGCACATTGTAAGTCCGTTATTATGGGTATCAATTCTTCATTTTTTTGAGCAAGAAAAAAATTTTCGAGATACCTAATGCTTCTCAAGGCGTCTTGATACGTTTGGATTCCTCCATTGTCTTTATGGTTTTCATAATTGTGCTCATCTTCATTTTCACTAGCACTTTCCAAATCTTGATACCGCTGAATCAAAATGTCCACAGAAGTGTTAGCTTCAGTAGTACACACTATTATATTGTCAGCTGATACGTATTCTTCTTCATTTATTTTTTCATTGCTGTGAACACATTTTAAGTCATCTATTAGATTTTGTAACTCATTTTCTTCCAACTGGTCAACTGATTCATAGCCATTTTCTGAAACAAAACCAGCTTTTCTAAAACAATGAACAATTTTTTCAGGCGACATTTCTGAACAGGATTTGGCAATCCATTTGACAGCATCTAAAACACTTATATTTTTTGCCATTTTGGTGGCAGAAGAGCAATTATCTAAAGACGCAATAATGGACCGCAAGAGATATTTTTTGTAATTGGTTTTCATCATTTTTATAACTCCTTGATCCATAGGTTGTGTTACTGCAGTAGTATTTGCGGGAAGAAATTGTAATTTTATATTCGATAGTTCGAAATTGGCGTGACAAGGTGCATTGTCGTGAAATAACAAAATTTTTCGATTTTCTTTGATCATACGGTTATTGAATTCAGTCAGCCATTCCTCCATTATGGCAGTCGACATCCAAGATTTTTTTTGAGATCTCCAAATCACAGGCAGTTTATCAATGTTCACATTCTTAAAACATTGCGGCTTTTGCGATTTTCCTATCACTAAGGGCTTTTCTAAACTGCCCTTCATATTCGCGCAAAGCAAAACAGTGACACGCTCCTTGGAGTTTTTACCACCGTGGCATTCACTTCCTCTTTTTGCAAGGGACTTAGTGGGCAACGCACGATAAAATAGTCCCGTTTCGTCGCAATTGTATATATCCTTAGCTTGATATCCTTCAATCAGTAGAGGAAAATTTATTTTCCATTCCTGAATTTCTTGGTCTGGGACGTCTTTCGACTCTCCGCAAACTTGCTTCATGGCAATATTGTGTCGATTAAGGAAACTCATTAACCATCCAGTAGAAGCCTTGAAATCCGCTTTACCTAATTTTTCGGCTATCTCTTTAGCCTTTTCACGCAACAGTGTTCCAGGTATGGCTATGGGCAAATTTTTAGCTCTAGCGTTAGAAAACCATTCAAGTGTTAATGCATCAATGTCTTCATTTTTCACAGCACCTTTTCGCTTTCTGTTGGATGATTTGCTTTCCAATTCCTTTTCCAACTCTGTTCTTCTTTTTATAGCATCATAAATTTGTGTTTTACCGCATTTAAATTTAATACAAAGATCTTTTACAGAATAATTTTTTTCTTTTAATTTAATAACTTCTATTTTATCCCGCAGAGATAGCCTATTGAGTTTAGATTTTGAAGCCATTTTTTACTATCACTTAGTAATATCAGTAGACAATATAAAATGAGAAGAACAAATAACACGTGCCGAGGCTAACGAAAAAGAAAGGCTACCGTGGTGCTTTGCACGTATCTTTTTTTACAGACCGCCGGAGTCACGTGATGTTTGAATGCACCAATGCAGGTGTACGAAAAGAGCATCACGTCACTCTAGCGGTCTGTAAAAAAAGATAAGTGGAATGCACCGCGGTAGCCTGTCTTTTTCGTTAGCCTCGGAATTCATCTTCCATCCCCTCCCCCCTCTGAAACCACACCTCATACAGAATGTAAATGATTGTAGCTTCCCCCTACCCGCCCTCTCCCTCTCACATTAGACAAAGAGTTATGGCGACCAAATGACTGATTGCACAATGATCAGAACTCAAAATCCGAAGCAAGCAAAAAAAAAGTGATATTCTTTCGTTAATACAATGAAAAAGAGAAATGTTAATGTATAGGGATTTTATTTTATCAATTTCTTTTTTTTGAATAATTAATTGAGATAAATGTAAAAAATGTACTTGGTATGATGCTTTTTCTTTCTTTTTTTTAAGAGGAAAAACATTTTGCTTATATATGAGAAATAATGGAATAAAAAATTATTCCTTAAATATTTAAACATTTTCCGTTCTGATGAATCAACTTTATTAATCTATTACGAATGTTGAGCATTTGATGTATGTATATCAGTTTTGAAGTTTCATAAACCAAATGCCTTTCATTTTTTAACCTTTTTTCCGTCTTATTCAAAATTTTGATTTTGATGGGACTTTAAAAACCCTTCTGTTTCCGCGTTAGGCAAATTCCGGCTTATGGAGCATGAATTAATGTTATTCCCTATGTGTTTGCCGGGACTTGAAAAATTTTCCGCGTTAGACAAAATTCCGGCTTACACAGAGTCCGCCTTAGACAGAATTCACTGTATTTGCACATTGGAGCTCAAACTTTACTCTATCTTGTAAGGCAAGAATATTGGCTACTTAGTGGTAGAAATACAGCCAGAAAATTAATTCATGATTGTGTAATTTGTTTCAAAAACAAACCAAAATGTGTTGAGCAAATTATGGGAAATCTTCCTTCGAAAAGAATTGTCCCCAGTCCCCCCTTCACTAATGTAGGAATAGATTTTTGTGGCCAGTTTTACATAAAATATAAGGGTCAAAGAAAAGGCATTTATCATAAATGTTATGTGGCTATTTTCATTTGCTTTGTAACCAAAGCGGTTCATTTAGAAGTGGTCACTGACTTAACTTCAGAAGCAATGATAGCTACCCTGAAGAGATTTTTCAGTCGGAGAGGTAAAAGTTCAGCTATCTGTACTGACAACGCCACAAATTTTGTTGGAGCCAGTGCAGAGTTAAAGCGTTTGGCGAACTTAATTAGAAATCCTCCCGATGTTTTGGCTCATTATCTAACAAGTGAGGAAGTCGCCTGGAATTTCATTCCACCCAGGTCACCCAATTTTGGCGGTTTATGGGAAGCTGGAGTGAAGTCGTTTAAGCACCATCTGAAAAGAACAGTTGGTAACTCGCGATTAACCTTTGAACAATTCTTAACAGTTACCACGCAAATTGAAGGCATTTTAAATAGTCGACCTCTCACACCCATGTCTTCTGACCCCAATGATTTTGAAATTTTAACACCAGGCCATTTTCTCATAGGCAGACCTCTGAGCAGTGTGTCAGAACCTGACCTTACTAGCGAACGCGATAATTATTTGTCGCAATGGCAAAAGTTAAGCAAAATGGTCCAATTTATATGGCGCAAATGGAAACGGGATTATCTCAACAACTTACAAGCCAGGCATAAATGACAATTTGAAAAGGACAATATTATTCCCAATTCAATGGTTCTCTTAAAGGAAGACAATCTTCCGCCTTGCCGATGGACAATGGGTAGTGTTGAAAGGGTAGTTCATGGACCAGATGGTAAAGTTAGAGTGGTTTTTATAAAAACTCCCCAAGGAATTTGCAAGAGAAGTGTAGCCAAGTTGTGCTTACTGCCATGTCAGTAAATCTCATAAATTGTAACACTGTATAACCATTCAATTGTAAATTTAGTATTGTGTAACCAAGTATTTATAGCATATTAGTTTTCATCATTATTCTGTTATGTGTGTTATATTTGTATTGTATGTTATTCATTGTATATTTAGTTATGGTATATTGAAATGTTATTTCAATGTGGGGCGGTATGTTGGCGCGTCACTGTTTGACGTAACGTACCACGTCATTTTATCTGCCCACTCATAATCGTTTCATTTGTTTCATCATCTGTCTGAGGTAGATGTAATCTTGCCGCCAAGGCATTAAGTAAATCACAGCTCTCTGAGCACCGCATAAATAAAGATATACAGTCCATTAAACAAAATTATTATTGACTCATGTTTTTAAGCGCATTTATCAAAACGCAAACACCAAACACTAACAGTAAAATTTCTAAAATAGCAGTAAAAATTTTTCAACTGTTTATGGGAAGAGAAAAATAAAGGAGTTCTCCGAATTTTTCCAGTTAGTTGAATGCTGGATAATCGAGCTTTTACTGTATATCTGTTTAGTGAAATATTTGCAATATATTATTCTATTACTGGGGAAGTGCCAACTTCACCCTAACTCTAGACAATTACTTTAGGAAATTCATTTAAAAAAAGGGAAGAAACACTCACTTACTGTCTCTTAAATAGAAAAAAGGGTACTTCTTCATTATCTCGTCGAACACTTTTCATAACAAAAAACTATCGCCAAACTATAGGATTTAACTCCAAAACTGCATGATCGTTGTGTCAAATTCACTTGACATCAGAATCGCAAACACTTGTTTGATATGTCATTAAGTTGTTTTATTTCGACATTTAGAGAAAAATACTTAAGATACGGTTTTCGGCATTGACTTTTCAAATCATTTGGAGGAATAGAGAGTGAATGGGGAAAAATTTGTGTTCTGATACATAAACCCATTTATTCACCAGCCGAGAGGGAAAATTAAGAACAATAATGTAAATAAATGTAAATAATATTCAAGATTATTTTTTTCTGTTTTCATTAATATATTGTAAATTTTATTGTTTAAACTTGCTGATAGTTGATACTTTGGTGAGTGGGGCTTTTCCGAATTTCTTGTTTTATTTATTTACTAGCTGTTACCTGTGACTTTGTTCACGAAACATTAAAAAAAGAATAAATGCATTAATTTAGTAAAACATTTCACTTGATAATTAACAACATATATAATTAACCAAAGCTTTATCACATTTTATAGGAGACCATACGGTATTTCTTTGCTATAGGGGCCTTGACATAACCCAGTCTTAAAAAAGTGAAATTTCATGCCAAATAATATATACAATCATGAAAATGAAACTGCAACTAATGAAAAAAGGAGGACCAAGTAAAATCGTGAAAATCGAGGAATTTCTCTTCGTAAAACGAAAAACAACACTGGCAGAATTCTTCTATACAACAGTGCATTTTAGGTGGTATTTGGTGTACAATTTGTATATGTGTGTATTGCTAAATGGGCATTATTATATTGTCTATTTGCATAGACATATGTTATATATTTCTTACTACATTATCTTGTTTATGTATATATTAAATTAAGTGCTTCACGCTAAATGGTGTAAATAGTGAACAAACTGCTTGTGGATTTTATAAATTGATAGATATTTCACAAAGATATAACAATCAGATGCGATTCTAAAATGTAAATAAAGGTTGCTAGAAAGTACTTTAAATTCTGCCCAATTTAACCTCGATATTTTCTCTATCGCGTCAAGAACACTATAAGCAAATAAATACCGACGACACAAATCTGATAATCTAAATTTACATATTTTTGTTAGTATATATAGGATTATTTTGATTTATTTCATGCGCTTGAAATTTTTTACGCTTTCTCTAGGGTTAGGTGTCGAATAAATGTACTTTCTTGTTATTTTATTTTGCCATTTCTATTTATTCTATTTTCCATTCATTCCATTTATGGATACTGATTTAATTTACATATTCGTGTCAAAGAATATTCTTTAAAGTTATTATCAGGATTAGGATAGGATTCGATTAAGGTTACAATTAGGAATAAAAATTGAACGACAATGGCATGACCAATTCAGGTTTAAAGTATGAACCAGGAAGTCTATTTACATCATGAAGCAATAAGAAAATTAGAAAATTATCGTCTGATATTTTTTAATATGTTTTACAGTCATAGTTGACATCAAAGGTGAGCAGGAAAATGATCATCTAAAATACCATTAAGTGTTTACCACGCAAAAAACAAATCTGGTTACAACAATGTATTTAAGTTTGCGCCAAATTTCACTTGATAAAAAAAAAAAAAAAAAAAAACGCAAATTGACTATGGACCTAATTACAGACCCCTAACCTTCCTATTCTCGGAAATGTTCTACCTATATGTTAAAAAAAATCTACTATATAGAACGCGCTTTCACGTTTATAATGTTATGAATAGGCCTGGGCCTTAAATCGATTTAAGACTAACATCAGAAATCCGATTTATCTATTGGCTTAAATCGATTTAAGATAAATCGCGATTTAAGCTAAATCGCGATTTAGCTAAATTGCGATTTAACTAAATAGATTTAAAGCTAACATCGGAAATCTGATTTAACTAAATCAATTTAAAACTAACCTCGGCAATCCGATTTAACTAAATCGATTTAAGACAAAAAAAAATAGATTTAAAGCTTACATCGGGAATCGTATTATCTATTGGCTTTAAATCGATTTAAAACAAAATACCGATTTAGTGCTAACATCGGAAAAACGATTTATCTACATTGATGTGTCTACTAGGCCTGGGCCTTAAATTGATTTAAGTCATAAATCTATTTAAAACTAACATAGGAAATCCAATTTATCTATTGGCTTAAATCAATTTAAGCTAACATCGGAAATCCGATTTAACTAAGTTAAATCGTGATTTAGCTAAATCGTGTTTTAACTAAATCGATTTAAAGCTAACATCGGAAATCTGATTTAACTAAATCAATTTAAAACTAACCTCGGGAATCCGATTTAACTAAATCGATTTAAGACACCAAAAAATAGATTTAAAGCTTACATCAGGAATCGTATTATCTATTGGCTTTAAATTGATTTAAAACAAAATACCGATTTAGTGCTAACATCGGAAAAACGATTTATCTACATTGATGTATCTACTAGGCCTGGGCCGTAAATTGATTTAAGTCATAAATCTATTTAAAACTAACATAGGAAATCCAATTTATCTATTGGCTTAAATCAATTTAAGCTAACATCGGAAATCCGATTTAACTAAGTTAAATCACGATTGAAGCTAAATCGATTTAAAGCTAACATCAGAAATCTGATTTAACTAAATCGATTTAAGACAGACTTTAAAGCAGAGTCATGCATCGAGTTGCGCATCTGATTTCAACACTGGCCACATGGATTTTTTAATTTTTTTTAGTGCAATTTAGATTTTGATCTTTTTTTTCAATTGAGAATGTTTTCCTGAAATTGTTTTAGAACTTATGGTTATGATTGAAAAAAAT
Source organism: Maratus michaelseni (assembly GCA_963931845.1). NCBI lineage: Eukaryota > Metazoa > Arthropoda > Arachnida > Araneae > Salticidae > Maratus > Maratus michaelseni. The sequence continues at coordinate 144,128,740 of OZ007598.1, forward strand.
AAAATTTTACATTTTAAATCCAAATTCATCGAATTTCAATTTATGTTTTTATACATTCTTTTAAATGAAAAATTAATTTTTATATGTTTAGGTACTATTTGAACATTTTAGTTTTAATTAATTATTATCTTGTAATTAATTAAAAATACCTTAAAAAAGAGTATTGTATTGAATCTGGTAACCCTATTTTTACAGTAGATTGAAAGTGGGGATGGGGGGTCATTTATGATATTTTCTGCTTTTTTGTTGTTTCTTGATTTTGCTCATTACAAATAGATATATTTTATTACTAATCTTACAGGTTGCCAACTTTAGCAAAAAAAATCAGCAATTTCAGAAATTGGGTGCTTCGAGGCTCACACACTTTCAATCCTCCTCCATCCACTATAAAGATGTCAGCATTTACGTTAAACAAATTTTATTATAATAGGAAACTTTAAAGGAATTAAAACTGCACCATATTTCTAATATATTTTTCTTTCTTTTTTAATAACTTATTTTCTCATCATGTTAAATGAATGGTTAAATGCATCGTTAAATTAATTGAATCTGGTTCTGCTTTACCTCAATAAATTTTGAATACTGTGTCAGTTAAAAAAGGTTTGATTCCTTTTCTTTTGTATTATTTCTTAAAGAATGAATTCATTAAATTTATTAAAATAGTTCACTATTTTTTTTTTAATTCAAAAATCCAAAGGTTTGGGTTTTCTAATTTTTTTCCATGTATAAAAAATATACCTATTTTCAAAGTTATTTGAAAAATTAAAAACTCTATATAAGGTGTTACACTTAAATATTTAATGATTTAATAATGAATCCTTTTTCCCATCAGCAATATTACATTTATATTATCTAATGGAGAAAAAATATTTAAAAATTGAAACTTTGAAATAAATAAAAATGCACTAATGAATGATAGTTTGTTTACACATAGTATTTATTGTACAACAAATAAATATGCAAAGATTATTTCAATGAATTTTTCATTTGAAGTGAAATAATTCTTTTACATAAAATTAAAATTATATATGCTTCTTTAAAAAATTGATTTATTGATAAAGACATTGTTATGAAAAATGTTCATAAACATATCTATATAAGAACTTGTGTCTATGGGAGAGAAGGAGGGGTTCCAATTTTTTTTTTGTCTAGATGTAAATATTTTTTTTTTTTCAAAATAACAACTAAGTGTACTATATAATACAGAAAGTGTATGTGTGTGTGTGTGTGGGGGGGGGGGGGGGGGGGTACATAAAGACCTTATTTTGTCACTATAAGTCAAAAAATGGCTTCATATCTTAAAGGTAAAATCGGTCTTAAATCGCGATTTAGCACTTAATCGCGATTTAAGAAATCTCTACATCGCCCAGTCCTAGTTATGAATTGGCACGATTGGCTTGTTCAAGTTTACACAATTCGGCTGGAAGAAAAGATTCATTACTTTTTTATTTCTTCTTTGCTTTTGCATTACGCGAATTTGTTGATAAAATCGATTTTCTTTTCGATAACATTGTTGTTTTTTAAATTTAAAAAATATTGTAATTTTACTTAAACATTGGTTTAAAATCTATGCAATTTTTCTTATCCTACAAGACTTTACAAAAATCTATTATGAAACAACTTTAAAAAAAGCTATATTTAAAAAAGACAACAAAGTTTTTCCTATTTTAAAACTAAAAGAAATGTAAAATTAAATTCCGGTTCGAAATGACGATTTACAAATGTGTTTCGATTGTAAAAAAATGATAGAGGAAAAATGTTGTTACTTCGACACAATCATATTAAATCTTTAGCTTTTATGAGAAAAGCAACTTTCTTTTAAAAAATATAGTTATTTTTATTAAGATTTTCTGATTTTCAATACGATAATTTTGTGATGCACATCATTGACATTTGCCATCCAATATATATATATATATATTACTTTTTAAAATTTAAATTAAAAATATGGTATCTTTATGTTAGCCGTGTGCAGACGATAAATTGCCAACCTATCCCATCATTCGTATTGAATTAATTAAAAATATAAATCTTTCACTCATTTCATTTAAAACACAGAACTTTAATTTACAACACATACATTTAAAATACATATATTACGTACATTTAAAATAATTCCTTTCATGTGAAAAAGAAAAAGAAAAAAAAAAGAGAAATTAATCACAAATAATTTGATAACCCAAGATCATTTTATTTCAACATCAAAACAAATCTGTTTCATTTTTCTCTATATGACATCATATTCGCTTGCTTTCCATACTTACTCATATTTATGCACTTTGTATTATTATCAAATATTTGAAAACGCACGTTTTATGTCTAATATGACATCATTTCATATTCTGTTTAATTCTTAAATAATTCATTTCCTTCTCATTTTTCACGTGGAAAATTTTCACTTGAAAATAAATTGTTGATAAAAAATTATTACTCAGAGGTTTATTTTATATTGGCAACGATAAAGTATTAGCAACGGTAAAATAAATTTAACCATTTAAAAAAAAGCTGCAAAACCGGGCCCTTTGGGCCAAACCAACCAACCATTTTAAAATATACGAAAAAATGTCCATTTATTCTGTATGAAAATAATGAAATTTTTAATTTTTAAGAAAAATATTGATATAAAATAAACAAAAACCAGCCTATATTCATTTGAGGGTTATAATCAACTTATATGCAAAGATACAGGATAATTAAATGCTCCATTTTGACGCTGGCTTCAGCCTAACATTTGCACACAATCAGATTTATAATATTATATTAGGATTATTATTATTATTTTGAGATTTCAATGGCAACAGTCTTCCATTTGTTTATTTGGAGTTATAGTTTAGCGATAGTTTTTTTAAAATGAAAAGTGGTCGACGGGATAATGGAGAAGTACCGAAAAAAGAAATGTACACTTGCCCAAACACATCTCAATTCTAAAAACTTCCATTTACATCATATACACTACATCATATCATTATCACTGAATCCAAAAGATAATTGATTATGTCGTGGAATGAAATGTCGCCATCTAGTGATGGAAATAGACATTTCGCCACTTTATCATGAGTCATGCCGACGTTACATAGTATCCATGGTGAGTTCTAAGATATGGAGAAAATGGGAGTTTAAACTTTATGAAACTATTGCAAAGAGTATGGAAATAATGTAATGTTAAGTTACTATAGACCAAAAAGGTGGAATAATAGGTAATTAATGTATCTTTTAGTAAAATTCAATAAAAACTTAAGAACTTGTAAATAAAAGGACAGACAGGGTGCAGCACCCTGCTGAAACAATCTCAGTGAAACTTCTCAGAAAGTTAAAAAAAAAAAAAATGCTACCCACACTGAAAAGGTACAATTAGTTATAGCATAATTTATAATGTAGACAATATGACAAAAAATATAGTTTAATATAAATTTACCCTTGTTAGAGAATCGGATAAATATTTCCTCTGTTGAGTAAAGAAACAAATTTCTTTTCCACATTTCTTATAGCTTCCACTTTCTCCTGTAAATGGTGTCCACCATAAAAGAATTGGAAACTCTCTGGTTCCTTGAGGGATATCTAAAATTAAAATGAGTTAGATATTAGCTAAAAGGTAATTATAAAGAACACATTTCAAAATCATAAAATTTTGCAATGCATGCTATAAATGAGAGTAGTATTAGGTTGTAGATGTATGATTAGTTGAGGAACGATTCTGGCAGTGAAACTAAAGGAACGATTTGAATCTTTCAAAATGAATCGATCCTTTTCTGAATGATTCCTCAGAATTAGTTCAAAATGTATAGGCTCTGAAAAGGACAGATTCCTCAGAATTAGTCAGAAATGTACTGATATTGAAAAGGAGCAAAGAAATTGATCCGAAACAGAATGATTCCAAAAAGAACTGATTCCTCAGAATTAGTCCTTGTTTGTGTAGACTGGCCTGGCTAGTTTTAATAAATTAAAATACACTATTTTATTTTAAAATAGCAGATTTTTATTCAATTAAAGCTGAGTTTTTAGTCAAAAAATTCTGCTAATATGTATGTGAAAAAAAAAAAAAAAAAAAAGAAATAGAAGTGAAGGCCGGGGGTGTTTTCTCTTAAATTTTCTCTTGTATATTACTTAGGCATACTTGTATATATCAGTTAAAATATTGTCTATTATGTAGTTATGTACTTATCACCTGTGACTTAATTACATTACAATTGAAGCTTTTGGTGTTAAATTAATCCCAAAAATTTAAATAATAATAATAATAATAATATAATTTTTAAGAAAAACAAAGTAAATGCTTGTTTAAGTAATAGTGGAAAATATATTTTTTAATCTGGTTAGAAACAGTTTTGAATACTATAAGAAATACATCACTAGGCCATAAAAATAGCATTTTAATCAGTTAATAATAACTGGTTTTTGATCATTTTAATAACTGCATAGTTATGCACTTTCATGTATATTTCGTCGTTTCATACTTTTCCTCATGTAGAATTTCAATTTGAGAATCCTCTTTGTCAAAAGAAATATAAGACCAGCTACGAGCACCCAAATACCACTTTGTTTCTATTAGTTTGGTGTCTTATTTTTCTCTCCTGAAAAAGATGATTCAAAAGATCTCGAAACTCTCATAGATTGCTTTAAATCAACTTACATTGGGGTTTATTACATAGAGAAAAACTTGTTTAAACAAAGAATTTTGCAAAACATTTTTTTTTTTCTTTCTTAAAATTCATATAATAAAGATTTCAGAAAAACATAATGTCCAATAACAATATAACAGTAACAGTAGTGGGTGAGATTAAAATAATTTAACTGTGGTTCGCTCCCTTAATGGTCGTTTAGCGTATGAAAACGGGAAAGAAAAATCATGTGCTACATATAGATTATTGGACATTTTCCAACATTGCGACATATATGTAAAGCTGCATATTTTATGATTGCTTCTGTTTAATAGATTTATGTTAATATTACATTAAATTAGTTTTACAATATATGATTTTTTTGTCATTCACGTAGTAGCTGGAACTCCTAAGAAGTTGTTAGGGAAAAAAAAGATTGTGAATCGGACGATTTTTAAGGGGGCTATAGTAGGAGGCCCAAAAGAGGCTGCTGATAGTTTTGAGCAGGGGCCTCAGATGAATGGTCCTAACTGGAATGTAGAAATGGGAGAATAACTAAATGGAGAAAAGGCCCCAAAAACGAAGATTGGATTTAAAAGGAGGCTAGGTATTAACAATTTAAGGAACAAAAACTTCAAGGGGCACAGTGTGCCTGGATCTTCTCCACAAATTTTTTTTATCATTCATGTAGTAGCTGGAAGTACTAAGAAGTTGTTAGAAAAAAAAAAGCTAGTGAATCGGACAATTCTTAAAGGGACTATATTAATGGGCCCAAAAGGGGCCAGCTGATAGTTTTGAGCAGGGCTCTAAGATGAAGGGTCCTTATTGGAAAGTAGAAATGGGGGAAAATCTAAATGGAGAAAGGGGCCCAAAAATGAAGAGGATCATATAAAAATAAGGCAAGTTATTAACAATTTAGGGCAAAAATCTTAAAGGGGCCCCAGGAGGGCTGGGTCTCAAAAAATAAAAATCCGAGCCTCGGGTGCATCAGGACTTGCCTTGGACTATCCACATCCAAATTTTCAGACTTCTATGTGCGGTAGATTTCGCTAGCCATCACACACAGACACACAACTTTCTTTTTTTAGTATAGATAGCAGTTGTCACTAGCTGGAAATACAAATGAAGGCTTTAAGATGATACTAGTAATGTTAAATTTGATAAATGGAATTAGTCCTGATGAAATCTGAACTGAGGTTAGATCTGAAATAGGGTCTTCATAAATAGGGTCTTTAATCTTACAGTTTGGCGATAGTTTTTTGTTATGAAAAGTGGTTGACGGGATAATAGAGAAGTACTTTTTTTTTCCTCGGAATCTTTCTCTTTTTTTTTTCTCGGAATCTTTCCTTTTTTCCTGGAATTGTTCCTTTTTTTCCTTTGGAAGCATTCTGTTTTTTTTTTTTTAATCGTTCATTTTTTTTCTTCTTGAAATTGCTCCTTTTTTTTTCTTTGGAATCGTTCTTTTTTTTTTTTTCGCTGGAATCGTTCTTTTTTTTTTTTTTTTTTTCTCAGAATCTTTCCTTTTTTTCTCAGAATTGTTGGCTTTTCTTTTTTTTTTGGAATCATTTCTGTATCTTGGAATTGTTCTTTTTTTTTTTTTTTTTTTTGAATTGATCCTTTTTATAGGAATGATTTTAACAGGAACACCTTCAAAGAACTTTTTTCTTTCGGTGAACAATACCGGCTGGAACGATTCCTTAAAGTTTTGCATAAATTTCAAAAACAGGCAGAAAAATATTTAAAAAATCATAATTAAAATTTTTAAAAAGATATCTGAATTTTATTCTTATGCCAATTTGTGAAGGGGCCTCTTTTTTTAAACGATATTTTGCGACAAGATCTTAAATGCACCCCAATATTTGAATGGATCAATTTTTGCATATTTGTTACAGGGATTTCAAAATTCTTTTTAGACACTAGAGGGGATGGGAAAGCCCAAACAAAAAAGTTCTAGGGTTCTGGAAAATTGCAAACACTACCTTGAAAGTTACTAATTTTCTGCTTACACATTGTAGGGACAAACTTGCTAAAAATCTGCATTAATTTTTTGTAGGAAACAAAATTATCTTTTGTTAAACTTTAATATTAATTCAGCAAGTAATAGTTCCCATGTTTTATAAATCAACTAGGGATGAACCGGATATGGATTTTGCCAGATATCTGATATCCGAAGCTCCTTTGCCTGCCAGATACAGATATCCGGCACTAGATAAAATTTTAGTTATGGTGTATGTTTATTTATTTCTTTATATAATGCCATCTCAGAACAATAAATTACAAAGATGTTTCACACATCATTAAAACATTTTAAATATATATATTGAAATATAATTTACAAAAACTATACCTCTTTAAATATATGTATTTTAATAATATTCTATAAATAATGTAATTTAAACATTGAAATATTTTGTTTATTTGTACAATGCTGGCAGAACAGGGGTCGATGCAGGTTTTTTTTCTTGGGGCCCATTTTGTGAAAAGTAAAGGTTATTTTTGTGAAATTGTATTATATTTTGTGAAAAATAACATTTTGTAATGAAAGTCGAAATCTAGCTACTCAAATTCGAACCAAGCGTTTATTAACAAAAACTTTTTTAAATACTTTTGCTGAAGTTTTCCTCTTTGGTGATCTTATTTGTTTACAAATTATACATTTTAAAAGTCAAAGAATAATAAATAAATAATAAATAGTAAGCTTTTATGAAATGGAATTTTGTGAAAGTGCCTATTTTGTTAAAAAGAATTTTGTGAAGGGACCCATTTTATCAAATTGATTTTTGTGAAGGGGCCCATTTTATCAAATTTATTTTTGTGAAGGGGCCCATTTTATTAAATTTATTTTTGTGAAGGGATCCATTTTATTAAATTTATTTTTGTGAAGGAGCCCTAAATAGGCCCCAAATTTTGTCTGGATCGACCCTTGCAGAAGTAAAGAAATTTTAAACGTAACACATTTATTAATATACCTATAATTGTAGAATATTTTCACAAATAAATACATACTTTTTTTTTTTTTAAATTTTAGCATAAAATATGTACTAATATGGTTGAAGAGTTATTTTCTCAAAGCATAGGTTTAGTTGATGCCTTTATTATTATTATTATTATTATTATTTAATACTGTTTAAGTTAAATTACTTTTAGAGATTTATAAATAAAAAGTAAATTACTTTTAATATTAAATATTTATAATTATAATGAAGTTATACTTTTTCTTGTAGTTTTATACAGGTATGAAATAGAATTTCAGGTTATGCATTAAAATTCCTTTATTAAAAACTAGCTGACCCAACCGGCGATCCCCGGGGGTTGTGATAATAACCTTCAATAACTCACGTTTGAATGATTTTTTAAAAAAGAAGCTGCACCAAGGGTGCCAAGAAGGAGATTAATATTCAAAATTGGTTGTATCTGAGGTCCGAGAAATTTTTTTTTTTTTTCAAGGGAAAAAAGGTCAAGGGCTCCGGACTGGGTCCAAAGTTGATTGTAGAAATAAGGCAATAGCTAAATAGAGAAAAAGCCCAAAAACAAAGAAGACTGCATTAAAAGGAGACAAGTTATTATCAATTTAGGAAACAAAAACTTCAATGGGCCCTGTACCGTGCCCCAGGAGTCGAGAGTTTAAACTGTAATGTAGAAATGGGGGAATAACTATATGGAGAAATAGCCTTAAAAACAAAGATTGGATAAAAAGGGGACAAGTTATTAACAATTTAGGGCAAAAAAAGTTAAAGGGTGCCCAGGTCTTGTCCAAAAACTTTTTTGTTCTTTATGTAGTAGCTGGAAATCCTAAGAAGTTGTTAGAAAAAACACAACTAGTGAATTGGACGATTTTTAATGGAGCTATCATAAGGGGCACAAAAGGAGCCAACTGATAGTTTTGAGCAAGGCCTTGAAAGCAAAACATCTTAAAAATGTCCTAGTACTCAGCCCTTAAGATCTTCAATTAGTCAAAATTAAGCATAGGGTATAAATTAATCATTAGAATAAAATTTTAAAGAAATGCTTTAAAAATTGGGCCTTAGGGCCCAACAAAATTATGAGGGTAGTAGCCCAATAAAATTATGAGGGTAGCACATAACTTTAAAGTTACGCATTGAGAGGGTGACACAATTAGGGGGCATGAAAAAAGCATGGCACACAATAACTTCAAAGTTTCCGGACCGACCGGGCCTGAGGGGGCCAGGGTACTAAGTAGAATGTAGAAATGGGGGAATAACTAAATGGAGAAAAAGTCCCAAAAATGAAGAAGATCGGATTAAAAGGGAGCAAGTTATTAACAATTTAGGGAACCAAAAACTTCAACAGGCCCCTGTACTGGGTTCCAGGGTCTTAACTGAAATGTAGAAATGGGAGACTAGCTAAATGGAGAAAAGACCCCAAAAACGAAGAAGACTGGATAAAAAAGATGCAAGCTAATAACAATTGGCACAAAAAAGTAAAGGGGCCCAGATCTCAAAAAATTAAGTCTGAGCCTCAGGTGCATCAGGACCTGTCTTGGAGTATCACCACCCAAATTTTCAGACATCTATGTGCGGTAGATTTCTGTAGCCATCGCACACACACACAGAGCGAAACTTTGTTTTATTAGTAAGATAATAAGTATAAAGTTTTTTTTATCATACAAATTAAAAAACAAAAATAAGTCTGTTTAACTTGTAAGTCAGAAAGAAAATTAATAAAGTCATATTTTATTTTAGAATCTGAAAGCAAAGGTACAATTTTCTAAAAGATATAAACGTAAATTCTTAAATTTATTATAAAGAGTTCAAATATCTATATTAGGAAAGCTGACAATTCTTTAAACTTTTGATAGTTACTACCTTTTACTGATGGATAGGGAACTTACTATGTATATTTCATATTTTGCATTGTAAACAAAAGTCACTTTTATCAAGGACGTTCGAATACAATTTATCATCCTGTCCTATGCATAATACTGATAGAACTTATGTAGTAGAGAGCTGGATATCCGGCAGAGAAGTCGGATATCCGATGGTATTTTGGATGGTTTGGATAGTATTGAAAAATCAGTCGGATATGCAGGATATCGGATATTTTTCGGATATCTGTTGCATCCCTAAAATCGGAACAGATTCTTTACACTCATGCAGTGTTGTTTGGCACGGTTTTCAACCCTGCGCCAAACAAATAATTTAATACAATTGCTAGGTTGCCATTAAAGGAAAAAATCCCCTAAATTTGGCGACTTTTTTCCTTTTTATAACCGATTAAAAAAAAAAAAGACTGTGCGTGAGTGTATGACATCATAGCCTTAAAATCAACTTATATTTATTCTAAATCACTAATTCTGTAGTACAAAACATATTAAAGTCAACAGTCGTGCATTTTGAAAAACTGAATTTTAAACTATGTCTTTAAAGCTAAAATACATTTTCAACAGATACAATAAGAATTGTTTTGTTTAAGAATGTAAAAAACAACTAGTTCATAAGAAAATCGAAATTTGTAACCTTGCACAACATTGTACACCAGATCTTCTTCATCATTATTCGCTAACTGAAAATAGAAATGAAGCAATGTAAAAATTATTTGAAAAACATTATAATAAACAAAACTTCATTAACAACAACAACAAAAAAGAGAATTTATCTTACCGTAAAAAACATCTTAAATAAACAGTAAAGACTAAATATTATGCCCAGAATGCATATCGCAATTTGTGAACGAACTCTACTTTTAAAACGAAATATCGCCATAACAGTGGGCGAAACTGCAGTCTAATCCAAAATTATAAAGTATGATGAAAAGTAATTAATAATTTATCTTTATTTAAAAATGATTTACAATGTAATCTCTGGAAAGTTGTCATGTCTGTGGCTACATCAAGCGAGTTACCCCGGACCGGACCATACCAAACATAAACAATTCTCCTGTTGCCTAAACGTGATTAACAATTCCAATGGAACAGGCAATAATCATGTCGGATAAGGAGAAAAAGTTGGAAATTTCCAAAATAATACATATATTATTTACATAATATACATATTAACATATTGTTAAAGATCATTGGAATAAATAAAAAAGGAGATTAAAAAATGACAGATTTGAAATTGCATTATCTATTTCCAGATAAATTGGCAACAAACATTTTTTGTTTATATTTTGACCGAAAAAAATTAAGCGTTGGTGAAATATATGTGTAATGTAGTTCAGAAACGAAATAAGAAATTGTTTGTCAACGAAAAAAATTATCGAAATTATGGACCGAAAAAGTTCTAATTTCTGCCCATCCTCGCTGGAATTCATCGAAGCTACTACTCGTTTATGGGGCATCTTAAGCATGATTGGTATGTTTATGACAAGACCATGGTTTTCCTCGACATTTATTATAAATGAATGTTCAATTGTAATTTAGCGTAATGCTTTCCTCGCTTAGACTTACACTTAACTGGATATGTTTTTATTTATTGTGGGAGCATCCATTTATTTTGCCCTTCTAAGTTATTACTTTCGATTATTTTATCTACTCTGCACGTCTTTAATTTAAAGCTATGTTTAAGTTGTTACACTTCATAGAAATCTAGTTTTATATAATGTGTTTTGAAAAAAGAAATTCTTTTTAAATTTGTGTAAATTAATATCTTAAATATTACTGTTAAGTGATTATTTTATTTTATTGCTGGTATATTTATTTATAAGTTTGACTTGGTGTATACTTTATCTGAAAGCAGAATTGGAGGTTGGTTGTGATTTTATCAGAGACAAAGTCAGAGGTGGAAATGATGTTTGCAATCTGAGAGCAAGAATTGGGCCCAGTAACAGAATTTACTGTTTCAATGATTAACACAGAAAATTAAAGTTTTGCTCTCGATCAGAGCTGTAGAGACAGAGTTAGGCCAATTTTGGTGCAAAATAGTCGGAGTTGGAGTCGCTAAAAAACATGCAGACTCAGATTCCAGCTTTTTGTTGGACAGTATGAAATGAATCTAAACCAGTTATATATATAATTTTAAATTTATAAACTGAATTGTTAATTTTATTTTTGGACTATATATACCAGGCTGATCAGTTTAAATATGCCCAATAAATATTAAATATACTGCCTCGTGTACAGCAGAGATGAAAACCGTTTTCATTGAAACCTCTAATAGATATATTTTTTTTTTCATGTACAGTCCTTTCCCTCAGATTTTTTGAGTTTGTGGAACCAGAGGTAATGCAAAAATTGTAAATTTCTGCTATTATTAGAGCTTACGGTCGAAAATACGTGAAATTGTAATTTTTTTCTTGAGTCCATGGCAACCAAAATAAGGATGAAATGGTGAAATTTCTGATATCTTTCTCCTTTTGATTTTGTGATTTTTCAGATCTGCAGGACCTGAAATAAATAAAGCCAAAATTGTAAAATTAAGGCAGGAAACGTAAATGTTCACTCTTTTCTTTCAAATCTGCAGAACCTGTAGTATTTCTGAAATAGTAAAAAATTCATCTATATTTTACATCTTTTCCATTAAAATTTTTTGGATCTAGTGGATGCGAAATAATTCCAAAATTGTAATAGTTTCGTCTTTTCTTTTCCGAGTCTATGGGATCCGAAATAGTAAAATTTCTATTTTGTTTTCTACTTTAGATTTCGATGTTGAATTTTTCAGATCCTGAAGACTTGAAATTCTAAAATTAAATAATGTAGAAAATATAAAATTTTTGCCTTTTTTTTCGAAGCCCTGAAAACAGATTTAATGCTGAACCTGAAATAATAAAATTTTTGCTTTTATTTTTCTTGTGTTCCCTTATAATTTTTCGAAACCTTAAGATCCCAAATGATGCCTAAATTGTAAAATTTTTGTATAATATTTTTGAGATCTGTGGGAACTGATATAGAACCAAATTTAAACATTCTTGGCCCCCCCCCTCCCCTCCATGAGTCTAAAGGATCCAAAATAATGCTGAATTTGTAAAATTTTCACTTCTCTTTTTTTCCTTTCCCTAGAATTTTTTGAATCCATAAGACCTGAAGTAAAGCCGAAATGGTATTTTTTCCCATAAGATTTTTCAGTCCAAAGTTACGTCAAAATTGCGTCTCCATCTTTAAAAAATTTGTAGTTGTTTAGAACTGACCTGTGGGTAAAATTTATGTTCTGGGACAGCAATGTGTCAATAAGGTACACTGTTGCCAGTTGGGTATTTCTTTTTATTCAGATTGCTTGATTATTACCACTTTAAATTTTAAAATAGCAGCAGAGTTTCCCCCAGATGGTTTCAGAAGGGTGCTGCACCCTGCCTGCCCTTTGGTTTACAAAATAGCACCCTTCTTGCCCCTTATAAAATAATTAGCACCCTTCTTGCCCCTTCCAGCAAAATAATCAGCACCCTTCTTGCCCCTCAGTAAAAAAAGTGCCCTTTCTCCTTTTTGCATTAAAAAAATTTACTTTCATAGTAAAAACTGACTCAATGTTGCCTTACAAAGAGTGCCCAGACTTTTAAATATCAAAAGTGGCTTTAAAAACCAAAAGAATACCTTTAACAATTAAAAAAAAGTGCCCTTAAGAATTAAAAAAGTGCCCCTTTTTTTCACCAGCAGCACTCTGCTCCTTTTTTAACCTGGGGGAAACTCTGATACAGTACAAAGTCCAAAATCCGGAATGCTCCGGACTTCAGCGATTTCGGATTTTTCCGAATTTTGGATCATTTGCAGTTTGCATTTGCAGTTAAATATTTTAAAAAATGAATATATTTTTTAAAAATGTAAAAAAATAATAATAATCTACACCCCACCCCCGTTTATTTTACTGAAATAAGGTAATAATAAAGCAAATATTTCAATAGAGGAATATATATATATTTTTTTTTTAACTATCACAATTTCAGGAAATTTTACTTACAAAACGTAATTTTTCTGTTAGGTAATTGAACATGTCTGTTATTTTACGCTGCTTTATCAATTATAAATCATTAAAATTTATCTTTAAAAATATTTTTCCTTTATTTTTTTCATGCAAAAATAGAAGAAAACAGAAGCTTTGACTCACGTCATCATTCCTAATCCGCTTAACAAGCCTAGCCTAATAATAAAAAAAAAAAATCTGTGCATGGTTTCTTTCTGCATAACGAAACATGGTATCTACTGAAAGCTAACGATCTCATTCGGATAACTTTCGACTTCGGAAGTTACGGACTAAAATAAACAAAACAAACAGCCAGATAATTCAATCCTTTCTTTTTCTTTTCAGTTACTCTAGTGGCCTTTTTTGTGTGGTGCTCCGATTTTGGAATAAATTATCATATTTTGATAAAATTTGGAAAAACAGCCTAATTTGCTATTATTGCAACTTGCTGTAAATTTGAACATAATTCGTCTAATAACGACGGAGATATTTTTTTATTTTTTATGCTAAGGAAAACGTTTTTTTCATTCTTTTCTTTTAATTACTTTTTTCTGTTTTCCGAAGTCGCCAATAAAGATTATCAGACATCTATATCACGGCTTCAATTTATTGAATAAATTGATGCAATTTTCGGAGATTGGTGGGGAGGGGAGGGCGTTGAGTAAGGAATGATCGAATAAAAGCGTAAAGATATCAAATTGGAAAATATATGAAGACAAATATAACAGAAGCGGGAAAAACGATTCAGTCCAAGGCATATATATATATATATATATATATATAAAAAAAAAAAAAGAAAAAAAGAAATATTTAAAAAAAAAAAGCTAGTTTCCAAAATGTCCGGATTTTGGAGAATTCCGAATTTCGGGATTTGAGACTTTGTACTGTAGTAGTAATACATATTTTTTATTTAATGACAAATTAAATAAGGCGAAGGCGACTATTACTATTTCAAAACAAGTAGCTAGCAATCAAGCAATTTGAATAAAAGGAGTCTGTTTCTTTAAAATTTCAGGAGTTGGACTCTGTTAGTTTTCTCACAGCCCTACTGCAGATTGAGTCCATTTGCAGCAAATCAACATTTATCTGTAATCTAACAATGCCAGACTGAGCCTATTATCATTTTAAAAAAAAACAGTAGATCCCAGGAAATAGGCAAAATTTTCTTTGCAAAGAAAAAAAAAAAAAAGATGCAATAAATATAATTAGATGTAGGGGGACTTTCTGAAAATCTTACCAGCCAGTAACATCACTGTTGCCAGTTGGATGTTTTTATTGTTTTGTTTTTAACACTTTCCAACCTAGTTAAAAAGTGTTTATGACTTCAGTTTGTCTGTCCGTGCTCTAACTCCCGTAAATATGCTCGGATTGCCTTGCAATTTTTATATGTTATTGTCGTTATCTATAGCACGTTCCCTATTTCAACTGAAGTGTGTAGCACTTATAGTTTTTTTACAGGGACACTCAAAAGAATTCCGTTACATTACGGTCTATGGGGAAAAATCATTTGCGGTTTATTTTAATGATCTTACACAATTTCAAACACTTTGTAATTGATATATATCACTAAGGTGTATTACAAAAAGCTTAATATGGAATAGGTTGTGCATAGCACTTATAGTTAATTTACAGGGACAGTTAAAAGAATTCCGTTACATTAAGTCTATGGAGAAAAATCATCTGCGGTTTATGTAAATAATGTTTCACTATTTTAAACACATTGAAATTTATATATATATCAGTAAGGTGCATTACAAGAGGCTTACTACAGAATATTGTGTGTATATAGTAGTCATCGTTCATTTACAGGGACACACAAAAGAATTCTCTACTGTCTGTTAACAATAATTCCTGGAAGTGAGTTTTAAGTTACTGAACGCGATTTTAAAGTTACTGAACGAGATTTTAAAATTAACTCACTTTTTGTTTATTACGAGGTGTATATAAATTCTGTAGATTCTATACAGGGAAGCACAAAAGTTCGTGAACACATTTCCGTTTATTGACAGAAACTCCAGAAGGAGAATTTTAAACTGGGCTACGCATTTCTTAACTGAACTAAAATTTAGCATCCTATGTAGTATATATACAAATCTATAGATCCTATATAGGCCTGAATAAAAGTATTTGGATATTTTTCCAAATATTGTATACGTTGGAAATTCCTGAAATTATGTTTTTAAATATGTTATGCGTTTTCCAAATTGTTTACTTAAATGTTATCTTTCAGCTTATTAAACGGTATGATTTGTAAAATTATTTTGGAAGCGTTGGAAAGTGTTACATAATCTATGCTTGACGCATGATTTTTCGTTCTTGTTTCTTTTTATTCAGAATGCTACTACTATTTTCAAATTGTATACTTGCCTTATATAATCTCTCTCTGAATAAAGAAGGTTATCTGAAAAAAGTTATAACATTCTGAATAAAACACTTGACCAACTAGCACACAGTGCATGATATTATACATATAGCCAAAAAATGTTATGACAAAATTTACACAACTGCAAAAATAATTCATTACTACAGTACATTAACATAGTAGCATTTTTATATATAAAATTTTTGTGTGAAATTAATAAAGATATACAACTGAGGAATGTTTAATATTTTATATAGGATAGTTCTTAATGCCATGTTTACAGTACAGTGATTAGGAAAAACATGAAATATGGCCAATAAATAAAAAGGTACTTTTATGTAAACTGGGTGCAAATCTCGCAATTAGCAACTTTAATTTTTTGCGTGTAATTAGAAACAATGACAAAATAAAATGTTTTGGTTTATGGTAATATTTTGCATTTTAAATTAAATGAGTTAAAGACGTGTATTTTATTTTAAACACTATGTATTTTAAATTAAATGAGTAAAAGACATGTATTTCTAACATAATATATTACTTACCCATCATATGTAGTATAGGGTAAGTCTTGTAATCGTTTTGAAAATCGAAAAAAAAAATTTGACGGATTTACACGTTTCAGACACTAGAGATTCCGAAAAACATATTTTTAGAAAAAAAAATTTGCCGTCCGTCTGTGTGTCTGTAAACGCTCTATCTCCCGAACAAATTGAGATAGGGACTTGAAATTTGATATGTACTTAGTATGTAATAATGGGGAGAAGCTTATTGAATTTCAGTAACCTCGATTAACCGGAACTATTTTTTTCGGACTCTCGAAATATTCGTTCTGATAAAAGGTATATAAAAATTTTCGAAATTGTTTATTTTAAGGAGTGAATTTTAAAGACCATAAAAAAACATAAATTTTGCATAAAGCATGAAGTTGATCGGATAATGAGTTGCCGAGATATTTGAAATCCTATTTCCACACTCTTCGATTTTTCATGACGCTGTATTTCATCCAAATTTCAATTCAAAGATATATTTTAATTGGAAAAAAGACGCTTAATCCGATGCAGTAAACCGTTAGTTAATATGATTATCAATTTTGGAGTTATAAGGATGTTTCTTTTACGCAATTCATTAATAAAACATTTAAAGTTTATGACGTCATCAAGCTATGATTTTATTCGAATTGCAATGCATTTTATAAGTAGTTTACACATTTTTTATTTTAATATTTTACATTATGCATATCCATGATGGGTAAGTATTACGGTGGGCCCCAACGACTAGCTTTAAGAGAAAGTTATGTATTTTAAATAAGAGTTAAAGGTTTATATTTTAAATGAAGTGAATGCAATATGAATGGTGGCGATGGAAACAATACTTGGCAATTTATCACTTGCACCCGGCTAACATTCAGTTAACAACCGGCTACATACAAATAAAAATAATCTTTTTTTCTTTAAAAACTTTATTTAAAAATCCAATTCTTCTTTCCCCTCGATAATTATTACAAAATACCTGCAAGTTTTCTTGTAAATTTAACTAAAATATAGTCATTGACTCAGAGCCGTCCTTAGGGGTGTACGACAGGTGCGGCCGCACAGGGCCTCGCGCCTAAAGAGGCCTCGCACCCGGACGCAAAATATGTTTTCTTTAATAAAAGGAAGAAGGTATAATAGAAAATCTTTAATATAAATTTATGATTTTAGTTAAGAAAAGATAGTGATCTTGACATAAAATATAGCCTATGTTGGAAGAGGGACTTTCACCATTAATTTGCCACCATTACTTTTGAAATTGGTTTAGTAGTTCCAGAAATTATCCCTACAAACACACAAACAAACGCTACTTCTTTATAGTAGCTAGGGGATCGAACCCGGCTCCCCGGGTTACAGTACATAGGTGAAAACCATTCTTTTTTTGTTGATAGTATAGATAAGATTATGTTAAGAATCTGGAAGGAAAGGGCCTCGCAAAATCCTTGCACCGGGCCTCGTTTTAAGTCGTCCTCGCTAAGGACGGCTCTGCATTGACTTTTAGTTCATGTTCAGTTAAATCAGTAGGATCATAAGTTGCAACGTCTTTTGGACTGTCTAAAGTGTCAGATCATCATGAACTGAATAATTATCTTCTGTATCTTAACTTTATAGTAAATTTGTAAACATCTTTTCTTGACAGAAAACATGGTTTATTTTTTGCTTTTTAGGGGGTTTCAAGATCAAGACTTTTGATAACAGGATCAAAGATGCCGATTTACAATGATCAAAAGGGCCTCATATGCCCGTGTGGAATATTTTGTTCTATAACTGCTGTTTTTATAGTTGAAATACATTGCCAATTTTACATATGAATAGATGTTTGTTGTTTTATTGCTCTGGTATGTTATCAAAATTTTAACTTATTCCCTGTTTATATAAGAACCTCCCAGCAAAAAAAAAAATTACAAATCAAGAACAAAAACAAACGGTACTTCTCTATTATCTGGCCAAACACTTTTCATAACAAAAACTATCGCCAAATAAATGGGAGAACATTGCCATTGGAATATCAAAATAAATAAATAAAATATAAGAATTTAAGGCCACAATTGTTATTTTAATTAATGAAATAACTTATAAATCAGTAAAACATAATGAAAAATACATGCAAATGTCGAATTAAAAATCACTTGATGACATAACAAACACGTATAATGCTTCTGACATCAAGTAAATGGGACTGCATTTTCGGCATTTAATCTACCAGTTTGGCGATAGTTTTTTGTTATGAAAAGTGGTTGACGGGATAATAGAGAAGTAGCAAACAAACTTAATTTTTTCATTTGAAGAGATATAAACAAAATGAAAGAAAACAGTGTGTCAAAGGTGTGTTTCACGGAAAGTACAATGGTGAGTAAAAGATAATGCTACTAAAATTATAGAAGTTTGGAAAATTTAGACTGATCAAAGGTACCTCATGGTCAAATGTGCCCTACTCTCCCCTATTTGTAAAAAAATCTAGTGAATTTGAAATTATTGTTATATTCCTGTTTATCTATTGTCAACACGATCCTTTATATGCACAAAACCTTTAAAATAGATTCTTTTCTACCTGTTTTGTAATAGGTCAGATTTTAATATTAAATGATTTAATTTGTGAAAGGTCTATTTTTCTAAGACAAACTTGTGTAGGGTCCTGTTTTAAGATAAAAAAATTGTGAAGGGTCCTTAAAAAGACCCAAAATTTTCCCTAAACAGATCCCTGACAAGGATAGTATGAGTTCATAATACACTGTTTTTAATTGTATTTATACTTTCTGCTTTTTTCTTTTAAAGTCATACTTCTTTTTTTATCAACAGTTATGTGGGGAGTTGGTGTTGATTTGGCCATTCACAAGCACAGTTTAGGAGCATATACACTGTAAGTTTATTTTCATATTTCATTGTATTTAATTTGTTAATTCTTGATTATGATCTTTTTCAGCATTTGAAAAACGTCTTTTTAAAAGCTGCAGTAAAATTTATATTTCCTAAAAATTTAAATGTTTTGTTATATTATTAGCAGTGTTATCAATTTAGAGGAATATTTTTTAAATATCTACCAGAATTTCAGAATAGTAATCTTTGTAATATTTAGATATTCAGTGATTAAATAAATTGAACATTACTGTACAAATACAGAAATTCTGGTATACATTTTGAATAGGAAAATTCCTTTAAACTGACAACACTGGCTGTTAGAATAATTGGAGGTTTTAATTGAATCTAGTACTTTTGATAATTGGGATAGCCGTTTAATCTAGACAGATCATGTAGACCCTATGTGTCCCATTTAACCAGAATCTACAGTATTTACTTTATATAATATAGCTAGATAATAGGTTCTTTGGTGATTCTAGCTGCTTTGTGACAGGTCTGATTTCATTTTAAAATGATTAAATTTGTAAAAAGTCTATTTTTCAGGTGAAAAAGTTTTGTGAAAAATCCCTTAATAAAGAGACCTGATAAAAACACTTGTGACAGGTCCTTTTTTAAGATTAAAACTTTTGTGAAAAGTCCTATTTTAAGATTAAAAAAAAATGTGGAAGGATCCTAATTCTTAAACAGATCCCTGGCTATTGTGAAAGAATGTACAGAAACAAAACAAAACTAATTAGTGTCATAATGTACAGCATAACAAGAACTACTCCATTGAGAAATTGAACGAATGTTTTCTATTTTTGGACTTGTACACAGTAAATAAATAAAAAAATAGTTAGAAAAGAGATAGAAAAGACAGCAAAACTTTTCTTAAATATTCGAAGCTGTAAATGGTGATAATGCTCTGTGAGTGAGTAATAATATTGATATTTAGTATTTACAGAAGTTAATGTGGAATGCAGATATGAGTGGTTATTATTATGAATATATCAGGTTGTAACAAAAGTTTTCTGTCAAAAAAAGTCCTTAATATAAAGTTAGAAAAAAAAACAAGAAAGCAGTACTTTAGTGTGGGTAGTAATCACCACCCAAATCTATGATTTTCTGCCAACGTTTTGGTAGTTTTTCATGTTATTTTAAAGATGGTGCTAACTTAATTAAAATAAAAGTCAGCTTTCAATGTAAGCAGAGCAAGTTACGCAAGTGATAAACTTTAGCTGATTATTTTAGCTTTCATGATCTGTGAATCAATTATGAATCAAAGTTTGTTTTTCATGTAAAGAAAGACTTATATAATTGCCGAAACGTCAGTTGAGGCTTACTGTGGAGACCCGAAAAGTTTTTGGATTCTGTCTGTCTGTCTGTCTGTTCTGCGATAACTGCCGTAAAAATGATCCGATTAGTTTGATTTTTGGTAGGTATGTTGGTGAGATACCCGGAATTAGTTGTATAGTTTTTAGTTACATTTGGTTCATTCGTTCGGAAAATATAGAACATTTCTTTTTTTATCATAATGCTTTCCTATGGGAATTCAGACGATTTTGAAATTTTTCAGTCGTTGAAAATAAAATGGCACATTTGATTAATCTATTTAAACGGTAAGTTATGAAGGCTAAAATTTATCAAGTCAGGTGTTAAATTATTCAAATTAATTTGAAATTTTGTTTATACATTCGTCAGATTTTTAAAATTAGGTGTATAATTTTTGGTGCAAATTTATACATCTGTTCTAATAATATAATACATTTTATTTTATCATTTTTTGCAAATTTTAAAATGCATTTATTTTTATTTTCCTCTTTAATTTAACCGTAACCTAGCAACGATATTTCAAAGAATATCAAAATAATAAAATTCAAATAACTCAGGCTATTTTGCTATAATATTTTATTCGCAAAATAAAATATTTTTGGGTGATTTTAATATTTTATTGAAATAAATGAGAATTTATTTTGATACAAGTAACAAGTTACCTTTTAATTACTATAGAATGATAACCGAAACATTTTTACATGAGATATTCATTTTCTGGAAGAGATGTGGATTTTTCGTGGTTGAAAATTAGTATTATTTTTAAAATAAGATATAATATCTCGTACAACGAGATGGTTAATCTAAAGAAAGTAGCGTAGTAAAACGCATTCATACAGCCTGAAATAGCACAATTACTGGAAACTGAGATCATAAAAAGTTATCGCAAAAACACTTTATAGCGCCAAATCACGGTTGCTATTTAGTGAATTGACAGTGACATGATTATGAATGATTACCCAATAGGTTTAAAAGTTTCCAAATAAGCCTATTTTGGGGAGATTTTAGTATGCTATTGCCATCGAGTTAGATCATTATGTACTAAGGTAAAATAAATATTATAGAATGACCATCAAAACTGTTTTTCCGAAACAAAAATTGTAATAACACTAGATTTCTGAAATAGATATAAGTGAAATATAGTAGATTCAGTTTACATTTACATAAGTTGATTTTGTACACGAGATATTATTCAACTTATCTATCAGATGCGAGTGCTTCATGGTTCGCAGGTAAGTAAATATTGTTATTTAGGTATTACAGTGGGTGATCGGTTAACGAACTTAATCCGTTCCAAAACAATGTTCACTAACCGAATTGTTCGTTAACCGATCATTGATTTAGTATAGACTTGTATGGGGATACAATTCGTTCTTAAAAGCTAATAATACATAAAAAATAATATAAATGTTCCCTAAATTTATTTAAATGTAATAATAATAAAACATACATTACATACATACAGTCTAGCTCTTCCTTCAATCATGCTTTTTTTTTTTTAGTTTGTGGAGTATTAAATATTTGACAAAAGCTTTTTCTTTCTAGCGTTTTCAATCTTTCCATTTTAATATGGTTAATATACGTCCGTATTTAATATGGCTGGATCGCAGTTTCATGGCTCTTCCCGTGTCGTGCCGTACTTAAAAAAAATAAATGGCATGCCCTTTGTATAAACTTTTAGGGTCACATTTATTGACTACAGCATTAAATCATACAAGTTTATCACTTTGACATATCAAAAACTCCATTAGTTCTCTAAAAGATCGGGTTTACTCCAGAGCCCGATAAAGCTCAAGTGGAGTCTAGAGCCTGTTAATAATTTAGGAACTAAATTTTTTTTATAATAATTAACTTCCAATTAAAATAAATTCTTTAAAAACGGCACAAAATATAAAAAGTAATATTTTTGTACAGTTCATTCTAGTTTGAGGGCCCTAAAATGTAGGGCCCGAACCATCAGTAGCCCCTTAATTAATTAGGCCATAAGTATACAACTGTTAAAAGGGTTTCTAAGCCGATAATAGTAGATGAAATTAAATGCAGCTCTGCAAATCTGAAACACAGCATTGTTCCTCCTTCGCTTTATTTTGTGAGTTGTTCGTTATCCGAACATAAAAATCTCTCGCGAAAGTGTTCGTTAACCGATCACCCACTGTACATGAAATTATTTTCGAAATTTTTGCTTTTCATAATAAAACCATTGTGTAGAACGAAATCCAATATGTACTAGAATCAGTCACACAAACAATAGGAAACCACGAATATAAATTTAATAAGATTACGAGGGGTTCAGGGGGGCAGAGCCCCCCCCCCCCCTCCCCGAAGAAATGTATTTTTTTTACCTAAAAAATAAAATAAGAAGTTCATAAGGTTGTCAGAATATTATTGCATAAACCGTGTTTAATTTAATGTTTCTAATTTCTGAAACCTTCGAATTATTTTATATGCGTATAAATATACATGTAATAATTTTAAAAATTTAATTTGCATATTGTAAGATGTTAAATATTATGAGAAATGAGATTAAAAAACATTGACTTTCAGAGCTGACGTTGAGGCTCTTGATCTGTAGATTTACTAGTGTAGATATATGTTAGCCAAAGTAAAAACAAAATAAGTTCATTGAAGACGGGTTTCTATTAAAAGTTCACACTCACAATACTTGTACATTTCAGCTTGAAGATTAATTACTTGTAGACATTCGTTGAAATGGAAGTAAAACTGTTCAATAATAACACCAGATATATCCAAGATAACATAGCTTAAACATTTGTATTGAGCTGCACTGAATTTACTGAAATACTTGTTAACCTCTTTCTGTAACATAATGTAACGAAACTATCCACGAATGCAAATTTATTTTAACATAAAATACAGGTTTTCTCCACAACGATACCATTAACGAGCATTGCCGATGACTTGATTAATTCCCTAATTAATCCATTTCAAGTATACTAACATATGCTATCAGCTTCTATTTATATTAAAATGATATCGGCATGAACCAGGAAACACTCCCTTTCGTGAACTTTCCACAGAAATTTGCATGCATGTGCCTTGTTTCATTTGATCTTACGATCATCCAATCCTAATGATTGTGTGTGCAGCCATCTAGTGTGTGAACAATACACTATGCCACTTGTTTAAGTACAATACGCGTTAGCGATAAAGTTATGTGTGTTTCCGTTTTACTCCATTTAATAGGAGAAAGATTAAAAAGCATTTCACTCATGAATAGTTAAAACCAATTTGAAAAGTAAAAGATTAAAAGGTAAGTAAACATGATGAATTTGAAAATAAAACTTATATATTTATATATTTTACAAAATTAATAAAGATGAATGTATAATATCTATTGATGAATATGTTGAATGCTAGGTGTATATATGTGATGATGAATGTGTAGTCTAATGAAATACTTTAATAAAAGTATTTAAATAAGTATGTGGCTTGAGTCAATGAGACTAACATATATTGGAGACATGTGTTTCCTAATACAGTAAAACCTCCATAACGGACACTCCCGAATAGCGGACACCTCTATTTAACGGACGGTTTTCCAATCCCCACTCCCAAAACCTAAGTTTTTGTATGCTTAACCTATGAATAACGGACATTCCGAATAGCGGACAGTAATTTTGGCGATAAAGGATGAAAAATTATTTTTTAACGAGAAAGAAAATGGAAAAAAAAAATAAAAAGCCTCTAAATTTATCCGAGCAATGTGTCACAAATTCTGTGATCACAGATAAATGTAAGGGGTAGGCTGTGGAAAATCCCCCCCCCTCCCACGTCCGAGAAAAAAAAAACGTCCCTCCTTGAAAGATTTAGGATTTTCTGCGGATTAATGTCTAGAAGTACAAATTTCTTGATCCCCAGAATTCCATAATACATACATCATTTTCTCTTTCGTTTTAAACGCACGTAAGATAAAATTGGCATGAAACTTCAGGATAGATAATATGCTGACTAGTATTTTTGTTTCATTTTACCCAAGCTCAATCAATTTTTCACATAATCTTATACAGTGTCAAGAAACAAAGAAAAAACAAAAAAGGAACATTCTTTTATTTTAGTCGGGCTCGATAATTTCAAAATAACGTAAATTTCAAAAAGTAATTAACTGGATTAAGTAACATAAAAGAGAAAAATCAGAGACGTTACATGGCGCCATATGATCTGAGCAAAAGAAAAATTATCACTGAAAACCTAACATCGATTTTATTTATTTATTTAACTCTTTTATAAAACAAAGAAAAGAGTTACTCTATTATTTTTTATTTGGGGGGGGGGGATTGTGTACTTAATTTTTGGGTGCGCGAATAATTAAAGGCGTCAAGAATGCGACAAGGGCAGGAAAAAAAACTATTCCGCAATGTCGATTACTGTTTGATTCTTGTTTGTGATTAATGTTTCGAGAATGGCCTCAAAAAGGAAACGATTAACTTTAAAAGAAAAATTTGAAATTGTAAGTGTATCTGAGAAAGATAAATTGAGTTTACGTATACTTGTTTAACGTTTTAAAATAGGTAAAACACAGGTGGGTGAGATTTTACGAAATAAAGAAGAAATAAGAAATTTGTGGATTACTAACTCTAACGAGAATACCAAAAATGTGAAATTGAGGAAAATTAATTCCATTGAAATTGATTCTATAATTCTGAATTGATTTACTTCACTTCGTTTAAAAGATATTCCTATCAGCGGGCCTTTGATTCAGGAAAAGGCTTTAGAAGTCGCTAAAGAACTCGGATTACATGATTTTAAGGCTTCCAGTGGATGGCTGGAAAAGTTCCGATCTCGGCACAAAATCTCTTTCAAAACAATATGTGGAGAAGCAAAATCTATCTTAAAGAAGTGAAGGATTGGCATGAACGATTGCAATCAATTTGTAAAGGTTATGAGGAGAGAAACATTTTTAATGTCGATGAAACCGGACTCTTTTTCAGAATTTCCCCGAATAAGACTTTGTGTTTTAAAAAGGATGACTGTATCGGCTGGAACAATGTCAAAAGAGCGACTCACTATTTTATTATGTTGCAATGTGTTAGGAGAATTTGAAATCCCTCTTATCATGGGAAAATCTCTGAAACCCAGGTGTTTCCCAAAGAACATTCAATTAAATAAGTTTGGTATTGTGTGGAGAGCGAATAAGAAAGCGTGGATGACCGGTACTTTAATAATCGAATGGTTAACTTCCTTTGATAATAGGATGAAAAAGCAATGTTTTTGGACAATGAAAGTTCTCATCCAAAACATTTGAAATTCGACAATGTTGAAATTGTGTTTTTTCCCCCAAACACAACTTCAGTATGCCAGCCCCTTGTTCAAGGCATAATACACAACTTTAAAGCCTGGTACAGAAAGTCTTTATTACGCCCCATTCTTTCAAAGTTATAGTCTATGAATACACTTCAGAAGTGCCTAAAATTAGTTAATGCCCTCGATGCTATCATTTGGATTTCCTCAGATGTAAAAAACATAAAACCGGAAAGCGTACGACATCGTTCCAGAAAAACAGGCTTCATATTAAAAGAAAATGAAGCACCCATTTCTGACACAAATGAATAATTAAGCGAAATAAGTGAATTAATAAAATGTATCAGAAGTCAAGAAACTGCCGAAATTTTCATTAAAATTGATGTTACCTACTGAAGAGACGATTCAGTTGATGTATGCGATTATATTCCTTCAGAATTTTCGACAAAAACTGACTCTATTAGGGATGATGAAACAGATACTGAAACTGGAGATGTTTCTTGCAACATCGAGAATTTCCAAGAAGCAGCAAAATACAGTGAGCTGTTACACATTTTTTTTTTGTAAAAAAAGATGATTCAGAAGGATTAAAACTACTGACAGAGTTAAAACTTCACATTGAAAAACAAATTACATGTAATCGCAAACAAAAGCAAACTTTTGTAACAGATTTTTTTCGTAAGAATGTAATAAACAGTGGATAAAGGTATACACAATTTTATTTCAGTTTTATTGCTTAAAAATAATTTTAATTTCTGATTAAACATATACTAGAGGTTTTAGTACATATCAAAGTCAATAATGAAACATTAAGCATTTCTTAGCAATTTTTGAATCGCTGAGGTTTTCCCAATAACGGACACCTCCAAATAGCGGACAGTTTCCGCGCTCCCGAGGTGTCCGTTATTTAGAGGTTTTACTGTATTTCAAACCCTTTGAGCCAGAAACTTGGAGGCCATGAGTCCAAAAACAGATCGACCTCATTTCGGATGTCCTGTGCAGAGTTAAAGATAGCACCAGCAAGATGTAGCTGCAGGTATGAAAAAAGTAGAAGTCCGAGGGAGCAATGTC
The DNA here is from genome assembly GCA_963931845.1 of Maratus michaelseni. NCBI lineage: Eukaryota > Metazoa > Arthropoda > Arachnida > Araneae > Salticidae > Maratus > Maratus michaelseni. The sequence continues at coordinate 144,155,582 of OZ007598.1, forward strand.
AGGGCTATATGGTGGGTTGGCGAAAGATCCCATTTGAGTCCGTACAGAGTCCAGCCGGTAACTGCAGACATATGTGGTCTAGCATTATTTTGATGAAACATTACCTTGTGCCGGAACTCGTTTTGACATTTTGCCTTGATAGCAGTGTCAACACGGACTAGCATCTCGCTGTACACCTTACTGTCCATGTCCATACCTTTTCCAGATACTCTTGTAGATAATACTGTGACAATACCACCAGATACAAAGAATTATCTTTTCGTTAGTCAAATTGTACTCAGCGACGCTGCCAACAGGCTCACTGGGTGCAGACTAACCTCCTTTTCAGCTTGTGTTATTGAAGTAAATCTACTTTTCGTCACAAGTGACGATCTGATCCAGAATTTTGTCCTTGTGTTGATATTCGAGCAGATTATTGCAAGCTCGAACATGTCTGTTCTTATCTGCTTGAGTCAGCTCATGTGGCACCCAGCAATTGAGCTTGTACGTCAAGTTTATGTGATGCATAGCACGACTAATGGACTTGGCTCTAACTCTTTACCTAGCTCTCGAGTGGTTGCATACTGATCTTCTTCCACAAGTTCAAGTAGGTGGGTCTCACCAACATCAATAGACCGGGCAGAGCGATCTGCTTCTTGAATGTCATAGTTCTTGTTTTTGAACTTTCGGTACCAAACCTTCATCGTGTCATATGATACAACAGTAGTACCTAAAGCTGTACACATGATTCGGTGACATTCTGTAGCTGACTTTTTGCAACGTATCTGGAAGTAAATGATGGTTCTAATCTGGTAGCGTGATTGTTCCATTTCAGACATCTTGTACTTAATGATAACAATATTTTTTTACAAATTTCACAACACAGTGTTTTAAAACAAGTCTCTTTTTTTCAAATGCCAAAAAATCGTTTGACAAAATATGAGCAAACATGTCAATGCAAACTGTTTGCACAGACGATATTAGCTGTGGTGGGAAACTTTTGTTACAACACGATATTTATTCTGTGTCTATGTATGAACTTTCAAATGTAGTTAATTATCGTGACCTACATGTGTGTAAGTTTAAATTTATGCAATTTCAGTAATTTTACAATCTACAAGTGCAAAAAGAGCTGCTAATGATATTCTTTGATTTGTTATTTATGCTACCAACTAATGAACATGTTTATTTGCAGTTTTTATTATTTCTGTTATTACTAATTACAAATTCATTAATTAAATAAAAAATGCAGATTATGCTCCTTAATATTGTCTAATTAGAGGTTTAATTGTTTAGGAAATCAATAATGTTTGGTTGTTATTTAATATCTTAATGCAGGAAAAATCCCATAAAAATCTGATTTTAATTTAATTTATTTATTTAATTTTTTTACAGTCTAGTTTAAAGTATGTTTAGCTTTTCAGTTATCATATTTTCATGCACATTTTGAAGGTAATTTTACTTATTGTAAATTTTTATCTCATTTTAGGTTTATAGCTATAATGCTTACAGTTTTAGAAACATCTTTCGCAATCAATATATTTTTGGACTTCTTAATAAAGTAAGCTAACTAGCTTTTCAGTTTTCTTTTTGTTGTTGAGATTAATTATTTGAAGTTATTATATTTAATATTCATAATATTCAGAAACGTACACTTGCTGGAAGGTCAATTTTTATGTCTAATCTAAATTCCTTTAAATTAACTTGCATTTATACATTAGAAGAAATCTGAATTTATTTTAATTGATAACAGAATGTAATCTTTTGTATCTTTTTCAGAGATGAAAAAAACATCTGTTTTCAGTTCTGGCAACACATTCAGTGGCTGGATTTGTGGAAGAAGACAATTTTATATTTATTTTTGTGTGTTTTTTGTTTTATAAAGCCTGCAGAAATGTGGTTAGCTACTATAGGAGGTATTTAAAAATGATTTTAGCATTACTTGCAGCTTTTAAATATGTTAATACATTATGTTCCGTTTTGTGATTCGTTTTCTTAAATTTTACTAATATATTGATCTATTTTTATTCATTTCTTTCATTAAATGTGTGTGTGACATTTGATTTCAAAAGCCTCACTGTTAATGTTGATACTTTTTAATTATGCGATTTTTAATTTCTATAAAATTATTTTTGTCCTTTTGTATTATGTATGAGTCTTTTCTTACAATGAAAGGTGCTTGCATTTTTTTTTTTTATTATTCTAAGTGATAAAAACTCCCAAATCTAGTAAAATTTTGTTTTGCTATCAGTATGCTCTTTTTGCATCTGACCAATATGTAAAACAACCAGTTTCAAAATCTTTTTACCAAAATGTTAAAGCTACAATGCACAGTTTACCCCATGTTTAAAACAGGGTTGGGTGCTGCTGGTGGACAAGGGCACTTTTTTTTTATTCTTAAGGGCACTTTTTAGATTCTTGAGGGCACTATTTTAATTTTTTATAGTATCCTTTTGATTTTCAAAGTCACTTTTAATATTTAAAAGTTTAGGACTTTCTTTTCAAGACAATAATGAGTCAGTTGCAAGCAAAATTTTTAATACAAAAAGGAGTAAGGGCATTTTTTTTGGACTGAGGGACAAGAAGGGTGCTAATTTTTTGGATGAGGGGCAAGGAGGGTGCTATTTTGTAAACTAAAGATCCGGCAGGGTGCAGCACCCTGCTGAAACTGTCTGGGGGAAATTCTGTAACAATGATTTATTTATTTATGCTTATTACACAGGGGAACAACAATAACAACAACAACAAAAAAAAAATCTGCAGCATTAAACATTTCTTTGGTGATTTTGATAATTCAAAAGTTTATAATTATGGAATATAAAGTAGTTAGTTGAAATGGCTCTGGTTCTTGCAAAATTTTGGAAGATTAGGAGCTAATATGAGCATTAAGGTGCATTTTTTACACAGTCATTTAGACAGATTTCCTGAAAAGTTGGGTGAAGCAACATTATTTTGAATTGTATAAGAGAGGCTTGGGGCCTTAACAAAACCTCAACTGTCATGAGACTCCGTGCAGCTGCCACATTTGACCAATCATTGCATTGGCCCTGACTTATTCAATTTAATAAGAACCTAAATGTTATGTTTTGATTTTCAGAACTCAATCATGGGTCGATACAGGCAAAATTTGGGGTCTATTTAGGGCACCTTCACAAAAATCCAGTTAATGAACAAGGGCCCTTTGTGAAATTCTTCTTAATAAAACAGGACCCTTCACAAAATTCCTCTTAATAAAATAGACTCCCGTCACAAAATTCCATTCCATAAAAACATACTCTTCAGTAATTATTTAAATTTAGTTAGGTTTTAAGATGTGTAATTCGCAAACAAAACAAGTTCACCAGAAAGTAGTGTTCCCATTTGATGTTTTTCAAAGGGAGCTGTGCCCTGCCCTTTTCGTTTAAACTGCCGATGTCCAAACTGTCTTTTTTAAACATGGTAAAAGCGCCCTGCCCCTTTTCCCAGTAGCTTTTTTGCGTCCTCTCAAAATTGTGCAAAGAGGGGGGTGAAGGGGACCTTCACCTAGAGTGAAGGGGACCTTCACTCCAGGTGTGGAAATTGAGGTGGTGCAAAAATTGGTGCACCAACTGAAACTTTGCCCTGGGCGCAAATTTTCTTTCGCACAATCCTGCATCCTCTTTTTTTTTTTTTTTTTTCAAAATATTTGGCTTTTTTTTCTCTCTTACCGCTCCCCACCCCCTTTCCTCCCAGGAATCAAGTGAACTTTTGAAAACAGAAGTTCTGTTGTTCTGATTGACTCTTGTGTTGTAAGTTCTAAATCAATATAAAAAAACAGATGCAGCAACTGTATATTGTATTGTGTTTTCAAATTGCAGTATGCATGTTCCCTTTCAAAATCATCCCAGAATGGCACATGTTTCCATAAGTGGAATATTAAAAAAAGGAGTTATTTTAATCAGATTATTTTATGAGATTCTTAAAAATACAGCACAATTTCAGCTTACCTTGTTAATGTATGCTAGTAAATCCAGAGGGTGGCTCCCTGCTCCCCCCCCCCCCCTCTTTGAAATGCTCTCCAGGAAATTTAGGACTTAATACTTATTAATGGTGTACAGTTGAAATCCCATTCCTCAGAACTGACAAATAATAAATCCAATGAGAAGTGTCCTTTCACTTAACAGAATGTGCCCATCAGTCATTCATAATTTTTATTGAATTTTAATTGCTAGACTATGCAATCATTATATAATTTATATAAAACAAACCCCTTTACTCAATATAAGTGCCCTTTTCAGCAAATCCGCACACTCAATATAAGTGCCCTTTTACTGATCAAAAATGCCCTTTTCAGCAAATCTGCCCTGCTCTTTTGTAAAGAAATGTGAACACTACCAGAAAGGAAACTTTAGCAGAAGACTTAAAGATGTCATTAGTAATAAATGTTTAAATTTGAGTAACTGGATTTCATCTTTCATTACAAAATGTTATTTTTCACAAAAATACCTTTTATTTTTCACAAAATGGGGCCCAAAGAAAAAACTCTGCTTCAACCCTGTCAATATTGTTTTAATAAATCGTACATATACATCTTTATTTGTACCACTCAAGTTGCATCTATAATTTACTGTATGGTAGGGAAATCCAGAAGTTTTTAACTCATCAGTTTTATAGGTTTTCCAAGAACTTTCAATTTTTAATCATTTAGGAATGACTGAGGAAAAAAGGTTAACGAGAAGGGTTAATAAAAATGCTACTTAATGGAAATTGATAATTTACTTATTGCATTATCGCCATCCAAAAATTTCCGTAAGAATTCTACAGCACAGTATTTGGCACAAACTGTCTATGATGTATGGTGGTTTGGGAAATGAGATGACATAAAAGCCTAAAATAATTATCAGCTTGTGTTTTGTGTGTTTAAAATATGTGATGAACTTAAGAGTCACTTGAAGCAAGTGCAGTTTTAATGGAAAGAGGGAGATACAAAGGAGTCATGCTTATGACCCCCCCCCCCTTCGAAACAGTCTTCTTAGGTGGAAAAATATGTTGAAGTAACAAGGCTATCAATATAGCTTCCTCGGCATGACCCTCCCCCCCCCCCCCTCTCGTCCCCAAATCTTTAATTGAGTTGTCCTGCCTCTCCCTCCCAACTCCAAAGTGAAAGGCCCTGCCCCTGTCTCAAAGTTTAATGACATTGTTCATTTATTGTGTAAATGTCTCCACAGACTGTTTCAGTAGAGATCTGTGATATCTATGCTGTTCAACATTAATAAATTATTAGATTTTAGGCTTATTTATATCTTCAAGGATTTTGAAGTTTAATATTTGGCTTAAACTGTTCCAGTTTTTCTAGGATGGTATAAAAGCTTAAAATAATTTTCAAGCATATGATTTGGTTAATTTATATGCTATTATCAAAAATGCCCTTTTCAGCAAATCTGCCCTGCCCTTTTTAAAAGAAATGTGAACACTACCAGAAAGGAAACTTTAGCAGAAGACTTAAAGATGTCATAGAGAAATATATGGTAGAAATAAATATCACTTTTTGTAAGAAAATTTATTTGGATAATAATAATAAATATTTGTTGGAATAATCACACCCATTATTTATCAACACATGATTATTAAATCCAATTTAAATGATATAATTTTTTTTTCCTTTTAGAAAATCAATGATTGTCTCCTTGGATGGCGTTGATTTTTGTAAAAGCTGCCAATTTCCGCCTGATTTTATTTATTTTCAGTCCCTGTTAATTTTGAATAGATTTTAGGATTAAAGATTTTATTTTGATTATACAGAATAGTTATAAAATAACTTTCTCTGTTTGGAGGCATTTGTAGCAAAAACTAATGGACAAAATAAGATCAAATTAGATATTTAGGCTTTTGAAGACATGAAAAAAAAAAAAAAAGCTATTAAAAGGTAATTACCAGAGCTTTGCAGTACTTACAAGGAAGGTCTCCTTAAAGCGCATACTCAGAAAATTTTGAAAAAAATGCTAATGAAGCTACTCATGTATGTAATAAAGGTACAGTGAAATTTAGCTGCGGAATCCCAGTAGAAAAACTGCAAAAAAATAAAATACTTTCGAATATTTGGCGCAAAAAGACGCGATTTGGCTAGCAACATTTCTTCCTCGCCAAACGCAAACGATTTTAATGCATTTTGAAATTGCATGTAAAATGACTATTCGAATGCGCAATACTTAATGAATTTAAACTTAAACTATGAAATAGTTTATTATTATTTTTATAATATATATAAGCTGCTTCAGGTTGCAGTTATTTAATTTTTTCTCTTAAAAAATATGTTCTATGTTTTGGAAGCTGTAAATATCTATTTTATGTTATTGCGAAGCTGACATTTAAGTTATGCCTATTACTGAATTATTATATCTGTTTGTTTTTGTTTTTAAATTGCAAATATTTATTTTCACTTTTAGTTAACAATCGAAATTTTAAAAATATATGAATGTGTAAGGCATATTAAAGTAAACGAAGAGTTTGAAGGAATTCTTCTTATGAGACCTATGAGATTTTTGTAAAATTTGAAAGCGTAAAATTGTTATTAGCTTAAAAAAATTATACGAATGGATTAATCCTAGGGCTCATGATACCATACCCTCTTGTTCAGAATCGTTTGCATTTTGCGCTCAACATTTTCAACTCTCTGTGCATTTGCAGTAATATTAATTAAAAATATTCTTTAAATCAGATTAAATAAATCACTCACATTTTTTTCTCTATTTATTACCGATTGAATGAAATTTTGCTATTGTTTTAACATCCATTCCACAATTTTTTCTAATTTAAATGGCTTCCCCAGTTATAGAAGTAATTTTTAAATGTATTTTAAAAGGAAAAGTCCGATGACAAACGGATTCGTTATACATTTACATACCGAAGAAGTAGTTGTTTCCATAGCAACATTACTTTTTTCTTGAATTGACAATGTTCAGAATCGGGCTTATTTTTGAGCTTGAAACAATTTTAATCAATATAAATTTTGTTTTATATCGTAAAATACAATCATTAAATTTCATTATATGTACATATAAGTGTGTACACAAAATTGTAGTTAGAAAAATTTATTTATTATGTAAGTTAAATTTACATAAACAAGTTCAGCATGAAAATGCTTTTCCGTAACCCATTACCAGCCAGCGATCTATTTCTAGATCACCTACAACCGAACAAAACTTTTAAATTTCAATACCAGTATTTTAGTACGGAAATTTTCTCATCTAATCTCAAATTTTGAGTCATTAAATAACTCAGCATTACTACATTGGAAAAACTGGTGTCGAATAATTAAAAGAAGTGTAAAAACAGTTGGGCGTTAATGGGTTAAAGATTATTTGTCAAAAGCGTATTTTTTTAAATTTTCATTCCGTCGCCAACCGGTAATAAATCGCCAAATAAACGAAATTTTAATAATTTTTTTTTACAGGTGTTTATATCGAGGTTCCGCAGAAATTTTTTTTATAAACGTATATATCCTCATGAGAAGAACATTCTGTAATTTTTTTCAAAAATTTCTGAGTATGCGCTTATGGAGACCTTCCTTGTTAGTTACAACAAGGCTGGCCACTTACTGAACACAATTCAATCTGATTGTTTCCCACTCACTGTATGTGTGTGTGTATATTTATTTACAGAATTCATCTCTCTATGATTTCTAAATATAAAAAAATATCAATATGTTCTTTAGTTTTAGCTCATGCCTCCAAACAATGAAGGTTACTTTATTCCTATCCTATATAATAATGTTTGTTCTTATGTTGATTTGTCCACTTCTGATTACGTCATAAAATTGCTCGGATGCAAAATTTTTAATAAATTTTCCTTTTCAGGCAGTATGTTGATTGTCCTAGCCTTATTGTACCTAGTATTTACGTATAAAATGCATTTAACAGAGCAAGAAGCTTTGATGTACGACAAGGAATGTTCGTATGATAGGTAAGGAGATTTATTATAATTATTTTTTAAAAATTGTGTCTGTTTAAAATAAGTTGTGAAACCTGTGCTTTACTTCAAGTTTCCTAAAATTAATTTGTGTATGTTGACCATTTATTTAAATAACTTCAGAAAAAGAAGAGGTTATATATATAATAGAATCCTATTTTTGAAATTGTGGAATTTACATTATCTATTGCAATTTATAACAAAATAATTATCTATATTAATATGCATATAATTGATATTCCTTGCACATGGCATTCTTTTGATATTTGTGCTTTATTTCTTTGGTCCTTTTTAAATCATGAAACACAGTTCTATTGTGAAAAATATATATATATAATTTCTGTATATTTTTTTCCATTAATTTACTTATTTTCACTTTAAAATACTTTTTTCTACTATTTCCCATCTCAAAATTCAACTATTCTACATCTAGTATTCTAGCTTTTTCGTGTTAAATTTATTCCATTTTGAATATTTTTTTTCTTTCATAGGTCTAGTTTTTTTATTATTATTTCCTTGGAATGTGTTCTAATATATTTCATGCCATTTCCCATGTTAATTACACCTTTTTCCCCCCATATGCGATTACATATCTGCCAACTTGTTAAATTTAACTTACAATATAAGGATTTAGATCAAATTGTAAGGAGGTAAGATTGTAAGGTTTTTTGGTAAAACTTGAGATGATTCTTCAAATATGTTACTTATTAAGTAAAAAAATAAAACTGTTGCACACATTGTATTTATGTTACAAAGATGAGTGTGATTAGCAATACAGTACGTCACGGCAGCCAAGTAGTAATTTACAGCACTTTATTTTCTACCAGGCAATTAGTCATGCTGTGTATTTTTAAATTTTCCCACAGTAATGCTGAATGCAAAATAAAAATTAAAGTTTTGGGACTTTTTTGATTAGAAATTTATTAGATTTGTTTTATCTATGCTTTTAATAATTAAAAGCATGTGAGAAGATTGCTATGAAGAAATGTATGACAAAGAATTGTTGGGTAAAGCCAAATCAGCCTATTTAAAGTATTTCAAAAATGAATTGTCAGTGCTGATATTATTTGGATTATGTCTTTGACTTTCTTTTTTAACTTAAACAATTACTTGTTTAATATTTTTGTATTTATCAGTAAATTTTGTAGTACCTTACCAGATGCCTTCATAAACAGTTTTCACTACAAGTATATTTTTAAAGATCCACAGTAAAGTACGTCAGGAAAATTGCACCAATTGGTTACCAATTATTCAAATACCAATTTGAATAATTGTTCAAATTGGTATTTGAATAATTGTATCAAATTTAAGCTAGTGTAATCACGTATCCAGCGTTTACTGGTGTTCCTTTACTTGCGATTTATTCTGTTGAGCTGATTCAGATATGAAACCAGATGCTATAATCAATAAGGTTAACTGGGTGAATTAGATCCGTCAGACGAAGACCGTAGCCAGAAAAATATTTCAGAGGGGGATTTTGGGCCCAGAATTTTATTCTTGTCTTATTTTAGATGTGTTTTTACTAATTGTATAGAGGCAAGTGTTAAGAGTCTTTATTAAGCTTCATTGTGAATTCAAATAATTCAATTTAATATAATCACAAAAGAAAATTTAAGCCTTTTTCATTGCAAATAAAACTATAATTTCATTTAAATGCTTCTTCAGTGACATATAGATGCTAGTGTCAACCAAATTAACATTTGAAGTTTTGTACTTATGTTTTCAAATGTTTTATTGCCAAAAATGTTTTCCCAGTAGCATACATTAAAATAGCTAAATTTGTGGATATTTTAAATGATTTTCATTGTTTTCTTCAAAAATTTAGACTAAACAAGCCTGGCAATCTGTATAAAATTGTTATAGACAATTTATTTTGACATTCTGTTTTTACAGGGTCCCTTTCCAAATAAAGCTCGCATGAATTTTAAAGATTTCTTAGAAAATTCATCTATTTTTTCAACATACTAACAGAATTAAACAATAACAATATTCTAGTGTAGAATTTTGATTTTTGAATCTTGACCATAGGTTGATTTTCGAATCTTGACTGATAGCTAATGGCATATTTATAGTCATCCTGACAGAAATTTTTCAGGGAGATCAAATCCTGGTGGTCCGCCCATTGGCTGTGTTCTTGGTGAATACCATTAAAGGTTTAATCAAATTACTTTTGCACAAAATAACATTTGCTATAATACGCCAATTGGCTATGAACCTGAATATGGAAGATTAGCTATAAAATTCTGTCTTAAAAATAAGTTTTAAAGTGAATAAAAGAATGACAAATTTTTAAGTGAAAATAAAAATTACACATACTATTGCTGCTTATTAAACACTAGATTTTGAGTTCAACATACAAAAACAACTTACATTACTTTAGATTCTAAATATTTTTTTGTTTAGAAAATATTTTAATGGGAACTTGGCACCTTTTTTCACACTGATGTTTTTCATTTGATTTCTTTACAGGGTTGCACAACAGGATTTGTACACCACAACTGCCAACTTTTAGGCTTTTTTTTTATTGCAAAATTTACCTTATTAAATTGAGAAAATCTATGATTAAATAGGCTAATTTTTTCTTTTCAAAGATACCGGTAAAAAAAAAAGCATAAAAATTGGCAGCTGTGGTACACATTAGCATAACGTTGGGGGAACGGTAGGATGATACATGATAGGATGAAAAAGCAAAAAATTGAAAACTGTGAATATCTTATAGAATCTTCAGTTTATAAGAAAATTCATAGTAAATATATGTTATTTCATCAAATATTGTCAGCATTATGCCTAAAATCGACAATATTTAGCCCCTATTAACATTTATATATATATGAAACAATTAAAAACCTACATGAGTTCAAATAACAAAATCTATTATGAATAAAGCGAAAATAAAAATCAAAAGAAATTTTTTTTTGACAAAGCAAATAATATTTGAAATGTGAGGAAACTAAATAAAGTAAATAAAATTTAAATATAATAAAGATGAAATGGGAAGACAAGTACAATAATTAGCAATGTATGGTGAGACATCGTGTGAGTAAAATGCAGAGTGTATAATTTTTGTTGTAAAAATGATTTTGTTATGTAAATGAAATAATTAAATGCATAAAACCCGATTTAAAAAAAAATTGTATCATTTTTTAGCAGTTCCGCCACATCCCTCCTTAATGGTATTTTTATTTTATAATTATTTTTTTAGGGGGGGGGGGAATTTTGTTATTTTATAATTTTTTTGTTAATTTTTTTAAAAATAAGTTTTAATAATTTTTTCAGCAATCCACATCCTTCATCCTTAATATTGTTTTCAATTTTATAATTTTTATACATACTTAATGCCTGTACTGGTAAAATTAGATTAATGTTTTAATGTTTAATCCATGAAGAAAGAAAAGCAAGGGCATAATTGTAAGACAAAGCTGTATGTTTTAAATGTAATAAATTAGGCCTAATGAAATGAGAGGAGCATAAACGTTTTATAGGATTGCAGTGATTTAGAAGAATATTTCTGTAAACTGAAATATGTAGACATGAATGAAAGTTAATAAAATTAATAATATTGAAGGAAAAATCATTAAGTTTATCATAGATATTGAATATTGAATGTTAAAGTATGATTAATATATATATTTTCTCAGGAAAAATGATTATTTTAAAGATATTAATTTGATTTATTTCATTTTCTTATAAGGTTTGAAGATCTTCAAGATGAGATTGATGATAGCCTTCCGGAACCCCCCAATGGCAATGTAGGTGACCAAGACACAATATTGCGTGTGTGATCCTCGAAGCCAATTTTTGAGCTTTCGGCTGTTGTATTCCAGTACTTTTTGAGTACTGTGCTTATATATATATGCTTTGTTGTCACATATCTTAACTGTGGCTGTGAGGTACAAAACTTATGTTGCCTGCCTACAGATGCCTTTAAAATGTGACATGACTTTGGATAAGTTTAGAATTTTAACAGTTGTTAGTTTTGTTTAAGGAATTAAACAATTGTTACTTTTGTTTAAGGGCTCAGATGACATAAAATACTTCAAATTTTCAGTTTTTAGCTTAATCTCTTTAGGGTCTGTTTTTTTTTTTTTTTTTTTTTTTTTTTAAAGTTTGTGGAAAATTACTTTTAAGTTTAAAAACTCAAAAGTAGTTATTCAAGTAACAAAAAATTAAAGTTTTATAAAGTTCAACAAATTTGTCATTTACTGAAATCTAATGAATAAAGTTATTTTGTGTACTATTTATTAATATGGCAGTATGCTATGGAAGAATTTTTAAAAATATTTAAGAATTTCATATTGTAACAAGATTTAATAGACTACTTATTAGTATTTGTTTCTTTTTCTATCTTTCTTTAATCTTATCTATCTATACATTTATTATCTTCCCTTTTTTATATTATTATTTTTTAAATAGGTGTTACTATTTTTAGAGTAACACGTGTTTGAAATAAAATTCTCAACAATGGTGTATAGAGCTTTAAACAAAGTTTAATTTTTATTTTCTTACTAAATCATAAAACATAAATGTAAAGACATGTCATATTATATATTAGGACTCCAGACTCAAAAAGGTTAAACAGACAAACTAGGACAAATCCAAAAATAACTAATTTATAGTTTTTAAAAAAAAATTACAAATATCTTTATAAATAAGTTACATTATTAAAAACATCATGCTAACTCTTCTTTGTTCTCTTTGTCAAGACGATGTCATCCGTGCCCTTAAGTAATTAATTCATAGCACTTTGTTAATGCAGTATGTAAAGTTTGTGTATTTTGATATTTGAGCTTATTTGATAACAGTATTCAATACATCTTTATTAGTACTGTCATTGTTTCACATAAAGGTTTTCTTTTACTCTATAGATTGGTGTGATAGCAAATGTGTTTTGAATTTTAATAAATTCTTTAACTTGTATATTGCACATTTGTTCACTAACTTAGAGTGAATTTTATTGTTATTGACAAAGATTTTTATGCAGTGTTTGTTTCTGTTAAAAAATATAATATAATTTCAATGTATTTGCTGAGTTAGGTGCTCCTTAATTTTTATTAGTCTTAATTGTTATTTATTTTTATATTAGTTGCCTTTAATACCATGGACTTGAAGATAAATGTTACTACATGGCTCTGGAAAAATATTTTAAGGATTATTTAACAAATTCCTATAAACAAGTTTTATTATTAAAAAAAAGTATTAATTTATGCTTGTAAAAAAAAGTTAACGTATGTTATCTTTCATTTTGGTGATATTGTTTAGAATGCTCAGTTGCTTGTGATCCATCTCTTAATTTGTAGTTGATAAAAAATTGCTGATTGTTGGATAATTTTTCAGTGTCTCGTTGGAAATGTTGTCTAAAAACATAGGTACGTTATAGAAGTCTGCACAGTCGTGGGCCAATTTTCTTTTATTAGAGCAGGGGTCTGCAACCCTTTTTGGCTGTGGGTCACAATAAACCAAAATGTGTGTATTAAGAAGACATTTCAGGTCAGTGATATTTTCATTTTAAAACAGTCTGTTTTGGTGAATAATAAGATTAATTTTATCAAGAAAATAATTACAATGCACTTTTTTAAACCTTAAACATAAAAATTTAAATTATAATTATTATAAAAAGAAACATAACTGACTGAACTTTCTGCTTTTCTCTTCAATATCAATGTCTCGTCTGAAGCTGAACTTGTGACGTCAATTCAGTCACGTCTGGCTTATAGTTAGTCATCTTATGATGAATATAAGCATCTCTATTTTTGGTAGTTAAGCTGCTCCTGTTTTTACTTAAAATAAATTTCATGTGTGAAAATATTTTCTCACAATTATAAGTTGAACTTAATGTGCAACGAATGTGTTGACGGCTGTGATTAGATGCTTCCTTTTGTTGCATCTTCATTTGCTTGATTGCTGCATTCATTATGCATGTTTCTTACTGTAACTATGTAATCAAACTAAAATGTTATTGTTATTTATTTTGGAACAGATGCTTTACACTCACGCACGGATGTTTGGCGACTGTTTGGTTGGCGCGATTTTCAAGCCCACACCAAAACAATAACTTAATACAATGGCTAGGTTGCCATTAAAGGAAAAAATCCCCTAAATTTGGCGACTTTTTTCTTTTTTATAACCGATTAAAAGAAAAAAACTGCATGAGTGTATGACATCATAGCCTTTATTTTCAGTCTATTTTTTTTATGTATTATTCTAGTGTTCATTTCATATTTATGTTTTATAATTTCTTTTTATATATTATACTTTTTTTTGGAACTCAAGTGGGTCACTTGAAATTATGAAATGGGTCACTTGGTGACCTGTGGGTCATAGGTTGCCCACCCCTACATTGGAGTGTAGTCGAGCCAAGCATGGACTTCCTTCTCTCTAAGGTGTGTCAGGCCTGCATTTTCTTTTGTGAAAATAATAATGATATTGTACATTTGTTTAACAAACTCGTCAAAGATTTATTTTGGTTTAATAAATTACACAGAAATATTTTTTTTTCTTTATAGATCTTCAGAGTTGTGGTTTTTTAACCATAATTTTCTTTCGTGCTAGATTAAACCTTCATGTATGTAATTCTCTAAGTCATCAATAATATTGTTAGTCCGTATTCTATGGCTTAGAGAGATATAACACAAAAAGGCTAAACTTTAAAATTTTTGTATAAATATGTATGCAATATTTTCTTAAAAGGATTTTATTTGTAAAATAATCTTGGTTAAAAAATATCAGCATTCTTGTAAAAATTGAGTAGAGCCAAATTAAGCTTAATTTTATTGATTTTTGCATGGATATCAGGCCATGAAATTGAAATGAACAGGCGGGGTCCAGGCTGGAATATTTCAGTCCATGCAGACTTCTAGTTTGTGTACAGTTCTGAATTTGTAGTTGGTGAAGGATTGCCAACTAATGGAAAAAATTTTCAATGACTGGTTGAAATGTTCATTTTATTTTTCTAAAATTATAGCTCTATTCTGAATTTATTTTTGTTCAAATGACCAACTTGCTTTCCATTCAGAAGCCATGTATTTCTATTTATCATTTGGGCCATTTATTTTGAAAATGGGACAAATTCATCATCCATCTTTGCAGGAGAAAAAACTGAAATAAAAAGTTTATAAATTTTTGGTGTCAAGTTTCAAACATAAATAAACCTTCAAACAATTTATAGTTTTTCACTTTCTGAAAGGAAATAGGTAGTACCTTCCCCCCCCACTCCCACCCTATTAGTCATTTTTTTTTTCCTTTGATTGTTTTAATATGTTTTAGGATATATATTTAAAGTCTCTCTGATTGATTTTTAAGATTAATTAAATATGTTATACAAGATCAGAAACATGTTTATTTGTCCAATTTTAATGTATTTTAATTATGTTTTTATTATTATTATTGTAATATGAAGCACTCATTACATCATCATAGCTTTTACATAAATTTTATTTTATTATTAACATATAAAAAAAAAACTACTGTGGTGCTGTGATCATTTCATATAAAAAAAAATATATATCAAATTGATATAATTGCAATGCATTACAATTTGTTAAACAATCCTATGATTCTGATCTTGTATAACATCTATATATATATTTGTCTTACGCGGCGCGGAAATAGGGCTGAATTTCTACCTTATCGTTGGCAACAATCATAGTTTCCAGAGCTCAGACCAATAAACAGACAAGATTGTGTTAGCCCCGCCTCCAAGATGGCGGTCAGTGTCAGAGCAGTGAAACTGAAGCTAGCAATTATTAAAAATAAAATAATATGAACGTAATCCAAAGCGTCTGAGATGATTCCTCTTTTTAATTATGAGTAATATTGTTGATTTCAAATGAATTCATTTTTTCAAAGAATTCATGTAGAATTTATTTACAAATTCCACTCACACAAAAAATCGGAGATAATAAAATATAAACTTTCTGGAATGCCCTGCTGCCATCTGTTGCCGTTTTATTGAAGTAAAAATAATTTCTTTTGCAGAAATCTATAATCAATTAGAATAATAAAATGTTGGACGAAATTTAAACAATCATTGATGATAAACTATCTTCCTACCACATAGTTTTTTTTTTTTTTTTTTTTTTTATGAATTTAAGCCGTGCTGTACAATATTATAGGTGCTAATTATGTTTCCAAGATCCTATTTTCATAGTATTTAAATTATTTATATGTCCATTAGTATCATCAACTAAATGCATTTTTAGTTGTGTTTTCAACAAAGTTTTCAATTACTTTTTTACATTTAAAAAAATTGTCAATTTCATATGTTCAAATGATTTATTGTAGTACTTATTCCGGCTAGAATTACTTGAAAAATAAAAAGGGGCGAGCGAGCAAAGCGAGCTGTGACCGCATAGCGCTCTCAATGTGAATTGCTTTGCAATTCACCGGGGGTTGGCGAGTGTTAGCGAGTAGGGGGCTGAGCCCCCTAGTATTTAAAAAATCTTGAAACAAAATTCAATCAGAGAGGCTGTGAATATACAACCTAAAATACATTAAAACAGTCGAAACATCTTTTGAAGAAAGATAATTTGGTATTTTTTTTTTTACTTTTTCAGAGGGAGGGGGGGGGGACAAAAATCAATGCTTATCTGCTCATCTCTTTTTCTTAATACTTGTTTTTCCGAGGTGATTCATAATTTATGTTTTAAATAATGTGTTTGTTTTCATCAGATGAATTTGCCTTGTTCTTAAAACAAATAAATCCATTTTTTAAAGCCTGTAATTTAAGTACTTGCTATTAAAATCTGTACTAGAATTTATAAATATTTATATATATATTATTTGTTTTATATTATTAATTATGCACACACTGTTTCCAATTTTGATTTTAATAAACAAAAAGTAAATGAATAAATTTAGTGCAGCTTCTTCATTTTATTTTATTGTTTAAAATAGCTGAATAGTTGCTCAGTTTTGTTTACCATGGTTGTTGTTTTTTATGAAATCTCATTTATAATGTTATTTAGTATACTTTGTGCTCTATATCCAGTTCATTGTGCATTAGATTTATTGCATATTTTTATGCATTTTGAACAGCTTGTGGTTTTTAGTAAATTATACAGTACTTCTATATTAGTCGCATGTCATTGGTGAACTTTGGAGCTCTTTACTTTCATCAAGACATTACAGCAATATTAACCAATTTTTTTTTCTTTGAGTGTCAATATAATATAATCAAGTACTTAATGCAAAATGTTGCAAATGGTGACCAAAATATTTTAACTGGCAACTAGAAACATCAATATTGAATGATCTAATGATTATCCACTCGTATAGTTTGCCTGCTTAATGACTACAAACCATCAAAGCATGAAAAAATATAATACTATATATAATCCAATAATAGACAAAATATTAATATATATAGCACACAATTAATTTGTATGTGTTTTGTGTGCGATTGATTTGTATGTGATTGGCCATAAGGTTTTATGTGTATTTATTATGCAAGAAAATATGTCACTAGTATCAATTAAAAAAATGTAATTGAACTAGGTGTTTAAACACTGAAGTAATTATAATAAAAAAAGTTGCCATAAGTCACGAAATTTTTGACAGTTAACTGCTGGCATGCAGCTAATATGAAAGTACTAATTATATATATCATGTCAATTGTGCTTGATTCTTAAATTGATATTTTATAAGTTAAAGTAGATGCTAATTTGTATTTTGTAATATAGATTGTTACCTTGAATACATCATGATTAGGTTAAATTCAGTTAATTCTGATAACTTGATGTGCGCATCAAAATGTTTTATAAATACTTCTACATTCTTTATCATGTTATTCAATTATTTTAAGTATTAGAAATGTATGTTGCAGCAATTGAAAAGCGCTGTAATAAGTTTCTGTAATCCTCCTCCACCTACCTCCCTGAAATAATTTATTTATTGTCTCTGACCTTGTCAGGGTTTATTTCTTTGATATGATTTCTATATAGTGTAGATTTTGTAAGATTTTAAAGTCATACAGTGTAAATTTTTCAGCATATGTTTCTGTGTTACTAGTTTCTTAAGATTTGTCCTTGTCATAGTAATAATACATATTTAAAAAATTTTTAATAGTGTAAAACTTTTTAAATTTTTAGAGTTCCTTTTAAACAACAGTATTATATTAATGCGATTTTAAAACTGTTTCATTTTTTTTTTAATGTGAGTTGCTTTATCAATGTTTAAGAGTTAGTGTTAATGTGTGAGTGAAGCTTTTTAATTAAATAATACAGTATCTTTTAAAAGAAGGAGAAAGCAAATCTCTAATTTATTAAAGCAATTGACTATTACTCGGGATTTACATTTTACTTAAAACTTTAAGTACCAGTCTGACACACTAATCATAAAACTATGAGCCAGTCAACAAGACAATGCAAATCAACTCTTAAAAATCATTAGTCAGTTTTTAACAAACCAATAAAAGATTGTAGAATTATTAGAACATTGACATGTTGCACACACAGAGCTATTGCAGTCACCAATGCAAATGCAGCCGCCAATGCAAAATGTTGCAAATGGTGACCAAAATATTTTAACTGGCAACTAGAAACATCAATATTGAATGATCTAATGATTATCCACTCGTATAGTTTGACTGCTTAATGACTACAAACCAGAGAAAACTGTAGATAGGGGATTTAAAAAAAAAATACAGACATACACAAGGATATATGTCATTAGTTAAGAAGAAAAAGAAATTTTTAAATGCAGATTTTGAAGAACCATTGCAAAAATATGTTTGTACA